>VXAC01005215.1:299632-512742 GCA_013399225.1 Rhipidura dahli | reverse complement strand
GCCGTCCCCGGCTGCCCGCAGCGATGCGGCCGCGACCCGCGGTCGTGCCCGCGGCCGCCTCCGGGATGAGCCGCCCGGGAGGCGCCTCCCGCGTAGTCGCTCGGGGTTCCATTACCGGGGGGTGGACATCGCCACCCGCAGTGCGCTGTCCCTGCTACCCCTGGGCTGAGCTAGCGCCGTCCCAGCCCCGGCAGAGCCCGCTCATTCTGCGGGACAAGACTCCCGCTTGGAGGGTTAACTTGCCTTCTCCTGCTTGAACACGCCAAGGACATTTTCCCCACAGAGCCATTTGTCAGAAAAGAGAACCGGCGACAGTGGCCGAAAGCGAGCCCTGCTGCCGGCCTGCCGTGGGTTCCCCTGGCTGCCGGGGGAGGCCGGGGGGCCAGCAGTGAAGGAGGGCCAGCCCCGGGGCTCCTCCGCGCACCGCCAGACGTTTAGGATGCTGTCATGGAGCAAAAGTGGAAGAACGGAGCCAAACATCTTAAAATTTGCGGACATAGATGTTTTAACCCCTTCTTCTCTTGTTGTGTAATTTTGACCATGTCATACTCTTCTACAATTAAAAAAACAAACAAACAAACAAACAAACAAACAAAAACTAAAAAAAAAACCACCTGGGAGGTCTGTTCCCCGTGGTGGTCACCCAAATGTGTGGAAAGGTTGCTGATTTGGGTGTGCCGAGCTTTGAGAAAATGTACGAGTGGAGCAGGAGCTTGCAGGAAGTCTGTCCTCTGAAGTAAGGCTCTGTCTGTGCCGTGTGATTCTGCAGCACTCCCGAGAGCTGTAAGTCTCACTGAAAGGCAATGCGAAATGGAGCAGGTAGGTACGGCAAACCATGAGAGTAGTGCGGTACTGGAATTTAGCAGGAGAAAGCTGGTTAGTCATCAAACATAGCATACATATAGTGGGGGGGATTTGCCATCATCTTGCTGGCTCCTGCTGGAAACCAGCTGGCATAAAACTCAACACACAGTTACAGAGGTTTGAAGAGTGAGTCCTGTGAGCTCATTCAGTTTCTGATTATTACAAAACATCCTAAGAACTGAGTTCATACAATGCCTGTGTTTACTCCGGGTTTCTTACATACAGACATGAGAAATATAAAGCTGTTGTTACACTCACCAGTTTTTATGATAAAGTTGTCTATTAATATAGTCTAGAGAGCCAAAAATATATTAGAGAACAGAGATGCTAAGAACATGTTAAGTGCCTTCTCAAGTAGAATTGGAAATGTATCTACTCCAAATTAAGCCTTACAGATACTCTTCTTTTAGGATGAGGTGTTTATTTTTCCTTTCTCTTGTTTACTTATTTCCAGGGTTGATATTATACCTATTTTGAGGAACAGTAAACCTCTTCTAGTTCATTACCCATTTCTTCCACCCAAGACAATCTCTTTATACTATCTTTTTACTGCTGGATGGCCTCTCCAGCAGAAGTCCAGCACTCTCCAGCAGAGGTACGCCAGCACTCATTTCCCTCACTAATGCTTAAAGGACCCACTGAGACAAGACAGGAGTGAGAAGAGGGACATAAGCAAAAGTTGACATGTATCCCTCTATCCCTCACAGGTTATCAATTGTATTTCTGGAGAAACTGTGCCAATACACTAGTCTTTGCAGGTTATTTGACCCAAAGACTTTGAAAAATATCATTGACTGACACTCAGAGAGAATTCATTGTTTGTTCTCCAGCCCCATGCTGCAGTCGCTATTCTGCACAAAACATGAGGGAGAAATGTGAAGGAATATGTGTGGGCTTGTTGGAGTTTAAATTATTATCTCTGCTAGATGACAAGGAAAAGCTCAGATCAGACGTATGGGGAGACAGCTCGGCAGTTCACTGCTCAAAACAGATCTGTGCACTGTTTCAAATTCTGTGGTTGCTTTCCTCTGGTACAAGGATGCTGTAGTGATACGACAGTGTAACAGGTGTGATATGGCCACTTCATACTGAAAAGTACAGAGATGCCTTGATTTCAGTTCTCTGGGAAAGAGGATCATGGTGGTGGATAGACCTTTGAAAGCTTGAGTTCAAATAAAATTTTGAGGCTGAATTCTCTATGCAAGTATTTGAAAATTGACTCTCTGTCCTTCTGCAATCCCATGACTAATGCAAAGGAAAGATGACAGGCTTTTTTAAAATGTTAACTTATTTGAGACATTGGGGTAAATCTACTTTTCTTTCTGAATGGCTAACCATGCCAGGGAGGGAAGCTGCATGTGGGCCAGAAACACATTCATATGAGCTCTTTGAAGCATCTGAATTATGCTCCCTTGCTATGCATCATATTCAGCATTCAACAAATGCAATAATTCTAATAATAATGAAAACAGATTTACACAAAGAACACTCTAAACTTTAACACACAAAATAATTCTGATTGGAGATGACTTCTGAAGATCATGTCCTCCAGCTTCTTTTCAAAGCAGGGCCAATTTTAAAGTTATGTTACATTGTCCAGAAACTTGTCCAGTCAAGTTTGCAGTATTTCCAAGGATAAATTTTCCACGATGAGGATACCACAGTCTCTCTGGGCACCAGTTCCAGTATTCAAGCACCCATTCATTTTTTTTCCCCTGCCATCTATTTGGGATTTCTCTTGTTGCAGTTTGTGTCTGTTGCCTCTTATCACCATTCCCCTTTGAGAATACGATTCTTTCCTCTCTCTACTCTCTTATTAGGTAGTTGAAGGCAGCAGTAGCGTTTCTTCCCCTTAGCCTTGCCTTCTAAAAGCTGAACAAATCCATTTATCTCAGCATCTTCTTGCAGAGCCTTGGTGGCCCACTGCTGGCCTCACTGCAGTAGGTCAGCTGGGGAGCTCCAAACTGGACACAATACTCTCACAAGTGCCATTCAGAGGGGTATGATCACTTCCCATGACAATTGCTAATACACCCCAATATGTGTTCACCCTTCATTACTGCAAAGGCACACCAATGACTGATACTCCATTGCCTGCCAGGATCCTCAGGCCTTTTCCTGTGAGATACCTTCTTGACCTTCTGCATGGGTTTTCCCCATCCCAGCTGCAGGACTTTGCACATGTTGTTGGTGAACTCCAGAAAGTTCCTGTCAGCCCATTTCTCCAGGCTGCTGAGATCCCTCTGAGTTGTAGCCCCGCCCTCCAGCTATCAACTTATTCCACACAACCAGGGGGAAAGGACAAAAATATTTACTGACAGCAAAAAAATTCTTAGAGCTGTCATAACATCTCTGTAGGTATTTTTTTTATATAGAACCATAGAATATCTCAAATTGGAAAGGACCCATAAGGATCATGGAGTCCAACTCCCTGCTCCTTGCAGTACTACCTAAAGCTAAACCACGTGGCTAAGAGCATTGTCCAGATGCTCCTTGACCTCTGACAGGCTTGATGCCGTGACCAGTTCCCTAGACAGCCTGTTTCAGTGACCAAACACACTCTCAGTAAGAACTTTTCCTAATGTCCAGTCTGACCTTACCTTGATGCATCTTCATTCCATTTCCTTGTGTCTTATTTTTGCCTCTGTAGCTACTTTTTTTACAGAACTGTAAGAAAATTCACTTTAAATAAAGGAAAAGCTTGCAAAATGAAATATCCACTTGGCTGTAAGGATTCTGGTTCTAGCTTGTGAGTACTTGAGCAAAAAATATATTATGTGGAGTAGCTGGAAGTGTATCTAGTTAAAGTGCACTGACTCGACATGTTTAAATTTTTTCTGATAATAAAAATTATTTCTGGTGCAGGCCCTTTTTTGTTTCTTTTGCATAATATGGCAATACTTGGGGCTCTGTCTCATAGGAATGTGGAATTTATTTCAACAGTGTAACTCTCACTGGCTTGTACTTTGTTTATACCTTATGTTGCTTGCTTACTGGAAGGCTTTTTCCTGTGCTTTTCATACTCTGAATAAAAGCAATGGAGAAGCTCCCAAAGACTTTGGTGAGACAAGAAGTAGGTCCAATGTGAGATGAATTCACCATTTCTGCAGGTGTGAACTTCTGGGTCATGTTATCACAGATGTGGTCAATATCCACAGGTGTGAACTGAGCTGCTGAATGAATTCGGAGACTGTGTCAGAGTAGATGCCTGACATTATGGGATGAAGCTGTATATGCCAGGGAAAAAAAGCTGTGACAGAAGAATTGGTTGCACTTCTCTGTTAATACCCCATACAAAAAACACTTAAAATCTTATTTTTGCATATGATTCTACTTAGGAAGATTACCACATCACATGGTGATCAATGAAGTTATTCTTACCTTTTCAAAAGGACTGTGCAACCTTTAATTAGCATGAGGAAGCTCTTTATCTCTAGAGAAAGGCCCTTCAGAACCACAGTGCCTGAAGCATCATAGTGATGTGGAGGACAAAATGCCTCTTATTAAGACATCAATCCTACTTCCTGCAATACCCGATCTCTGCCTGCAGCAACCCTCAGCATTTCTAGGCTTATCAGAGCTGATGAGATGGAAGCTGTTGGTGTTCTTGCCAGTTTGCATACAGAAGCACCAATTAAACTTAAAAATAAATAAAGGTTAGCAATACTTGAAGTGGTATATTTCCTCGGCTATACCTGACTTCTACTGCACCATCCTCTGGTCAATGTTAATTTCGCATGTGAATTTCCTTTTGAGAGACTTCTGCAACTGAAGCTCAGAGAGAGCAGCTGCATCGGAACATGGTTGGTGTGATGGTCCAGTCCAGTCCCTCACGGAGCATGAGCTGGGTATTCCCAATGAAGGTTGCTACCCAAAGTGTTGAAGTCCACAAAATGGTGTCAGGGCCAAGCCCTCATATATTTTATTCTCCAGAATGAAATTTAGAGTAAAATGTTCTTTTTCTACTGTTGTCCTAACCACAAGGTGACCAAAACCCATAAGAATTTTTTCTTTGTCAGGCTACAGGGGCTATAGCTGGATTTCATGACCCAATGCTTTTTGTCTGCAGGTCCTCCTCTGAGTATTGCATATATCAGAGACCTGCTGAAGCACAGTGTGAGCTGGGGGCATGGGAAGGGCAAGCAAATACACAAAGTTTCTTTTAGGCTAGTGTGAAACTAGTTGTACACATGGGTTTCATGTGGCATGGACACGTCAGGAGAACTGGCATGGCAGTCAGGAACAGGAGTCCGATGTTGTCTGCTCCACTCCTAACTCCAAGCATGTGGAGAATTGCCTTTGTTCTTGGTCATGCTGAATGGCTAAAACCCTGTACTTTTAGGGATTAAAAAACATTCTCTCATCAGCAGGACTTAACTGAGAAGGTGTTTTCAGAGCACAACTGTTGTACTGAATCAGGGTGGTTTTAACAAAGCAGGGGCTGGAGCCCTGGTGTCCCATTTCCCAACAGAGCCTCCCCCTCCAGATTCATTTTTTCTGCACCTTCCCAGAAATATTTCGAAGGCGATACAAAGAGAAGCCCTGTCGCAGCCCTGTCTTTACTCAAAAATATGCTGTACAGCTGAATGGTGAAAGTATTCGTGCCAGAAAAGTGGGTTCATATCCCTTCTCACAGTGGAGGACTAATAAATGCAACATTATGAGCTGCATGAAAGCAGCCTTCATTTACATACCTAGGCAGAAAAAATCCTCTGAGGAGAGATCTTAATTGACTAGCAATCACAGCAAAAGATGTCACAAAATCATAACAGTTCTTGCAATCTCTATAAATATAAATAAATACTTCAACATAAGCTGCCCATGAGCCTGCAAGAGTGTCACATTTGCCAAAGGCTACAGAATGACTTTTTCTACAAGAATCTATTTGTAAATATCCTGAAAATAATTTTCTAATTTCACAATAAGCATCATCATTATGATTTTGCTTCTACAGTCTCTTCTTACTTCCCATTATCTGCTTCTTTTCAATGCCTGTAGCTAAATCTGCTAATAATGAGATGGAATAGGGATTAGTTTGTTTATGTGCTTCTGTTGGCAGCTTTTCGTAGGGGAGGTGGAACAAGATGATTATATCCTCTCTGGGGGTCCTTTGCACTGGCTCTTGTGAAAGAACATCTTGCCCTGATGTTGTGAGAGGCTTCAAAATGTCAGCAGCAACACTTTTGCTGACCATCTCAGCAAAAAAAAAGCTGAAAGTAGTCAAATAGTTTGCAATGCAAAGACAACAGGAAAATTAGCAGGTAAAAGGACATGTAGGTATTTGTAGAGGTGAGGGACAGTACTAAAAGCTTGACTGAGTGCTGGCACATATGTTTCAACTACCTCAGCATTTCCAATAGAGCAGGAGCATGTTTGAGAATACAGCATAGTCTTGACTGGTGCCTGAGTTAAACATGGGTTAAACAGGCAGGGAAGTGATTTGTAATGTACCACATGGAGGGGAATTTTTGAGTAACCTGCCAGCTGCCTTCACTGCAGACACTCCTTACATGGGGCTGTCTCAAGATTAAGCAGGATGGGCGGGTGAGGGGCTTCTTGTCTGCTGATGGTGGCTTAGGAGCAGATGGTGAACATGAATAAAGATTCTCTCCCTATGCTCGGGCTGTGGCTTCTGCTGCACAAGCTTTCCTGCAGTTCAGGCCAGCAAGGCACTGGCTTTCTAATGCATGTCAGCCATGGTTTTGTTGAGAGCAAGGTCAAGCCTTAACCATCATGCTTAGAGTTAGGCAGTGCTTTGTAAAATTTTTTTTTTTTATTAATTAAATGTACAGTTCTGGCTGAACTTCAATATTTGAATGTCAGCTTGGACATATGAAATCCCAGGTGGGATTACAGGAGGCCTTATGTGGTCCTCATTCTCATAGTTTTGCCAAGGAAGGAAGAAGGATATTT
Organism: Rhipidura dahli; assembly: GCA_013399225.1. Classification (NCBI taxonomy): domain Eukaryota; kingdom Metazoa; phylum Chordata; class Aves; order Passeriformes; family Rhipiduridae; genus Rhipidura; species Rhipidura dahli. The sequence continues at coordinate 505,965 of VXAC01005215.1, read as the reverse complement.
GACCAAGTTGTCAAAACTCCAGGGTCCTAGACTTCAGGCTGAGTTTACCAGATGTTTTATGTTACCATAAACCACAGTCACAGCTATAGTGAATGATGGCAGAGAAAATTAGAGAAATTATATTACTTTTTCATTTATCTCCTAGATTTCTGCACATCTTCTGTAAGCAGGAATTTGGAAACTGTTTTCCTCATTAATTTTTTATTTTTTGTCCAGCACTGCTGCTATCTGTGGCCCTGTATAGTCAGTCTGATTATCTGTTTTCCCAAATACATGGCATTCTGATATTAATATGCTCTCATTCAGAGCATTACATCTAACATATGGAATCCTGTCAACAGGCAATAAAAAGGGAAAAAAAAGACAAAAGCAAGTATTTCAAATTTGTTGGTACTTTCAAAAGTTTGATGAAGAGGTGAAAGTGAGTATATAAATATTTATTGAGCTGTGTTAGAGTACAAAAGATGCTCTTCTGGTTTAGTTGTGAAAAAAGATACTATAAATTTTATCTATTCTTCTACAGCATCCTTCAAAGTTCTCTTGTTAGAGTATCTGCTTCTTTTTCTGCAAAACCCTGTGTCAGTAGTATGGGCCTTAAAGCATTTAAGCCTGGACAAGCACATTGCTCTCTTTCTTCCCTGCTCTTGTTTTATAACTTGAATGGTCTCTTTTATTAATGCTCATGAGACTTTTATTCAAATGAATTCTTCCTCACCATGTTTTATTTATTGAGGGCTTTGGGGCTTGATTTGCCTTTGGTATTGACTTCTTCTTTTAATTGATTAGAAGCTATGTCTTTTGAAAATCTCCTGCAGAGTGAGTTTTAAAAAAAGTAGTAGTAGTAGTAGTAGTAGTAGTAGTAGTAGTAGTAGTAGTAATTGCAATCATAATAATAATAATAGAATAATTCCCTTCATGCTTCTTCCTAAAGGCACAAGAATGTAACTGTTACATCTGCTTAATTTCTCCCAATTTGAACTGATTTAGTGATGAAAAACCAGGACTTAATTCAGTACTGCGGTGCTGCCAATCAAGGGACAGACATGTGAGAGCATTAACAATGTGCCAGTAATGGCCATCCTGAGTATAACAACACTCAGGAGCTTCATTGGTCGAGAACTGGGCCCATTTCAGTTGTGCTGGAATGCACCAATCAGGCTAACTTAAAGGATCTTCCAAGATCACAGAAAACAGGCTTTTTCAGATGCTCTCAAAAAAAAAAAAAAAAAAAAAGCACTGAAAAGGTTGCATGGGGGGAAATCAGTTCAGTTCTGGAACAAGCTGATGGGGAAAAATTTCAAACAGGACTGTCTGAACATCTCTGCTTCCGCGGCCAAGGCAGCCACAGGAAATGTCCTAAGCAAACACAATGCCACAACAATAGGCAATCTGCATGACCTTCTGCTTACTCCAGCTGACATATCTGAAAATCACATTAACCTCTGGCTTTTATGGGTCATGGTCTTTCAACTATTGTGTGTAACAACCTAAGAAACTCAACAGAAAAGGTGCTTTTTAACAGATTTAAAGCAATAAAGCAAGAATCATGGTCTTCCACCAAACAGCTGACACAGAATAAACATGCTGACCTTCTGGAAAAATAATCATTTGTGATGGCATATCTGTGTCTACAGTGGTTTTTCTTTTTTTTTTAAGTATTTTTTAAAATTAATTATTTCTATGGAGCTGGAGCCTCTTTTGATTGTGATACATGCACCTCAAATACATTCAAGTAATGAGAGTAAATAATTAGCATGTCATCATCTAATGCTGGTTGCTGCCAATTGTTTTTCAGCTTAGCCACTGAAAACAGTTCTCACTGTGCTGCAGGGCAGTTCCTTTTGTCCTGTGTTTCCACACTCCTTTACCCTTCACTTTCCTAAAGTCCTGCCTGAAGCGGGGAGATGCCAAGGGCTCGCTGCCCGTGCCTGGCACAATGCCCCAGCCTCCAAGGATGAGGTGCAGTCATGGTACCTCATGGCTAGTCCAAAACTTGTCACCAGCCTCGGCAAAACTGACTCTGGTCTCATGAAGACAAGAGTAACTCTGCTGCTGCTTGCTGCGTTCTTCTGCCCAGTACAGTGTGGGGCTGGCAGTGGATGTGATGGGGAAGTTTTGGGGACTGGTCAGCCCAGGTTTAGAAGCTCCAGCTCTCACAAATGCATCCTGAGCCAATTAATAGGAACCATGGTCACAGCTACACTCTTGTCCTTGGTCCTTTGTGCCTGTCCTTTGCTATCCCAAATGAAAGGGGTATTTCCTCCATGGATTTCATTAAATCTACATTTGCTATTTTGCAAAAGGACTTAACTGAACTACAGGAATTTACAGTTCCATAAAAAGACCTATGATTAAGAAAAATCTGCAAATGTGTTGTCTATATTTATGCATTATTTATTTAATAATAAAGGGTTTATGTTGGTGAAGAGCACTGTGAGATACTTCCTTAACAGTGCTCAAAATAACCCTGCTGGGCAGACCTCTGTTTCAGCTGCAGTTAGGGGGACATGTGGGCCTGAAAGTCAGGGTGAAAGAGTTCCCTGTCAAGATAGCAGGGAGAGAGTCTGCAGCTCAAGAACACACCACAGAAAAGTGTTGACACCACAAAGACAGCCACAATGTTCCATTAAATTTGATGAAGCTTGAAATTCAAAGCTGGTCAGAAAGACTGGTATAAACTGCATAGGAAGCATTTAAAAATGCAGATAAGCAGGTATCACTCTGACTCTGTTGGCAGCTACACTAATGCAGCAAGTTTTCAAGGATGAAGTTCTTTGAGAGAAGCTTCTCAGGAAAGTTGGATCTATTAGTGCTTTCAGTCAAACCCAGCCATACCCTGAGTTTAAACAAACACGTTTAAGGAAAACAGTGACAGCACTGTTCTGTTTCCCGTGTTTCCAGTGTTGTTCTCATATGCTCCTCACAAGGGATTTTGTGGCACAGCATTGTAGGTCACACTTAAAATTATCATTTTATTCTAGATGCCCTAAAGCCATCTAGTGAGAGTCCACATCCAGGTATTTTTTTTAACAAGGGATTGAAACTGGTGTTCGGCACTCCAGTGTGCTGAGCTCGCTGCCCCTCTCTGTGAGTGCAGAGGGGGCTCACCCAAGCAGAGCAGTGACCATGCCCCAGCATTTTTACGTGATACCTCTGCCCAGAGGGGTTTGTCTCAAGGCAGAGTCTCCTCCCTGAGCACAAACTTGCAAATGGTCAGAAATCCTCTCAAGAATGGAAACAGAAAACAGGTCTCTGCTTCTCCTGGGAAAGAAATTAGATGCTCAAGATATGGTGAGAAGTGGTTCCTGGGGGATAGCAGCTACCACACAGGGAAAAATGGTTGAGATTTTAAGATGGGTCAGCAGAAGGTTGAAGTGGAAAAGGCATCCAGCAATTATAAAGACATCAATTCAGTAATAGAGATTGTGATAATTTTTGACTACTATAAAAATAATGCCCTTATTTGTTTCATAATAAGGTTTCAGCAAGAACTGCAGTTCTTGGTAAAAAAGGAGTTTGGGAACTACTGATTTCATGAATAAAGGGTGAGTTGGTAGGTGTTAGTAAATACTAATGATTTAAACAACAATGCCTGGAATTTTAGAGCCATATATTAAACACTGTTATGAAGATCTTGATGCAGGAAATTCATAACCATTTAAGCCACCTTGATGCTGTTATTCTACAAAACACAGCCGTAAGAGCTCCACAGAAACTAAAGGGTTAGAACTTGTTTCCAACTGCTTACGAAGCTGCCAAGGAAAATAAACCTGAGTTTTAGAAAGCTCTTCCACTTGGCTTCAGCCACCTTTTATCTTCAGCAAAATTGTGTGCTTAGCAGCTCTTGAAAAACAGTGCATTTCCATCAAGTACTCATGGCTGTATTTTGGATTTGGAGTTAAGCACTTGACTCTGAATTTCTGATTAAATAGTATTTTTTAAGTCCTGGTGATTAAAATTCATCAAAACTAGGGGCTCATATTGCTGGCTTCAACACTCATCTTTTCCTGTTGTTTCCTAACATACACATCATCAATTTTATCTTGAACACAGATTCAGAAAAATAAACTTACTGTGTCATAATTAGTATTACTGCAAGAATTCATAAGCCTAAATAAATTTTTATATGATAACTTGCCAGAATTGCTCACCCATGCAAAATTAGTGATGTGCCAACATTGGCAGGATTAGCATATTACCGTATTTTCTGTCTTTTTTTTGGCAATAATCATTATACCAAAGATTACAGTAAAGGGGAGCTTCCATGCTTGTGATTTTAGTTTTGATGGCTTGGGTAACAGCCATGGTCACAGCAAAATGAAATAATGCAGGTGTTAGCTCAACAGAGTTTCCAGAGGAAAAATTCGGCATTATTTTTTATAATCTCCTTACAATCTGCGCTGAAGCCCATTGCTTCTCCCCAGTTAAACTCAGCCAGGGCTACTTCAATGAACTCAACAAAATCACAGGATGGGTCAAGCCTGGAAGGAATCACAGTGGCTCATTTGGCCCAACCTCCTTGCTGAAGCAGGGTAATCCCAGAGCACATTGCCCAGGATTGCATCCAGACAGTTCTTGAATATCTCCAGCCAGAGAGACTCCACAAGCTCTCTGGGCAGCCTGTTCCAGTGCATGGTCACCCACACAGTAAAGAAGTTCTTCCTCATGTTCAGGTGGAACTCCCTGTGCATCAGTCTCTGCCCATTGCCTCTTGTCTTATTGTTGGGTACCACTGAGGAGAGCCCGGATCCATTCCACTGACACCCTCCCTTCTTATAATGACAGACATTGGTGAGGTCCCCTCTCAGTTGTCTCTTCTTGAGGATTAACAGGCCCAATTCCCTCAGCCTTTCCTCATAAGAGAGATGCTCCAGTCCCTTAATCACCTTTGTAGCCCTCCACTTGACCTGCTCCAGGAGCCCCATGTCTCTCTTGTACTGAGGAGCCCAGAACTGGACACAGCACTCCAGATCTGGCCTCACCAGGGCTGGCAGATGCTGTTCAGCCAGTTCTTAGTCCACCTCACTGTCCACTCATCCAGTCCACACTTCCTGAGTTTACCTATAAGGATATTTTGAGAGATGCTGAAAAAACTTTGCTGAAGTTGAGGTGGAAAATACTCACTGCTGTCCCCTCCTCCATTCAGGAAGTTGTTTCATCATGGAAGGTCATCAGGTTGGTCAAGCATGATTTACCTTGAGTGAATCCATGCTCACTGCTCCTGATCACTTTCTTGTCATTCCTGTGGATACAGATGGCCTCCAGAATGAGGCAATCCATAACCTTTCCAGGGATTGAGGTGAGGCTGACTGGCTGGTAGTTCCCTGGGTCCTCCTTCTTGACCTTTTTGAAGACCAGGGTGACCTTTGCTTTCTTCCACATCACCCGGACGCAAAGCCAGCATGGGGGCTCTGTGAAAGAGAACATGAGATCACAGCAGCTTGTGCTTCTCAGTCTTGTAGACAGTTATCTTTTGTAGAAACACAATGCTCAATACATTTTTGTATGAGTCATATGTGTCCTTCCTCTTCAGTCTCTTCCCAAACAAGTTCTCAGTGTTTCTGAGATATGACTTCTAGCCATTATCACAGTAGTTGCATATCTTGTATAATAAAAAGTGCATATAAGCTCAGAATGCTCTCAATAAAATAGAGATTAATTCCATAATAGCAACAACATCATCATCTATGCAGAAAACTGTTGCCTTTATAACACAGAGAAACTTTATGTGAGAATCTCCTCCAGGGTGGTGGATTTTTTCGATTTTTTTTTATGTAAATCCCTTCAGACTGCTTTTTCTTTTCCTTTTGCAGAATTAAAATAAAAATTTTGAAAATAGCTAGAAGGTAATATATTACCATATTTTAAATTTGAACAAGTTCTTCTGATTTCTTTCATAAGTGCCATTAAAGCCAAAAGGGAGTTCTGCACTTATATTCCAAAGCAGCAACATGATAGTGTGATTCACACTAAAAGTCAATCTGAATAGCAATGTTTTAATATATAAGGGAAAACAAAGCTGCCCCAAGGTTTCTGCTTATCCTGTGCAAGGAAAAAATTATCTCTATAGGAAACTTAAAAGAGCTATATTATGCACATCCATTTATGTGCCTGCATACATAGTTGATATAAAACACCTCATGCTTTTGTAGGTGGTATATGACACGATAATACACCTGAATTCAAGTGGGAGAGGTTTCCAGTCTGGGCAGGATGACGGAGTCTGTCCTGGTGTTCAGGGTGATCCCTGTGCACCCACACCCTGCCCTGCACATCCTCACTGCCCACCAGGCTGCCTGTGGCCCCTGCAGCTCCACAATGCAGCAGCTCACCTCTAACTGGACGTGGTTTACATCCACCAGAGAAAATCGGTTACCGTGTGGGTGCACAAGTATAAGCAGGTGAGATTCAGTAACAGCTTTCTGATTTCCCCTGATGTTGTTGCCAGTGAGGCAGTGTGATTCACAGGGGAAATTCCCATAAGTGTAGCTCTCACAAAAATCACAGCTGCTGCATTGTGGAAAAGACTGGTTCCACTCCCAGTTCCTTGTAACCCCTATCCATCTTCTTCCTTTGCAATTCAAAGTTGCAGATACACTTGCATCCCCCCAGAGTGGAAAGGAGACAACTTAGCTGAAATTGCAAAGAAGACTTTTGAGATCAAAAGGTGTCAACAGTTTCTTGCAACTGTGTTTAGACTTCAAACTTAGTCAGCCAACTGAATACTAAACTATGTCCTGCTGAGATGCAAATAACTTGAAAGGTGAAGAGCAGAGGTCAGAGTACTGCCTAGGGAGTTCTGGCCCAAATACAGTGAGCCATATTTCTCCTTCCTTATCCCTGGTGGGATGAGAATGAGAATCAGAAGAAGGCAAAATCCATTAGTGGAAATAAGAGGAGTTTAATAATTGAAGAAAAATATAATAACAATAATTCCAATAACAACAGCAATAAAAAAGCAGAAAAAGAGAATAATGAAAGCCAAGAGAAACAAGTGATGCACAGTCCAATTGCTCACCACCATTGACTGATGGTCATTGGCAGCCCATTCCTGTACAGTGATTAGCCTTCCCAGCCAATTCCTCTCTGTTTACATACTGATCTTGATGTTCTGTGGTATGGAATTACCCTTTGGCCAGTCCAGGTTATCTGTCCTGGTCATGCTCCCTCGAAGTTTCATGTGCACTTGTTTGTTGGCAGAGCATGGAAAGCTGAAAAGTCCTTGACTTAAGTAGCACTACTTATCAACAAAGTGTGTTATCAACATTATTCTCATACTACATCCAAAACACCGCACTGTACCAGCTACCAGGAAAAACATTAACTCTCTCCCAGGCAAAACCAAGACAGCAGGGCAAAGCAGCTGCTGTTTCCCATTCTAGAAGCCTGAGCTGTAGACCCATTCCCTGCAGGGCTCACTGAAGGCTCTCCCATGTGTGAGAACCCCAGCCCCCTCTGCTGAGTTTTTAAAGAGCATTGTTAACTCCATATGTGTCTTTTGGCTCTCTGCTTTTTATTTCTATGTTTTATCTGCTGGCATCCTTAGAGTGTTAAAAGTTGCATTTAACCTTGTCAAAGGAGGACTGTTTCTATTATAAATTGAAGCATTTTTGTACACAAATCATATTTTGCTTGCAACATTTCCTTATGGTTAAATATTTATGTTGGAATTCCTAAATTATCGTACAAAAACAGTCAAATGAGCTGAGGAAGAGCAACTTCTGTTCCAAAAGGAAGTATAATGATATCTTCAATATCTCGTAAATGAAACTACTTTATTTCCAAGGCAATAGAAGGAATAGCAGCTATGTATTTTGTGACAGATAAAGCCTTTCTCTTCCCCCCACCTCCAAATTTTATGAGTATATCATGATTTCCTCAAATCGATTTGGTGAAGTGTCTTGGATTGTTTCATTTTGCAAATTGCCTTCCCCTGTATGATGACTGACAAGAGTTCTCAAGTTGAAACTTTATTTTCTCACACATCTGAACTACAACCTCAGTGTTTCCAATCCTTGGAATAAATTTCCTTGTTATCATGGCCCAGGTCATTCCTTCTTCAGAGTTCTATAACAAATCCTGATTGTTACATGACTACACACTCAGCAAACATTTCTGCATTTCTCAACAAAAATTTTTTGTGTTTTATTCCCATGAAAATTGGTCCAATTCTGATTTAGTTCAAATATGAAAAAATCAGAAGCACCCCACACTGCAAATGTTGTTTTCTAAACTCTCCTTCCTGAAAATATCTATAGAATGAAACTGTAAACAAAATTAGTGGGAAAAGAAATAGCAGCAGGACAACCATGTCTTAGCCAATTGAAGGAAACACCAGTGTCTATTTACAAGGTTGTTTAAAATTTTTCCTAAATCCATTTTAATTTCCACTGGGAAATCCTATATTTATACAAAAGGACTATAAAAATGACCTGAACTGATCTTTGTCTTCAATTGAACTGAAGGTAGCCTGGTAAAATCTGACCATCACCTTTCAGTGATTATTTGGAAATAAAACACATTTTCTTGAAGTACTTAAAATTTTTTTTGGTCACCAGGGTATGTTAGTAAATGCTACTTTCAAATATACATTTTCCACCAAGATAGATGTTTTTCCAATGTTAACTATAAAAACTAGAAACTATTGCTTCTGCTTAAATAAAGTGATAACAAAATTCTAGAAGTATCTTTGATGCAAACTCATTTTTATCCCTTTGAAATAAATAACAACATCTCCCTTTTGAATAGATATACTGAATGCATCCTCATTTTCTGTTCTTTCAATATAAATTCCAAGAGGAATACATGATAGGTAATTAAAATACATGGGAGACAAATATTATTGCATAGTTGCAATCCAGTACACTGAGGTCCTTACTTCAGCTGGGACTTGATAATGGAGATACAATAAATGATAAGGAACACTACTTTTTCTTTAATATCTCCATGAAAATACACTTTATATTGACACAGAGATAGCAATAGAGCTGCATTATTTTGTTTCTGCAGAAAAACTCTAGGTAAACAGCAGCCATTAATAAACCAGACAATTTTCTCCAATACTGGAAAAGATATTATGAGACTAAGATTGTTCCGCTGATGAGCCTGCTTCTGTAATCTGTTTTGGATAACAGCATTATAACAGCACAGAGAGTGCACCTATGTGAAAGATATTAATGATTTCTTGTGAAGCAAAATATAAAGTGAAAAACCAGCTGTCTGAAATAGAGTAGTTAAAGGCTTAATTCAAATTTATTGTAATTCTGATTGCTGTGTAGATGTGTGCAGGCTATCATAATCCATGACTATAATCAAACCATTAGAAACACTGAGACTGAGAATTAGAACAATGAACCAGCTAATGGCTCTCTGGATCACTAACAGCACATCATGCCATGCTTATAATTTTTATCACCCTAGTAACACTAACAATAATGATAATTGTAGGATCAAAATGGTGAAGCCGTTGATGAAGACATGCAGATTCTTTCAAACTCAAGTTTGAAAGAATCTGCATCTCCTATGCCACAACAAATGAGTGACTTTTGGATTGTGCCATTTAACCAGCTCGTCTCTCTTTACAGGTTTTAAAGAATTTCTAAACAGTTCTGCAAAAGATTTTGGATTGAACCTCCCCAAAAATCATGAATCTAAGATGCAAGTCTTGCAGGTAAAGTGCATGAAAAGACCAAAATTAAGATAACTGGACTTTCTCTGCTACCTCAGTTATTAGTTTTTCTCAGTTGCTTCTCCAAACAGCATCTTGGCAGGAATTCCAAGTTCCAAAGATGCCCATTTAGGATGGCTGAAGAATATTCCTGGTTATTGTGTGGCACTGGGATCAAGCCCTGCTATCACAGCCTGGGTTGGCAGCCCCAGTGAGATGTGAGCCAGAGGCTCACACAGTTCTGCTGCTGCAACTGCCACAAGTTAGGCTATGTCTTGCTCAAAGGACCAGCCACCAGATGTTGAACTGATCCTACCAGCTGCTCACAATCAGAAATCTGCTGAACCCAGCACATGGAACAGAAGTGGCAGAGTTCTCCACACCATTATGTTAATTCTCTGGAGATTTGTAAAGCTTCATGAAATTTGTTGTGTTTTCTCATTGGCTATGTGTTATGGGCTTGTAAGATTGTTCCTGCTGGTGAGCAGTAGGTCAGCTGCAGAGTGGGATTTCTCAGCCTGCCTCTTCAGAGGTGGGAGTAATCACTACATAGACTTAAGAAGCAGAGGTTCCTCTCAGATTACATCCAAATGTTCATTGCAGGCAAAGAAATACAAACTACATGCTGGTGGCTCTTCCAACTATCACTCCAGACCTTACCCAAGTGTTATATGAAATGTTTGAATGGGAAGCAGTGGCCACAACCTCTCCCAGCTCACTGCATATGGGCTTTTCAGAAGACATCACCCACTTCCATCCACTGGCAAACCAGCACAGCCAGAGCTCTGAGCTGCCATGGTGGTTGCGGTTGTCTCACACCATACATCGCTTTGAAGCCTGTAATTGTGCTTCTAGTCCAGGATGCCAGATGTGTCTGGTTCAGGATGAGAAAAGGACTATGGTCTGAGGACTAGCAGCCTGCCTTGCATGAATGAAAGGGGACAGGGTCCTGGTTGGTGGAAGTATAGCTAAAGGAGGAGGAATGAAAAAAATACAGAGTTTAGGTGGGCACATTGAGGTGCAAGAGATTGGGAAGAGTAGGTGAAGTACATAGAGAGGTGGGGTTGAGTCCTGACAAGACCAAATAAAATGTCAGGGAAAATGGCATAGCCAAATAAGTAGTCAGGGAACCTGACATTGACTAATTTAGTTTGGGAAGCTTTTGTATGCATTTGCAATGGAAGGATGATGCAGGGTGATGAGCATACTTGGAAGATGAATTGCAGAAAACTCAGGCTACTTAACTGTCCTGTCACTGATGTATTTGAACAAAAATACATGCATATGGCAGCGTAAGGAAGTTGGAAATTTTGTTCATTCCTTTTAAATCAGGTGATTACCAGAGGTCTAGTTTCTCTGGAAATATAAAGATTGTCATGAACAGAGTAAAGCTTGCTGCTAAAAAGTTCACATAAAGAGAGCAGAGAAGAGGGAAAGGGAAAGAGCCTGTTTTCCTGTTGGCCCAAAGAACACTTCAGATGTGACTGGCTGTTAAGGATCAGTTGGACACTTTCAAGAAAATACCTGAGCTCTAGAAGTAGGGATGCCTACTTCCAAACCAGGATGACCTGCTCTAACATCATGGGCTTGACAAGCAGAAGGCTGTCCAGTAGGGCTTCCCAGTCTCCTCGGGCCTTGCAGCCAGAACATGACCTTCATACAATGATCCCAGTACAGTTAATTTTTTTCAGAAAGGAGAGCTAAGAGAAGGGACTGTCTTTTTATTCCTACAGTCTCTGACATCCTGAATCACTGGTCTCTTGTTGCTATCTTAGCACAAATAATGAGAATATCTTCAGGTGATGATATTTCCAGTAAATCTGGAGTTCTTCTGGAACACCTACCAGATACTTACATCCAAGCACTATTAGAAATATGTCTGCTACATTTGGAATAAACCTAAATATTGCTGCACCTCATTCTTTCAATGCCTTAAGGTCTCACAGCTGCTGGAGGCATGATGCTAAATGCCTCTCCAGGAGCCTGCACATACTGGGGAGCCATGGATGGAGATGAGGCTCCCAGTGGCAACATGGGGAAAAGTATATATATGTGCCTTGGCATTCTCAATGACATCTATTGGACAACTCTGTTGGATTGGTTCCCAGAATTAATTTGCAATAATCACAATAATTTACATTCAAATTCTAATTAATGAAGTTCTGGTGTTTATGGGATGGGGGATCTTGAAAGGATAGGGTGTACTTTCTGTTCTATTTCTGCCATTTTTCATTCCAGTGAAACTCTGCTCATGACTCACTGCTCATTACCATCTCCTGGCAATGTATGAAGAGAGAGAGATGTACAGCAGAACAAAATGTTACTTACCCTGATTATTTGCTTGTTTTCAACAGGCCAATATCTCCTTTTACCACAAACTGGTAAATGGCTTCCTTATAAATTCAAATCCACAGAAGTATTTATGTGAGGAAACACTTGAACATAGGACCACCTCAAAGTTATTTTATTTATCATCTCTGTGCTAAATGGTCGGGATGAGTGGAGAGTGGAAAATCCCTTTCAGTGAGACGTGCAGACAGGAAGCACTTAGGCTTGGAGCCTCCAGCAACAGCACTGGGCTGTCTCTGGGCCATGGAGACACCAACTATCTGCTGATGACAGGTGCTGAGGGAAACTACTAACATAAAGAATGCTGTGGGATAAAGATGATTCCTTTGTATGGATAGCCAGAGAATCATGATATTACAGTATGGTTTGGGTTGGAAGGGACATCCTTCATGTAGATTCACCCTGCTGCCATGGACAGAGACACTATCCACTAGACCATGTTGTTCAAAGCCCCATCCAACCCCATCCAAATAGTGCCAGGTATGGGACATCCACAGCTTCTCTGGGCAACCTGTGCCAGTGTCTCAGCACCCTCACAGGCAAGAATTCCTTCCTTATGTCTAACCTAAACCTACTCTTATGCAGTTTGAAGCCACTGCCCCCATCCTATCACTACAGGCCCTTGTAATAAGCCCCTCTCCATCCGCCTTCCAGGGCCCCTTTAGGTACTGGAAGGCTGCTATAATGTCTGCCTGCAGCCTTCTCTTCTCCAGGCTGAAAACACCAACTCCCTCAGCCTTCATTCAGATAATCAGTAAGGTAGTTCTTAAATTCAGGTAATAGTAAGTTAATTAATTTATTAACCAGTGCCCATGTTAAAGCACTGTTGGTTTTGTGGTACTTTCTTCAGTGCCCAACCTGGTTGCTGGAGCTCTTTGAATCTTTGACTTGGTGATTTCTGAAGTACACCTTTATCTCTCCCTGCTTTCTTATATGACTGCTGGACATATAAGATGAATCTACAGGTACACTGGGTTTGTCCCTCTTGCTGCTCAGGGTGATCCTCAGTGACCTGCTGAGGTGCACATATGGACAACATCTGGCCTGTATGGTGGCATCCTGCAGTTTTGTGCACCATCCCTTTGTGCCCAGTGGTTGCTTTTGGAAAGAAATCTGGTTGCACAAGCATGGAGACAGCCATCATGTGTGGCACCAGATCCTCTGGTCCACATAGTGCAGACATGGCTATTAGGAATGAAGATCACCAAATGCGACTTAAGTTTCCATTCATCTGGAGGCATAACACTTGCAAGCTCTCTTCACTTAGAAGAATCAACCATTTATCTTAAAACCATGCAAAATTATTAACGACTGATATTTGATGGGGAAAAGCCAGGGGTTTCTTGGGTTTTCTGCATTTGATGCTGTTCTGGTGAAACTACTTTAGGTGGAATCTTATTAGTCAAGGGTAAAGTCCACTACAAAAACGATTTTGTATGCTTTGGGAATAAAAAGTAGATGTCAATTTGCTTTATTTAAAGATTTAGAAGCAGAACCTGAGTCCTAAGAACTTCTAACTCTGTTCTGTGATCTTGTCAAACAGCACAGAGCACTGATGACTTCTCAGCAGAACAGACACAATGGAGGAGTGGTGATCTGAGCATGGGCCAGGACAGTTCCCAGGGGAAAAGGATTGTCAAGCTTAAGGATGAACTTCACATGGAAGGTGAACCAGATTAGGGGGAACAGCCTTTGGAAGATGTGTTTGCTGCTGCTGAAGAGATGTAAGGAATGGGGGTGGCAGTCACCTCAACACCTCTCTACCCCATTGGCCCCTCTCTAAGCAGTAGAAGCCAGATGACCTTTACAGAGATGTAGCTTCACAAGGCTCTTTGGCCAGCCCAAACCCTCCACTCCCCTCTGCAAACACCCACTTTTCTGATGCATAAAGCCAGTGCAGGGATGATAGCTAGGTACGTCTGGAATCTGGAATCTAAATCTGAATTATAGAAATGATGTAGAAATGCGAAAAATAGAAACACACTGAAATTGTCCCAGGGCATATTCGGTTACTCATTTACAGATTGCACACATTTCATATCTGACAGTAGGGAAAAGCACTGTAAAAATATGCCCTTAAGAATGTGAATCTTTGCTCTGATTTATGCTTAAAGGGCAACATCTGATTAATGTCTCTGTTTTACTAACAAAAGACCAGGAGGATGAAAGCTTCTCAGATATTACCTTTATTTCACCAGATACTTTTTATAGTATATTGTGGAAGAAAATGACACATTTCATGAAAGTCTATCATTCATACACAAGAAAGGATTTGGCAGCAGTTTATAAACCTGCAACTTTTATGGCAGTTTTAAACTCTGCCCATTTTACAGTCTCTGAAGGTTCTTTAAAAAAATACCTATGATGACCTTTGAATCAACTGGTGTTCACTGGTCTGTGTGGGGATGTGTGCTGTTGTACACCAGCTGTGGGGCTGCCTTTGGTATAAGCAGCTCAGTTGTTGTGTCAGCAGTTTTCACACTGTTTAATTTTCATAGACTTGGTTACACAACACATTCTCAGACCTTCCAGCTGTGCCTAATGAAAATTCATACTGACACTCATTCAGGTCTCAGCATCCCTCTTGCTCTGGTGTTACCTTATTATTGTTTTATTATTCTACTTTGAAAGAGCTGCAGCACTCCCAATATAGGACATGTGATATATGTTGAGGATAATCTCCTGTCACTGCAAGGTTTCTCCTCTGTTAGTTCTCTCTGTGTGCTTCATTTCATCCATTTGCCACCCATTAGGAAGGGTAGTGAAACATTTGGTTCTTAAAGGGTTGACTGCTTCATTTTATGTAATGTAACTGCATCAGCAGAGCAGTAATTTATGATGAATAACTTGTTTGGCCGTCTTAGGCTTTTTTCATGGATTGTCTTTGAACAGATTGTAATTTTCTTGAATTTATTAATTATTCAAAATGGTAATGATTCTGGGAGAATGATTATGAGCAATTTCATGTGAGCATTTGGTATGCAGTACTCCACTTCTATGGTCATTACTTTTTTGTGTAGGCAGATGAAAGCACATCATATTTTCTCTATTTTGTTGTCAGAAGATGCTAAAAATTATCAATGCAGTTTTGCTCAGAGTATAAGAGTTTAGTGAGACACAAAATATTTAGAACATTTTCCCTTAAGTCCTGACTAGATAAGAGTCTTCCTAAAACTAACTTATGAAATAAAGAAGATTGTTGTCAGTTTCAATTTATTTACTTATCAAATTTTAATTTCTTATAGTAACTTGCACAAAAAGGTAAGAGGGTATGTACTCATAGCCTCAGTGAGGGTGTCCTCCTACAGCTTAGGTTGTGATTGCCTTGTGCTTTGGTGAAAGGTCAATTTCTCTGTATAAAATATTCTGAAAATACAGTTATCATCAGCTTGAAAATTTCTCTCAAGGTTATTGTGAAGGTGAAAGTGACTGTAGGCAGTTTCCAGTCTAGAATAATGGAGTCAGAAGTTTGTGAGGTTTGCTGGTCTCCTAACACTTGCTTTCTGTTTTTATTGAAGCATGAAAAGTTTCAATTCACCTTAAATTAGCATTTTGTGAGATAAAACCCTGAGTTCTTGAACAGCAAGGAGCTTAAAATAGGTGTTAACTTTTAAAGTAATTTGAATGCTTCAGTACTTGAATAGGAAGTATTTTGTCTACTTTTGCTTTGAGAGGGAGAGGACAGAGGAAAGTTGCCATGAGGAAGAGGTAAATATTCCTTGGGTCAAATTATGAGTATGACAAAGTTGAAAATTCACATTTTAGTTACAATACTCTTGTGATTTTGACAAACATGAGAAATGTTCAGTGACTGGCTGCTGCTGGCTGAAGCCTTCTGCTGTGTATCTGAATTGAACCTCTATGGGTTCTGTACCTACACAATGTACTTTGTTCATGGCTTTGAGGACGAGGTCTATTTATGGAGTTCTTTAGAAAACTAACTGCTACCCAGATTTTAGAGTAACTTGCTGCATGCTGAGTCCCCCTCTTAACTGTTCAGGTGAATAAAGAGCACTTTCCTCCTATGGCTCTGCACATGTTAAACTGCATGTAATGAATGTTGCAGACACTGCAGAGGACTGTTGGCTCAAGGGCAGGAATGGATTGAACTGAAGCCTGCACAAGCTTGTGAGAGATTCTGTCTGTAGTTCTGCAGTCACTTTCATGATTGTTTTCCACTAAAGGTCCAGCTTTTGCTTTACTTCTTTTTCCACAACTTTCCACCACCTGGCTTGTGTTTAAAAGACAGATAGTTCTATACACTGGATTGCAACAATGCAGGCTGCAACTAGCTTCTGCTCTCCAGGAACTGGCAGCACATTATGTGTCAGCTTTTAGACAAAAATAAGGGTTTGTTGGGTAGAANACCTGTCTTTCAAACCAAGACAACATCTTAAGGTTCCCACAAGCAATGGAAATTAATGTATTTCAAACTCCTTATATCAGTTAAGCTTCTTGGGGTGGGTATTTGTCTCTAAGTCACGGTAAAATATCATGTCATATCCATTCTACTCTATAAAATGAGTAAAAAACATTATCCAAAAAGCTCAGCAGTCATGCCAGAAATTCGTGTGGCACCTATATCTGGCTTGCATTGAAATCTCTGTGTCTAGCTCTGCACAGTAGACACTGAAAGGAAAACTAATCATCAGTTATCAGTGCTCTGGCACTTCCCTGGCCGCAACTGAGGCAGAGTTAGGTAAGGTCTGTGCCAACAAAACATAGAATTCATCTAATTCTCTTCAAACTTCCAAACGTAAGCAACTGAATGTGAGCTAAGGGCATGATACAGTAGCTTGACTTTGTGTTTCTGGAGCAACCAGAGCAGCTCATCCGCTGACCTGTGGTTATGTGAACCACCCACCCATGCAGGCTGGGCAGCTGTGACCAGTGGAAGCCTCATGTCCACCTGGAGTAGCAGGGAAAGCTGGGTGGGATAAGCTAGTTCATCTTACATGAGTTGCACTGTATGCCTCTGTTTATCAACTGAATCAATCTGTGGGTATGCAAATTTCCATTGAAATCAGTGGATATTTACTAGTGCAGAGGGGAGAGGGCACAGAGCAATTGAGTCACCCTAAACTGGACACCTATGTGCTTGAATTATGTTTTCTCATTTCACTTTCAGACTCTTTAAAAGCTGTGTAGAACCTCTCCCTAAAAAGTCAGAGCTAGGCTGCATCTGGCTGGAGGGTAAGAAGTCAGTGCGGAAGGTGCAGAACCCATGTCCCACCTCCTTAAAGTCTTCTACATTCACCAAGACTGCCTGACTCACAGCTTTCCAGCCACATGCCACAGAGTGGTTACTAGACCACAGATGTTCCCAGTGCACAGTTATTATGTGTGTTGTTCTCTTTCCACACAAAGAATAAGGTGAGTGAGCAAGAAGTGGGAGTGTACAAATAGAGGCACGTACATGTGATTGTGCCATACAAAGATTGTTGTCATTAAAGTGGTCTAATAATTTCCATTTCCTTTCTACAAATACCACTAGAACTGAAGTTTATATGAGTTAAATCTTTGTTTGCTAATTTTGAAACAGGGTCTCAACTGATTTGACTTCCTGCACTGTGAAACTCTGCTTCTTCTGTGCACATACGCCTGGGTCTACTGGAGTGCAACACGTATTTACTAAGAAAGAACTAGATGGATTTTCATCCCTTGAAATACATGGAGGAGTTATCACTCTGAACCTTACAGAAAAGTAGAGTGATAGGAAAGCAAGAGGGAGAATTGACCTATAAATTTAAAGCTAAAATTCAAGAACAGTGTCTGATTTTGGTATGGGGAAAACACAACTCACCAACAGGCTGAGTTTATGAATTATCAGCAGAGGCTTATTCTTCGTTGACCACTTTGAACTTGATAAGATCCTCAAATTTATTTTTATAGTTTCCTTCCTGTTACGGTCCCAGAGATAAGTACTTGAAGTAAATGTCAGATGAGGAGTAGCTGGAATAAAGCTTCTACTTACATTGTGTGAAAGAAGCCACTGAATTTTTTCCCAATTCCTTTGTTGAGCTACCACAGCTGACAAAAAGTAAAAGGATAACAGATTACTGTTTTTTAAATTTATTCACTCCTGGTTATTCTGAAAGCAGTATGAAGAAATGTAAAGGCTGATGCACAGAGTAATACTCGGTCCTGCACTTGATAAAGTTCTTCAGTAAAAAGAGAAGGATTATAAACCCTGAATTTTTCTTTGTTTCATATGGGAAAATATTTCCTCTTTCATTCATTATACTGGGTTTTCCAGCATGATTATTCCCAGTAGAAGTCTGCTCTGTTCCCGAGTTGTCATTCATATGCACAGCATTACAAATATTGATTCTTTTGTCTGTCCCAACACTTCTGATACATCTTAAAAATTATTCTTGCAACAGCAATATTCAGTGTAGCTAGTTTTTAAAGTGGTTTGCCGTTTTATTTATCTTAGGAAATGGGGACTAATACATAACAAGTAGTGTTTGAGAAATAGCAAAAAATAGTAGATCCTATACCTCTGCAGCTGCATTTGATGCTCATACACCTTTGAGTGCAGTTCTGCTTCTCCTTCCACTAAACACACACCATACAGTGTGTGAATGACATCAAAGATAAATAGCAAAATCTGTGGCTTTGGTGGGGCAAATGTAGCTCAGCAAAGTAAGTCCTGCTGGAGCTGAAGAGAGAGAGGGGCAGCAAGAGACTGCTCCTGTTGCAAAGCAGACAGACTCCAGCAGCCCAATGGGATGCTTCTGCACCGCCCCGGGCTCTCCAGGTCTTTGATGCTGTAACAAGCAGATAATAGGCATGTCATGCTGATACAAACTCAATTATTTCACAGCTTTTTAAGTACGGAATGACTGAGTCACTAGCTGAGAGAGAGAAAGACCTCTGACATCGATGGGAAGACACTGACTTCAGCATTTTGGATAATGCTCCAAGAGATGTGGGATTACTTATAATTAAGGGAAGGTAAGACAGAAACTGCTCTAAAGGAAACCTTGTTTTGTAGCTTACATCTCTACTAGCTACATCTTTACTGAAGAAAGTTATCCAAAGCATCTTCAGCTGGCAGCTAGCATGAAGACCATTTCCTATGGAGTTATACAGTAATGTTTGCTTAGGAAAAGAAAAGGCTGGAAAAAAATACCCAACCTGGAATTAGAGGAAGGTAATTGGAGTAAACCCCTGCAAATAAGAAAGTTTAGAACTATCTGGTTACAGTGAAAGCAAACACCACACATATTCCCACTTTTTAGGAGAGGCACTACGTACATCTTTGGAAACGTCCTGTGGCACAATCTACTTCATTAGAAACTACTGAACTGAATCAATACAAAACTATTTCACCTTTCCCAGTGTCACCTTCAATGTCACCTAATAGAGCATAATTAAGTGCAAATGAAATTGCTATTAAAGAGAACAACCTCTTGCTTCTGGGTATGGTCATTTAGAAGCTGTGCTTGCTTGGAGAAGCCAGAAGGTTGTTAATTACATCTCTGTATGAATGAAATGCACCTTCTAAGAGTAAAGGGACCCCAAAGATGAGCAGATTCCTGCTGTTTGCCTTGTCAAGGCTGCAGCTGTGAAATATATAATTAGGGAGAAAGTAATCAGAAATCAATTTGAAAAATGCTAACAAGATATTAAGAACCTTCTGAAATCTGTCGAAGTGCCTTTAAAAAAAGATCTGAAAAGCTTCTATAGAAGATGTTGAATAGTTTCAACACAGGAAGTGAGTATCTTTATGTATAAGGACACGTAAGATCTTGGGGTTTAGGAACTGACAGGAACTGACTTCTATTCTTAGATTTTCTTTGTATTTTGCAATGACCTTAAAATTTAGTATGTTGATCCTAAATT
Source organism: Rhipidura dahli (assembly GCA_013399225.1). Taxonomy (NCBI): domain Eukaryota; kingdom Metazoa; phylum Chordata; class Aves; order Passeriformes; family Rhipiduridae; genus Rhipidura; species Rhipidura dahli. The sequence goes on along the minus strand of VXAC01005215.1, from coordinate 486,101 downwards.
AGCCAGTGAAAGTCAAAAGGCCAGATCAGGAGCTTTGCACATTTGAAGTGCTCCTTAAATGCTATATAACTAGCAAGAGTGGAAATTAAGCTGTCTATAGACCTTACATAACACCCTTGCACAAAATTAATTTTGCCCAGAAGCCTGTAAAGAACTTTGCTATCGCCAGGCAGAAATCACTGTTCACCAGCCAGGGGAGCCCATTCATTACATGGGTTAGGTTATAATTTTAATTTTCATCTCCCCCTCTGAAAAAGGCCATGAAGTTTGTTACAGTGCATGTGGCACAGTGATGAAAATGAAGCATTTGGAAAAGCTCTGGATTGAGGGAGATCCCAGCCAACTCCTCCAAAGAGAAGTGCTTGCTACAGAATAACTTGCTGGAAGCTCTGCACATTGTGTTGTATCTGCATATAGCTGTTTGTATGGAGACCATAGTAGCCAGGGCAATGAAGAAATCTTCAAGTAAGATCTGAGCCATGCCACGGTAGGGTTTTGACCACCACAGAGATTCTATCAAGCCAAATCTTCCAGGGAAAACCAAGGAGGGCAAATTATCTGTATGTCATCTTCTGAGCAAATGTGCTTATTTCAAATATGGTGAGAAATAGCTTATTTCAGCAACTGCAGGGGAAGGTCCTCTAAAGCTACCACTTCTGTGGAGGAACATCATTATAGCAGGAAGAGATTAAATCCAGCTCTCCTGGCTTCAGTCCTCTAAAAACCAGGCACTGGGTATAAAGGAGGTCGACACGCATTCTCTAAAATCAGAGGAGAGAGATATAAGCCCTCCCATGACAGAGGGATTCATTGTGAGCTAAAGAAGGCATCTGAGACAAATCAAATGAGTTCCCCCTGGGAGAGGCCTCTCTGCTGATAATAGAGGGAACACAGACACCAGGCAAGATACTGAAATCTATGAGTCTAAAGCTGAGTCACAGGAATCCTACCTTTCATGAGCAAAGATTGTGTTTTAGTGGGAATAGATAGCATAGATATACAGGAAAAACTAAATATAAAATATAAATGAGAAGAAATAAAGGATCATTCCCCTGAGAAACAAACATTAAGAGCTAATATACTTAAAAGTCTGTTTAGAAAATCTTGAGCATACAGCTCATTAAATAAATAAAGAATAAAGCATGCAAATAAGGAGTAAAGCATACATATGCCTACATTACTCATACACAGTTGTTTAGTATGGTAGAAAACCATCTTACTTCCACTGGATTATGCTTTCTTGGTTTGCTTAGCCACTAGCTGGAAGCTGCCCATCCAGGACATCCTTGTGGAGGAGGTGTGGTGTTCCTGCTGTGCAGCACCTCTCGGGCCTCCCAGTGCTCACATCTCATAGGAGCATCTCAGCCAGGATCTCGTGTCCACTCTGCCACCACCTCAGCCCACACACTAATTTACCTGGGTTGTTAATTTGTGATATGGCTGCTTCTAGCCAGGCTTTGTGGAGGAAAGCTATTTCATACCTATTGTCTCTGACATTTCTTGCCACTTGGAGTTTTTGTTTATTCAGGTTCTTACTAGCACTACTTACATCAGTATAGGCAGTTAAGTCACATAACCTTAATGTAACCATCTCTATGGAGACCTACACAGTTCAATCTAGAGGCTATCAGCTATCTACCAACTAAATAAAAGTTTATTGTGTTTATATCAACTATGTGTATCTCTCTTGAATAATTTTAAAGATTGAATGCAAAATTTCAAATAAAGATACAGGTACTGCATTAGAATTTCATTACAATTACTTTTTTCTCATGAGTAGGAAAACTCATTAGAAAAAAGGGGTGAGATTCAAATGTTCATTCAGAGGAAGAATTTCAGATGATGCATAGGTGATTAGCTGTTGAATACTTGTTATTGTTAGTGTGAATGGCTGGTTTAATTCCCTTGCCATCACACTACAAAATTATCTTTGACATGATTCTCTGTAATGTGATAAACATTATTGTATAGACTGAATTTCTGATATTCTAATGAATTTTGTTTGGTGAGACAGACCGTGAGAAGGAAAAAGTAAGCACCTCTTTTCCATGCATGATTTCTTCTGTGTTTGCTTCTTGAGGTAATGTCTGGATTCTGATTTCTTTGTTGGTACTTCAGTACATTAAAAATAAGCTAATGTAGCATTAACTAAGCACTAATAGGCCATTAAAGACAAACTTTTATACTGGAGAAAAGAGAAACATTTCAAACATAAATATAAGTCAATTTTATATGCATGAATTTTTGCTATCTGATGCCATTTGCATTAATAATTAACACTTGTGTTTCATCAAGATTTTATCAGGCTTAAAAGACAGCCAAACTTTCTTGGCTGAGTATTACTCCTTTTCTTTGCAAATGGTTCAAGAGGCCAAGATAACACTGTGCATTTCTTTATCCTCTCCTGCTGTCTACCTGGCAAGAGGATGGACCCCACCGAGCAATGATCCTGGAGGCACCACAAGGAATCCAACAGCAAACAATCATTGAAATGTGTCCTGCTGTCCAAAGCCCTTAGGATCTGCATGACAATCAGCAAATGTTTTCTCCTAGTTAGGGGCATAGACTAAGAGTCCCAGGGCATTTATTCAAAGTGCAGATACATGCACAGTCGTCCTGGAAAGTTCATAACCTTGTTAAGAGGTCCTATACACAAACCTTTAGCAAGTACAAAAGCAAAGTCTTTTGTGGATCTGATTCAAACTAAATTTCTTGCTCCAGCATTCATCACAAAATGACAGAAATGTATGCTGGAAGGGCCCTGGGTGTCACAGAGTTTCTTGCCCCCCTGAGGCAGGACCCCCACACCAAGGTGGTCATGTTTTTGCTGAGGGCCATCTGGAATGGAGTATCTCAGCTCCTTGAGCAGCTGGCCCCATATTACATATACATCCTCCACGTCTGAGAAATGAAGGTTATCCTGAGGGTGCTCCTAGCCAAGCCTCAAGGTGAGAGTCTGATTTATAAGGAAGCATGCCCTTTTTTTGTGTTGAAGACCTATTTGATGGGAATAATTTCCCAACCTGAGTTTCAGTAAAAAACAGTGAGTCTCCTCTTAGTGTGTGCGGGGGGTTTCTTGTTAGGTTACTCACATTGTGCACTATGAATAGTGTGCATGGCTATAGCTAGTGACCCTGGCCCTCTGTTAACCTTTGATCATCTCTTTTGCCAGGGAATATATAAGGTAATAAAAGGCTACCTTGTTGTTTATGATCAGTGATAAATCTTTTGGGAAGAAAAGGCTTTATTCTCCATTCCAGTAAAGACAAAGACCTAACTGTACCAGGACTTGTATTACACTTACCCTTATATACCAGACAGTCCACTGAAATCAAAGGGAACACTTGCTGTGCCTAAGCTTACAAATGCACCATGCTTATATCAGATCTGGGCTCAAAGCAGATATAGTTTAAGAGATTATCTTTGAATTTATCCATCTACACAGCTGACAAAAGGAAAAGAGAATGTGAATAGATGGTGAATACAATGGTTTTCATTTCCTAAACCAACTCTCCAGATAATTTCCTAATGAGAGAATCTGTCTGAGTTGTTGCAACTACGTAAGCTATTGCATTTGTCTTGGTGTAGATAATCATGATAATAATATTTCCCTGTAGTGAAATGCCACAGTAAGGCAGATTTCCATCTGTCTTTCTCAGCCTGGGGGTTTTTTTGTTTGTTTTTAAATCCATTCTTTCAGATAGGAGCTGCTCACATAACCAAAGTCCAAGACATATTTTCAGCTTTAGTCTACTGATTTCTTAGTTCCATTGCCTGCCTTCTCCACGCTCAGGGGTGTCTTTATTACAGAGAGTTATTGAAATGTTTTGTATTAGCATTTAAGTGCCACTATGTGCATATATACCACATAACTGCGAAGGGGCAGAGGGAGTATTTTTCTCACATAGAGAGTAAACAGGACATCAGAACAAATTTCTTGCTTAAATCAAGTCTTCATGTGAAAATCAAATAAGATATTGGTCAAAATCAAAGCACAAAACCAACTGGCTCATTATCAATACTTGCCCACCGCCATTCCACCTAGTCATTAATGGGGGGCAGGCCTGTCTCAGAGCTTGGATGCAGCACTGTTTCGAGGTGGCTCTGTCGCAGCAGAATCAGGATCCCCACTTTTAGATCATTACAGATCTAAAAGTCACATAGAACAGATACTTTGATTATATTATTTTCTAATTATTACCTGTATTTAACTGGAATGATCCCAGATAATCCAAAGCTTTCAATTCAGAATGATAAATATTTTCTCACCTTTGAAATATCAGTGTAGCAGAAATATTGTTTGTATCTGAAATGCACCATTTTAACATGTGGCACATTTGGAAATTAAATCTGCTTCTGTGTCCCCTCAAGACTGAAGCAGATGATGTTAAGTGCTCTCATGTCTCAGCTCCTTAAGATATTTTTGTCTGGATGAGTCATTAGGTATTCTGGTCACTCCTGTTACCAATGCAGTTATGAATTTCACAGGGAAAATGTCAATTGTGAAATTTCTCTGTGACAACCCTTTTCACTGAAGGGAATGTTTAAGTCATTGCAGAAATATGGAAACCAGCCCTGGCAGGGTATTTGAGGGGTCATGTAGTCCACCCCATGCGCCAGGGCAGACTCAGTTCTACCAGGTTATCCCTGGCAGAGGTTGGTCTAATCTGCCTCTGAGATACCCCCCTGTCAGTGCCCACCATCCCCACAACTTACAGCTTCCCTGGAAGCCAGACAGCCATGGTGTTGTTATTTGAAATTGATTGTTTAACATAAGCACTCCATGTGGCACTTTTTTGAGACCATTTCTTCTCATCCTGTGACCCATGGTCTGCAGAACAGTTCTACAAATGCCGAAGCTTTTATCACACTTCTCCTCAGCTTTCTCTTGCCTCAGAGCCCCAGCATTCCCCGCCTTGCCCCTGAGACTGTGAACTCTTGGCCTTTATCTTTCTGCTTCTGCCCTAGTCCCATCTTTGTTAAAGCACCACTGAGACATTACCTGTCAGTGCTGAGAAAGTTTTTAGCTAGGAAAACCTCAGCTCTGCAGTGTTCTGTGAGAATTGTTTCTTTCCCATATACTCTAGCCAAAACAATACTGCTGTTTTGTAAGCTTCATGCACCTGTGAATTGTTTTTCTGTGATAGAGATATTTCAGTTAGGAAAACATCTTTCTGCTACATGCTAGATTTTTGGGTCAGCCCCTTAGGGGGTAGCTAAGTCACAGAACCAATGGATTTGTGACATTTAGCGTGTTTTGTGATCTATCTTATAACAACCCTTCTGAAAATTAGTAAAGGGGGACTTCTGTAATATCTCCTCAACTTTGGAGTCCATATGGTTCTTTCTGCGTACTGCGACAGTTACCAGTTCCAGCAAAGGCAGAATGTGTCTTCCATACAACTCCTTTGCTCATCCCACTGTGAAGATACATTATCATGGCAGTGCGACATTATCCACCCAGGTCATCCACACCCAGAACCTTTAACAAAAAGCACTTGTCTGGCCCACAATTTCCCATCTTGTATTTTTGATACTTGAATTATCTATTTCAGACTACTTCAGTTTTTCAAAATAATCTAGGATTCCCATTGCATCCTCCAGCTTGTATCCTAAACAAGAGAGCTCCATTGTCCAGTGTCCAAACCACTAAATATTGAATTATACCAGACTCAGGAGAAACTCTAGCACAGATTTACTCATCTTTTTCTCTAGAAATATAGTTTTCCAGTCACTTCTACAACAATTTCATATTGTTTTCAGTAAAACATTTTCCTTAACATGCTTATGAGATTCCCTTGGGAAGCAAAGACAAAAGCAGTGGTACAGCCAACATACAGAAAGCTACTACTATTGCTCTCAACAGTGTATTGTGTTTTTCTTTGTCCTCATGTTCTAGCAAATGTTCTTTCCAAATATTTTTTTTCTGTTTTTTTTTCTTGTTACCTTCTGTGTTAATTCTATCGTATTCTATGCCTTGGTCTTTTTGATTTTGTCCTTGTAGGTTTGTGCTAGTCTTACATTTATCTTCCTAGTAACTTGACTTACTTTCAACGTCAAATAATTTTCAGGTCACTGAAAAACTCCTGGGTTAGCAGAAGTGGCTTCTTACTACACCTCCTCTATCTCCTTTGCAGAAAATAATCTGTGCTTGTCTTTTTGAAGGTACCTTTTTAAGAGCTTCCTCTAAACTTCCTTTTTCCTCTTGTGTTTCTTCTTTCTGAAGTCTCAAGCTGACTGATGTTCTATGTCCTCAAATCCCTTATTTTTATTTTACTGCTTTTCATTTTTTCTCTTGCTCGATGTCAGGAGTGCCACTCTTTATGATCCCTGTCACAGGGCTTGCCTTCTCCCTTCCCCCTCTGGACCAACCCCTCTTCTCTCAGCAGAAAAAAGATGTAAAGGAGCCTTTCCTTTTCTGAGAAACAGATAATAATCTCCATTGCAGCAAGGCTGTTTCCCCTCCTTTTTATGCTCAACAACTACTGGTGCTCATAGCAGACAGGCACAACCACATACACACCTCAGAAACGTGCCTCTCTCTCTCCACTTACTCAGAGTAAATCATAAATGTATCATGTCCCTTCACTTATCAAATCAGTTAAGAAATAATTCTGATTGTGAATTAAATTTTTCTTCAATTAGTTTTTCATGGTTCTTATATTAGCATAGAGACCTCCAAGGTAGTCATCCCACTCTTTTTTCTTGTTCCTTTTCATTCCTGGGGGGGTTTAGTGCTCTGTTTTCAGAACATGCTGTATCTGCATCTTTACTAGCTGGCTCAGGCTGTGCCTGATAACATTATCACTTCTCTATGTGAGATGTACTCTTTTTCTTCAAGTATTACTGCCTCCTCAGTGGGAAGCTGCAGTCTTTGCCAAGCCCTGTCTCCTGGCCTCCCCCACCCCAGATGCTGATTTCTGCCCTGACCTTTGGCCTTAGATGGAGGTACTGGGAAGAGCAAACCTTACCCCTCCTTCCCAAGACACACTTGCAGCTTTCCCCAGGACTCGTTTAATAGGAGGGGTTTTCTACCAGGTCTGATCCAGGCTCTCGACATACACTGTCCCTTCTGGGATATCAGGTTAGATCTACAAGCAGACATCTCTGTCACCTTCATCCTCTTTCCTTGGCAGGCTCCCAGTGTTGCACATCTTAGACTAACAAAGCAGACTCTCCTCAATTCTCACTAGTGGTGATTATTCACTTGGTAGCAAGGCTGAGCCTGGATAACTACGTACATAGTGCTGAAGAATCTTATTAAAATACAACACAGTAACACCATAACTGCACTGTACCCTCCCAGCTTTCATCAACACTAGAGTGGTTTCTTGCCAGTGGTCATGTCACTTTACTACTTTTTTAACAGGGGACACTTCCATGTCCCTGATTCAGCAAAATGTCTAAACACCAATTATCCAAAGCCAAAAATTAATGTTGAAATGATGCCTACTTCTTGCCTGAGTCTAGACAAATGGCAATGCGTAGAATAACTTTTACTAAAAAAAAAAAAAAAAATCTACTAAACACCCTGCAAGTCATAGGTGGGAATGAAGCTGTTCTTATTATCAAGTCTGAATTTAATTTCAACTTGTAAAGTATTTCAGCACCAAACAGCAAACTGAAAGAGCTTTGATTTGTTTTTTTTTCCTTTTTTTGGTTCTGTTATTTGAAAGTGAATTTTGTGACTAATGATTTTGAAATGTTTGGACTTGCCATAGTGCCAAGTAACTGTGGCAAATGCTTGCAGGATTGAGGTCATTAGCTCAATGCTCTGAATAGCTGAATAGCACTGGGAAATAGGTAAAATCAACTCAGATTTCAAATCTTGTTTCTGAAGATTGTTAAGATACAACATTTAGAAGCAAGGAATCACTTAATACAGAGAAAAATTCCTGTTGGGTTAGAATTTGATATTTAACCTTCTAAACAGTTCCACTTAGTACAGAAAAGCAGCTGGAGAGATTTTCTTACACAGGGGAAGATGCTTCTTCCATATTTTAATGAGAAAATAGGATTCTCACTATGGTATTGCTATTGACTCAACATGCCATAGTTAAACTCTCATGCTCAAGGCTACAAGAATTAAGTAATTTCTTTGGTCTGTTGAAGTTAAAGCTAAAACAGGAACACCTTTCTCCATCCTCATTTACAGCAGCAGCAGGGATATCAGAGTGACCATGGCAGGGAGCAGATGGCAGAACACTGTTTGCTGCAGGCACAGCTGATGTAGGTGAGCTCCACTTGTAATTTAGCACTGCTGCCATCCTCGTCTTACCTCCCAGCAGCACCTGCAGAGGCAGAGAGAGAAAGCTGCTGCCTCCAGACTGAAACAAGCACAAAAGCCTGTGGGAAAAAATACAAATCCTTTCTGGATCCCAAATCCAGTATTTCTAGATAAAAAGGGTTTATACTGCAGTGTTGTTTCTTCTCTAAGATGTAGTTCTTATCAGATGGGAATGATCAGTTTGAAATTAAACTGTATCCTGCTGAATCTCTAGATGCCTTTTTGCAGCATTGTGCTCTGGGCCACATCCTTGCCATTCACACTTTTTGGGAAGTAGTTCTTGACTGCTCAAATAATTTTTGCTAAAATGTGATTTCTGCTATTGATGCTGTTTTTCCAAGCTGTCAGATGTCAGCATTTCCACAAACTGCCCACTGGCAAGAAGTGAGTGACTAGAGCTTAGAGGTGTCGTGCCAGGCTCAAATTTGTGGTTAGTCCATGAAGAATGAAAATGTGTTTCAAGAGTGGCAAGCCTGTCAAACATTTCATTATCAGAATGGATAAAACATTTGTGAAGTAAGTGCAGTGAGTAAAATGCCTACAAGTGGTAAAGTGCTCCTCAGGCCCATTGTGAACTTACATCATAAGATAGGAGGCCAAAATTTGCCTTCCCTTGAGTGGTTGTTGTCATCAGATGTCACTCAAAGAGTAACCATCTTCCATTTGCTCCTTGTGCCATCTTATTAGATTAAGTAAGCAGGTTAATAAGATTCTTCCTTCTGATTGAAAAAATGAAAAATAGTCAGTGCTTGGTTGCTCCTTAAATGCACCTTTCATTCTGATGGCATGTTAACTCAGAGGTCATGTTCAGGTGTAAGGATGCTTTCACTACACATTTAGGATGACAGGACTCTTCTATCCACTCAGTGGTTCCTGATAATTTTCTATAGTATTTTAGGTGGTCATCTGTCATGGGAATTTGCTGATGGGTGTCAGAGGTGAGTGGTACCATGCAGAGAGAAAGCATTCCCTTCCTCAGGCTGTAGGGGCAAGTGTTTTTGGAGGCAGAGCACGCACACTCCTGCTCACTATTGCTGTGAGCCATGTGACAGCCAGTTTGCCCTGGGACTAGCAATTTGTTCATTAGATGGCTTTCAAATAGCTCTTTTTGGCCATAATGCCCTAAACAGCTCCAGATCTGACAGGGCACCAGCTGTGGGCTGGCTCTGAGGCACAGCCATGCCCACCTGAGCTGCAGCTCCTGTGAGGCTGAGCCTGACCCGCTCCTCACTCACATCCTTCGTGTGCATCCATGCACTCAAGGGCGGGCTGCAGATGGACTGGGGACATTCTTCGTGGGGAGAAGAGATGAGAGTTTGGTACTGCTGAACAGAGCTGGGTCTGTCTGGTGCCCTGTGTTCCCTCTGGAGCTGGGAACAGACATTTCCACATCTGGCAGATGGTGTCAGGTCAGGTCTCCTGGAGCATGGAGCTGGTTTTGGCCCCAGCCTTCAGCTGTAGCACTGGATGCTGCAACAGTCACATAACAAATTTTGATGCATATGGCCTTGCTTTCAAACCTGTTTTGATTTTACAGATAAGTTTTGTTCCCTGACCTGGCCTGTTCCTGGACTATGCCTTAGGTGAGCTGGAAAGCTCAAAATTTGCATTTAATGCTTTACATTGAGATGAGCTGTGTTTTCTGTGATAGCCCTCAAAAAAATGAGGAGAAAGGACTCGGGTGTTTCTTCTAGCAAAAACTGCTTGTGGTAAGTGATAGATTTTGCTTAAGAGCCAAAGGAGAAATGATAATCATTCTGGATGTCAAGTGAAGTGGAAAAAATCAGGGAGGTTTGGGCAAGATGGCAGTTCTTCTAGGGAAGAAAAGGCAACCAAAAGTGTCCAATTTAGGGAAGCAAAGAGAACACAGAAAAGCAAATTCAATCTCTCTCCTTCATATGAATGCCCTGGAGTTAGAGAAGAAATTTCTGCCTGATTTATATATAACAGGATCTGTGCAGCTCAGTAATTTTCAGGTTCTTTATACAGAATATTTTCCTCTTGTGTTTTTATTTATGATTAGACTCGGGCACATCAAATAACACTAAAGATATATTCCCTTTGTTTTTTATTCTCTTCTACATTGCTTGATGATAGTGATGGGTGAATAATGAGGCACCTTATTGTGGGCCAGCAGTTAAACAAAAACAAGTTGCATTTTCAAGAGAAAAGAAGAGGCGTGATAAGAGGTGAATCAGATGGAGCACTCCAGAAAAAGAAACCAAGCAAGAACCAGAGCAAATGAGTGATAGCCCCTGTTAACTGCAGAGAGACATATGTCAAGAAAAAACTAAAGATCAAAAGAAATACCATTCATAAGAAAAATATGTATCTTATCAGGATGGATCAGCAGCTTTTAAATGATCAGTTAGCATTTGAAATTTCAGATTATAAAATGTTGACAATTAAAGCTATGTTTTGCCTGCCAGGATGTCAAATGCTGCTCCTCGGAGGCCTGACTCATTAGGCAATTATTTGAGCCACTCCATTTCAGTGAAATTGCAGGCACAAAATAGGCTCAGAGCTCAGCAGAGACATTAGCTATTATTGGAGTCTGACTTTCTGTGTAATTTCTCTGTAACTCACTGAATGCAATAAGAAATTGGTGGGCTCCTTCTTTGCATCTTTTATTATGCTCCCAGTTGGCACCAGGAAGAAAGTGATTATGAATATTCCTTCTGATATCTTAAAACTCCCTTTATTGGTTATAAACATGCTGGGAGCCTGTCTGTGGGCAACCCAAACTGACAGCAAGGAACTCAAGTGGTGACAGGCTACCAGCTCTAACATGCTCTCATTATTAATAGTATTTTCAGGTTATTATCCTTTGGGTGCATGAAATAAAAAATAATCATAGTACCACAGACTCATTCAGGCTGGAAAAGAGCTTTAAGGACATCAAGTCCAACCATTAACCCAGCATTGCCAAGTCCACCACTAAACCATGTCCCCAGGTGTCACATCTACACAACTTTTAAATACCTGCAGGGATGGTGACTCAACCACTGCCCTGGGAAGCCTGTTACAACAACTGATAACCCTTTCAGTGAAGAAATTTTTCCTAATGCCCAAACTGAACTTCCTCTGATGCAAATAGAGGCCATTTTCTCTCACCCAATCTCTTGTTACCTGGGAGAAGAGAACAACATGCACCTTGCTAATGGAATGTACATCTTAAAGGTCTATAAAAGAGAAAACTTATTCTATGACAAAAGGAGGAAGAGTTGACCATTTCAACTGTCTTGCCAACTCTTTATTTTGTTGGTGTTGGTTTGTTAGCTACCTTCTACACCAGGCCTTGGTGTAGCATTTGGGATGCTCCATGTAGACCTTGCAACATCACAGGGAACCTGAACTTTAACAAAGGTGTAGCAACACTCTAAAAAACTCTCCAACAAACACTCCAAATCCACCAATTCAAAAGATAGAAGCTTCAACACTGGGCATTTCTACTAAACCAGATTCCTTAGTTTCTGAATGATTGTATTTTCTGTGTATACGTTTAGGGATGGATGGTGAAGGCTAATAAGGGTAAGGATTTAGCTCAGATTTCACCTGACCTTTGAAGCACTGTGCCTGCAAATGCCTCATGGCACACACAACTTCTATTTGAGCAGTTTAGGTACCTGCAAACACAATAATTATAGAGACTGAGGTTATAAACTGGTGAGAAGTTTCAGGCTATTTACAGAAATAACTTGCAAAGATGTCTCTGTCTCAGCCATGTAGGTAGCACATGATGCTCTCATAAAACTGTTGGCAAACTCTGCTGTCTAATGGCTCAGTTCACAGAGCACCTCATCCCACTTGGAAGGCATGCTGGCTGCACCAGTCTGGGCTCTCATTTCTTCTGGACCCACTGAGTATATGTTGATGGCTAAATATGCCACTGTCCCACAAATGAATAACCTCTGAATTGTCTGGGCAGCCTGTAATGTTGAGAAAACACAGCAGACACCCTTCCTCTTCTACCCAGCCTGCAGGAATGTACTGCACTGCTCTGAAAACAAGATCCAGCTAGGGATGTTTATTCAGTTCCCTCTTCCCTCCCTTCCTGGAAAGCATGCTGAAAGAAGGACATTCAAAAATAAGAGTCAAAGGAAATTTTAAAATGTTAAACTTTTTAATTAAATAGCTCTGTGTTATATTTAAGAAACTGGAAACAGCAAAAGGATAATGGCTAACCACACAGAGACACAGGCCCACAAAGATACACCCAGACACACACATATATATTTGTAAATTATTTTAAAATTCAGTAAGGCCCTTCCCCAGTGTTACCCTACAGTGTGTTGAAAACATTGCAATGTTAGTGATGCTTAGAAGCTCAAGAGCAGGCAGATTGTCTTCCTGTCAGTGCCAGTTGCACCAGCTGTGCAAGTGGACTTTCTGTAATCCTGCGTCAAGATAATGCACTTCTAATCTTACCCTTTAAATGTGACTCTTGAAAAGGACACTGTATCTCCTCCCTGTCATTGCATTTTCACAAAGAACCATATTCTTCATTTCATGCTTCAGAATTACTGTGCTGTCCTGAAAGAGCCTTGCATTCAGATGATCTTAATTGTCTAATGAAAACTGTCATTACTTTACAATGGGAGAGTCAAAGATGCATCTGCTTCTCATGTATAATAGAATTACCTAAACATTAAAATATCCCTCAAAACTAATTAATTATTATTTCTTCTTCCACATACTTTAAACATCAGCTCTCGCAAACTAGTCCTAGGATAATTTTACTCCTGTTAAATTGGGATTTTCTCAGAAGAGATTAAGCCCCAAATCTGGTGTGCAGTCCTTAATCACAGGATTAGTCACACTGATTTAATGAATTTTTTACCTATGTAATGAGAGCAAGATCGAGTTACTAATTTGTTTTTTTATTCTGGAGGGATAGCAACAATGTCTTTGTTATTCCAAAACCCTTTTTACCTTCCTATTTATGCAACTACCCATACAGGTAACCCTTGAATGTGTGTGTTGGAGGTACACACGTCCTTGCTGAACTGTGTGCACGGGGAACTCTTACAGGCAAGATCAAGTTACTGTCATGAGCCTTGGGACCATTAGTAACCTGGCCCTCCCTGATGCCCTGGATTATGCCTATCCAGCTTGATCCCTGTTGAAAAACAGAGTCCCCTCAACATCTCTGATGGTCTGAACCTCCAAGCTATATGTAAGAGGGTAAGTGGAGTGAAGAGTGGGAAATAATTTTCAGCCTCAAAAGCCCTTTGAGACTTATGAGGCAAGCAGCCAAACAACCTTGTTTCAGTTTTAGAACTGAAAGTGTGAAAAGAGATTTTTGTTAAAATTTACAGAAGTCCGGTCAGGCTTGGAAAGGAAAGTTCCTCATCCCACTCTTGTGACAGATTGTATCTAAAACATTATTTTCCTTTGCCAAAATTTGAAGTTCAGTTAAATTAAGAAAAACTGTGTGGTATGAAAACATGATGTATAGAACTCCAGAGGTAAACACCATTCCAACAAAACAGGCTCAGGATTATGTTTCCTTAACATTTTTTACTGTCAAAATAGGCAAACAAGGCAGCTGTTTGAACAGCCTGGGATACTGGGCCCAGTATAAGGGCACCATTGCTATGTTCAGCTGTTTTCCCATGCTGGGAACTTCCCAAAGCACCTTTTAAAATGTGAGGTAATAGGGATTCTATCCACATAGGAGCCCAGGTACCAGGGCCACCACCGGCAGTGCAAGCAGAATATGCTATTAAAACATATTAACTTTCACCTAGAGAGGCCTAAAATTAGTCCCAGCCTTTTTCAGGGCTGTGAATTCTTTACGTACAACTGAGCATAAAAAGATCCTGTATGCACAAGGTACAGGTGTTCCCCAGTGATTAGGCATGAATGATTGAAACTCCTGGCCATACTGGGACTTTTTCCTGGGCAGCAGAGATTTGCCCAGACAAGGGCAGCACAGGGAGCACAGCAATCTAATGCAGCCAATTGCTGCCTTGCCGAGGGTCCAGAGAGAAGAAGCTGCAGCTTCTACACTCATAAAACCCAGTTAATTTCCTTGAGCCGATTTATTTACACAGCCTCCAGATGGGTACACATAACATTGCCTTTGGAAATGATCCAGCTCCTTGCTTGGAGCTGAAGGAGAAGCACAAGTCTCCCTTTAGAGGCCATTGCCAGGTCTGCAGGGAGCGATGGGGACGATGGCCTCGTCGCAGCCAGAGGCTGCTCTGACACAGCCTGCCTTGCCAACCCACACTCAGTGGTGGCCACTCAGTCCTGAGTGGGAGCAGCAGTGCCTCGAGTCTCCTGCTGACTCGGGTGCTTCTGCCTGAGCCCCTCTGCAGAGGAGACCTCGCTGTTTTCCCCGTGGTTTGTGGGTCCAGCAGGGCATGAATGGGCCATTCACTATGTGCTGTTCTTCCCCCCGAGCTGGTGGGGAAGCATGGAGGCGTGCCGGAGGAGATTTGAGCGAGTTCCAGCCGGGACTGCAGGAGACAGAGGCCCCTTCAGGGTAGCAGGGAAATGGCAATTTAGCAATAAAATGATGGGGGAACCTGCACAAGGAGCTGGGGCTGCCTCCAGGCAGCGATTGACGTGTGCTCACAGAGACTCCAGCACACTGCTCCTCCAGTGCCCAGGCTTTCCTCAGGGGGATCCTTCAATCCAGCCAGAGCAACCAGAACAAGCACTGCCAGTGAGCCCACAGTTGGGCTGGGCTGGCCAAAGGCCAACAGCAATAAACAGAAGCCAGCGGGGTCCCCACTGAGCAGACCTGGGACACTGGGGTTTTTTGCAGGCACTTTGCTGGGGACATAACTATGGCCACTGTCTTCCCAGGCCTTGAGTATATGCAAAAGGACTGGGGAAGCCAAAGCGATTGAAAATGCTGGCAATGGGAGAGTTTCTTTGCATGCTTGTGGGAGAAGGAAAGTGCTAAGGGAGAGAGCAGGAGAGAAGAGCTATATGGGGACTGAAACAGATCAAAGCAGAGACATATCAACTGAGCAGAGGTCAAACATGATAAAGAAGACAGAAACGACTGTAAAGGCCTCAAAGAAAGGGGATAATGAGAAATAAGAGGGAAGTACAGGGAGCTCTAATTAAGCATAATCTCTGGCTGCTTCCCTGTGTTTTACAGTGCAGTGAGTCCAGAGCAATCTGTGAAGTTTTAAAAGAGGGGCAGCAGAGGAAAATGCATTCGTCCTTCATCACACATAATTGTTCTAGAGAAGGAGGACCACAGAAACTACAGGCCTGTCGGCCTCACTTCAGTGCCAAGTAAAATCATGGAAGACTGCTCTGGTAAGTATTGAAAAACACCTGGAGAACAACACAGTCATTGGTCACAGCCAGCACAGCTTCACGAGGGGAGAATCCTGCTTGTTGAACCTGATTTCCTAGTTCAACTAGGAAAGCCAGTAGATGTAATCTTTTTGGATTTCAGCAAAGCTTTTGCAGCTATCTCTCACAGTATCCTTCTGGAGAAGATGTCCAGCATACAACTAAATAACCATGTTATGCCATGGGTGAGCATGGCTGGTTGGGCACAAAGAGTTCTAATGAATGGGGTGACATCAGGTTGGTGACCTGTGACGAGTGGGGTTCTGCAGGGCTCCATCCTTGGCCCATGTCTGGATGTGCTCTTCCACATCTTCATTAATGACTTGGACGCAGGACTGGAAGGAATACTAAGTAAGTTTGCTGATAACATGAAACGTGGAAGAACTGTTGATTCTCACAGGGACAGAGAAGCCCAGCAGAGAGTCCTTGATGAGTTCAAAGGCTGGGCAGTCACTGACCATACAAAGTTTAACAAGGTCAAGAGATAGCTTCTGCACCTGGGACAGGGGAACTGTGGTTGAATGCATAGACTGGGGAATGAGAGGCTGGAGAGCAGCACTGCAGAAAGGGACCTGGGGATCCTGCTCAAGGCAAGGTTGAATATGAGTCAGCAGTGCCCTGGCAGCCAGGAGGGCCACCCTTGTCCTGAGGTGCATCATGAACAGCATTGCCAGTCAAGCAAGGGTGGGGATTGTCCTGCTCTGCTCTGCACTGGGATGGCCTCATCTTGAGTGCTGTGTGCAGTTTTGGGACCTCAAAATAAAAAAGACATTAAGATATTGGAGAGTGTCCAAAGGAGGGCCACGAGGATGGTGAAGGGTCTGGGGGAGAAGCTGTGTGAGAAGGAGCTGAGGTTACTTATTTTGTACAGCCTGGAGGAGACTGAGGGGAGACCTCACTGGAGTCACATGTAGGATTCTTTGGATGTTCTGCACAGGCCAGGAGTTGGACTTGGTGATCATGATAGGTCCCTTCCAACTTAGAATATTCTGTGATTCTATTCTATGATTCTATAAGGTCAGAAAGGAAAAATAAAGTGAGAGAAAAGCTGTATCAACAGCTGTGATAAACACATGTGATAAACACATGATAAAGGCTGGTATTTTGAATGTGCTTGAAATTGTTTGCAAGTCTTTCATGATAGAAAAATTGTGGGAGTGAAAAAGGGACTTATCTAAATAAGTGGTGGGGAACATGACACAAAGGGAAGTATTTTAAAGTTGAGACATTTTATTACTTATGTATATAAGCAAGGGTCATTCCCAAATCTTGCTGTATTTCCGAGTCAGAATAGGACAGAGCAGCTGTAAACCTGGAGGAGTGGGAACATTTGTGAGTCAGCTGTAACACTTACATGTCAGGAGAAAATGCATCATTTTTTCCATTCCCGTATGAATCTCAGCAGGAGATTAAGACAGATGTCTTACACCTCAGTGTCTATTAAAATAAGATAAATCAAGGGATCAAATGGATGATGAGGACTTGCAATATGTGGGCCAGATTCTAGGTTTGAGGGCCTCATAAATAGGTGTGATGGGCATCAGGGCTCAGAAACTTTAACTTTTTCAGCCAGCTTCACCAGTGAGCTTCTTAGGCCTCCTGGATGGGGTTTTCAACATGCTAAATGCAAAAACATTAGAAAATGGCTATTGACAGCTGTTCCTTCAGAAAGAAAAAATATAATCTGTGAGTGAGGCTTTCTGCAGCCCTGCATGTGTGAGCTTCCCTCTGCCAGTAAGGGTCAGATCCATTGCAGCAGCTTCTCCTCACCACACAGACTGGGCACAGACTTCGACTTCCATGAAAGAATAGTGAGTCTGGTCTATCAGTTGCCTCTCAGGAGACCTGGGAGGCCAGTGGCATATGATAGTGGCTGCAAAATCTCTATTGCAGAAGAAAAAATTGTGCTGTGTTGGTAGAATTTCCAAAATGATCACAGAGTATATTGTGGCTACTTTGGTCAAGAGTCTTTCCTGTGCTAGGAGGGACAACATTTGGGTTTGTGAGGTTGGACAGCCTCTTGGCTGCAAGCAATTTCTTCTAGAGAGTGGAGTGAGAGAGCATGGATCACTGCTATGAATCTTCTGATAAAAAAATCCTGTTACAGTGAAATTATTTCAGACTTCTAAATTTCTGGTTAGGGAAAACAAATTTAAATTTACAATGGAAGTGTGGAGAATCTTAATTTATGGAGATTTTTATAAATAGATGAGACATATGTCTGTCAGCAGTTACCTAACAGACCTCATTTTCCTTTGGGTTGGTCTCACTAGAAGACTACTCAAGGTCTCTTCCTAAATGAAAAAAATCATATTGCATACTTAATTTTCACTTAATACTAGGAATTGTATTTCTTTTTTCCCCAACATTTCAAATAAAGTACAAGAACTTAAAGATTAAAGATTATTTGGTTTTTCATGATCTGCCATGGTAGGACTGCAATTAGCTGTGAGAATAGCTACTGTTGAGCTTGCATCAGCCACAATCACCTTATCTCCACTCAGATCATCTTTAGTAAAAACCCGTGCATTCTAATGGAATGAATGTGTCTGGGGGCATCTCAAATGCATCCAAAGATGCAAATAGCTCCTAAGTGATTTTGTCATTATTTCTCTGCTATTCTGCTACAGTCAAGACAATTTTTTCTGTCCTCTTTCACTGCAAATCAGCATCTCCGTTTCAACAGCTGGAGAACAAAGTGCTGGAGGATCACATGACCCTTGTCTTTTTGGGTATCACCTAAGACACTGATCCTGCAAAATTTTCCATCATGCTCTTTGAGAACCAACGTACTCTAAAAACAAATGGCAAAGCTCAAGCATATACATTCTTCATATTTCTGTACTGGCTAGGTGATGAACAGTGGCTGGGAGAACTCTGAACATTTTCATTACTAACTTAACATACTCATAGTATTATAAATATTAATGGCACCCAATAAGTCAAAGTATATGAAGGAAAAGGAAAACATGGCAACATAAGAATGAGTCTTCATGGTTTCAGCATATAGACCTGTATCCCTGAAAAGAAACAGGAAAAGAGCAAATCAGGTCATGCTGATTGCATTTGATTAACTCATGCCATCTGCAAGCTCTTGCAGAAGATTTGTGCTACTGATAGCCACAAATTCTTAAGATTCAGGATAGGTTATTTAATATGTGTGAAACAAAAGACTGATTTTGGTGATCCACTTGAGGACCAAATACAAAGAGAAGATTTACCTATGTTTATAGATGTGCTAATGTCTGTAATACTCCTATTACTAAGGGTTTGTCATCACCACCATTCGAGTCTCTAAGGTTATATAACTGACATTATACAAGTGATGCTCAGCAGTTACATGACCTTTACAGTTTTGAATATCAGAGCATGCCCTGAATTGGGCCCTACCACGTACCATTACACATAGAGAAGAGTGGAAAGAGTAAATGGCTGACCAAAAGTTATATACTAAACTAGAAGCTGCATAGAATGAAATTTTGCTGAGTTGCTCAGCCTCTCTACAGCTTTAAGTGTTTAGGAATCATATGCTGGAAATTGCTTCTCAAGACTTTACTGCCTAGATTAAAGATTTATTTTTGCTAGTGACAAAATGTTTACTGTTGCTCTTTCCAGTCTGTAGACTGTAAGAATGCACAAACTGATGGCCAGTCACAGTTCAGATATAGCACAGTCAGTTTAAATTGTGCCCAGAGCTGAGCAGGATGCAATTTGGATGTCTGTTGGACAAGGCTGCTGTGGTTACAGCCAGTGCTTGGGCTGCCTCTTTAGCCACCCCTCTCTCAGTTTATCAAAGCTGATGGCATCTCCTCCACCTCTACCTTCAGGCAGTCCTAGTACAAGGTGCAGCCCATACAGCCCAGAAATGGGGAGTTTTCTCAGCTCATTATCCTCTTCTAGCACTCTGGAAAAGGGCTGTTTTTTCTTCAGGGAACAGCAGCCAAGCTGGACCTCTCCTCTTATCAGCCCCTCACAAGTCCAAGCTAGATTTATGAAACCGTGTCAAGGGCCAGCTAGTAGCAAAGAACTTTGGCAGGACTATTTACTTCAGGACCATCTAGAAAGCTTGCCAAACATAGTCACATCCCAAATCTTTCTAAAAGACACCAAGGAATCAATTCCTTGGCTACATACAATAACTCTAAAACAGGAGGGCAGAGAAGACTTGGTTAAACTCTCAGTACTGTAAGAACCTCATGAAAATAGAGCACAGGACTCCCAACACATGTCTGTGACTGATAGGAGCTTTTAAAAGTCTCTGCCATGACTTTGTAATTAGCCCTTTCTCAGTTGAGCAGGGCTTGCTCAGGCAAATAATTGCTTTCAAATCAATAGGAAGGCTGGTATGAATAGCAGTTTTCAGCTCTTGTTGCTATGATCTGCTCTCCTAATTTTACACTGTGCTGTGGGACTTCTTATGCCCCGGCACAGTGAGAGTAGGACATAAGCAGTGCCCAGGGAATCACATTTGCTGCACACCAGAAGCAAGTTTCTTCCTGCAGGACCCCCAGCTTGCCTCACACCCCAGCACTGGGAGAAGCACTGGGCAGTCTGCAGAGAGAGGTCAGACATGGTTTGCATCGTGCTCAGAGGTGCAGAGCCTCAGTGCACGGTGCAGGGACCAAATTGTTATTCTGCATCTACAATGTTTCTCTTACCCAGGCTCAGATCAATAGGCATTGTTGCCAATATGACCTTCATGGTGAATGCTGCAGCATGGAGAACACATGATAGCTCTTACATCAATAAAAAAAATGTTTAAATAGTAGCTTTTAGCTGTAGTCATCAGTTTATATCATGGGGTTTTTTCTGAGGTTCTTTGTGGTTTTATTTCATCCACTTTTCCTTATTAGCCACATGGCAACTTCCTACTTAGTTTATGACGTTTTTTCAAATATCTCCTCCAAGTGATGAAAACAGAGCTGATGATGTGTTTATCTTCCAGCCTTTTAATGTGATGTACTCTCTTCTAAACTGAAACAGATTAAATTTTTGCTTCTGTCTCTGGTTATTTTTATGTCCTTTTTCCCTAGTCTCCACTCTTCCTTTTTTTATCCACAGTTTGACCCATATAGCACATTGTTCAAAAGTGACATCTGACTTGAGTTCTGAATCTGTATTATTCAAGTAACTTTGCTGCTCCCATTAAGTAAAATTATTTTGTTCCAGAGCTCTTAATTAGAGAAAATAAAAGATGAAATAATTTATCACTGAGTTAGGATGATGATAAGGACCATGATACTTAAGGAGAATTATTAAAATGTCACATACACCTGTCTGTTTATTATTTTGACAGTCTTGCAGCATTCTTCTCTATTAACACAGAATGATACATTATTTACAAAAAGACCTAAACCAGTGACATTAATGAGAGTTATTGCACACACAAGATGTGCATAAATTGGACTGTTCCTAAACCTGGACAGAAGAACAAGACATTCATCTTCTACTTTTGCAGAACAAAATCTGCTCGTGTGTTGTCTTTGACAGACAGAGGCTTTTCAGTGAACCTGTGACATCAACAACCCCATTCTCTGGTCTTTGCAAGACCTGCTATTGCAGCATTATGGCAATAATGCTTTTGGCTTCCCTGGGAGTGATGGCAAAGTCTTTCCTTATCCCACCACTGCTGCAGTCACCAATGCAGTGCAGTGGCCTTGCCTCTCCTCAGAAGGAAGAACCTGTTGCTGATACACACTTTGTTTTGAAGCAGAAAACTATTTCTGGATGCCAGAGGGCTGACTCACCAGCCTGAGTTCAGATCCCCAACCACAGGATTCAGTTCCTTATGTTTTATTGCTTCGGTTTTATTTCTTCAGAATAAAAGAAGAAGCTTCTGAGCACATGCTAAAACATATTCTTAATGTCTTTCCCTTCTGTGCTGAGCACAGGCTTGGCAGAAACCTTGTTCTATGCCTGTCTGCTTTTGGAGTTTAGAGAAGATGTCATTTTTTTTATTCCTTCATCCCAGGAGCACGTTTCAACGCAAATATCCAATAGCCTAAGAAAGGAGGGTTCTTCACCCATGCAAGTTTGGTGTTCCTTGCTGACACAAAGCTCACATGAACTACAAGCTGTCACCTCATATTATCTTGCACAAAGACCTTGGCAATCACTTGTCAATGAGCAGCTGGAAGCTTTCATTTCATCACTGTGAGGGATTCTCTTAGCAGAACTGGACCCTATGGAGCCATTATTTGAGACCCATTTGTAAAGAACTTTTAAGGGGGTCTGGCTAGCAAATGAACCTACAGGCCTGCTGGATCACTAATTCCAGTCCCCTTCTGTCACTGGCAATCGTGTTGTGTCATTTTTTAAATTATCAAAGATCTAAATTTAAATTAGTCTTTTGTTGCCCAAAAGAAATAGAGGCATTTGAGAGATCTTTAAATCTTTTCCTGAGTTCTGGCCTAAATTTTACTTACAGGCAATTCATACCCATCTGTTTCTGTGCCAAGTATGTTCTTCATCCTGAATAGCTTGTCTCCCTCCTCAGCACTCACCCCTCAGTGTGTTTATAGTTAACTGTCACAACTGTCCCCAGCCTTTATTTTGCTGGTCTAGACAAGTGTGTTGTTTTAGCTTCTTTGTTTTTCTTTTGATCATTGCTGTTGCTCTGTGTCTATTCATCTATTCATCGAGTGGCCTATCTCACCTGGACATCAGACTGGCTGACACAGGAATGCAGGCAACTCTAGAGAAGTTTCACCTTGGCCTTAATACTGTGTTAAAAACACTTTTTTACCATTCAGGTTGATTTTGTCTTGTTGAGAGGGACATCACATTGGCAGCTTAATAGTCTCCCTGTAAGTGACTAAAAGACCCTTATCTGTCTCCTCTCCTGGCATGTGCCCACAAAGAGAGAGAATGCACATCAAGGGATGGGCATCATCAGACTGGTGCCTGCATTTCCTCTCTTTAAAATATTTGAGGAGTTAGGCATCAAGGCTCATATCAGGTAACATGGCAATCTGATATGGGATGTATGGTCCAGAGGGATGTGCTTACACAGAGCAGGGAGATGCCTCCAAACTGCAGGTTATCTAGCACCTGGGCACCCAGGAACATTAAAATATGAAGAGTTGTTTACCAAATTTGAGGAATCATCAGAGGTAGTGTACATCAAGTTAGCTTCAGATAGGCTAATAGAAAATCAGATACCAAAAACCCTTTGGAGGGAGCAGGTTCAGGTTAGAAATGAACCCAAGTTTTTCTCCAGTAGGAGATCATAAAGCGAACTTAGTTTTAGCTGGTCAATAGATATGTTATTTAAGTTGCATTGACTAGGATCAGACATTATTAAATCTTGTGCAGTTACTCTATTTAGATTAGGAGAATTTCCTGTTAGTGGCAGCAATATTAGAAGAACAGTATAACTTTCCTGTTGATCAGAGTGTGTGCAGAAGTCATTGTTTCCTTGCACCTTTCTCACTGCAGCTGAGCTGCTGCACAGCAGGAAGGACAATTCCCTGGGCTGAGAGGGCAACAGCATATGAGAATGTAATAGTGCAGCACAGTGTAGTAGTTACATCTGTGCTTATATTCAGCTGGAAACTGAAAATTTTACTCTTAAAATTTATATTCCAAGCCTATTTCAACCAGCATTTCCCCCAAGTGCCCAGAGATGCTGTAATTACTCTTACCTTGTTTCTATTTTTTTTTTTTTTTTCAAAAATTTAGTTCAGCCAATGAATAACCTGGGATTTACTGACCTCTAATGGTTAAATTAAGATCTTCCACCTTGGTTTAAATGCCACTGAAATGAGAAAGTATATTCAGAATCTGCAGGATTTTTGAGCCAAAACATTCCATCTTCAAAAATATGTCTCCTCCTTTTGATGGTAGAGAATCATTTAGTATTTTAACTGGGACAAGTAATTTCTTTGGCTTATGTGAGTACATTATCAGTCACTTTCCCATTCAATGTAATTAGAATAGTAAGGGAAACACAAGAAGCCAGGATGCTTTGTTAGTCGCTTTTAAACAGCTCTGCATGCTCTGTTAATGCAAAGGAATCAGTCCCCTCAGCAATTTTAAACTGTTTACCTATGGACAAATGAGGTTTACTTATAAGCACATTACCAGGACCATTTCACAAAAAAGTATGGAAAAAATATGGAAAATCAGAACTGGAAGATGTGAGTATTGCATCATGAGCAGGATTTATGAGAACTCTGGCTTATTCTGACCTCTGGTGACCGAAGATGTAAAACTAAACCCCAGGGAGTTCACTAGTGTGCCATGTCAGACCTTGTGTCCTGCCAACCCCTGGCTGCAGACAAAGGAGGAGGCTAGAGGAAGACTGGAGACATTTTAACCTGCTTGGATTTTAAAAGATTAAAAGTGAATCTTGATAGCATTATAGTATCTAGCTAGCTGTGAGTTTTTGAGTGCAAGGTGTCTTTTCCCCATCAAGGACAAGCAAAGGGCAGTTGTGCTCTTGTATACAGCTTCCACCCTCTGCTAAAAACCAGCCTGATGGGGCCATCATTCATCTGCTGTCTAATGCCCCTTAGCCCAAAGAATCAGATTTTATAATTTCTGTTTATGGTCTTGGCTCATAAGATATTATCCTGTTGCCAAGGAAGCAAGCAGAAAAGATAACAAAATAGATGGACAAATAGTATTGAAAGTGGCATAACAAGCTATGCACCATAGCTGGATGGTGCCTGATGTGCACCATAATTTTCCAAGAAAAGCATTGTGTTTCCTCTTGAAATAGTAACCAGAATGAGCCCATCAATCACAGGTTATCCTCAACTATCAATATGTTTCTCCTGCTTTTAAAGTCCTTGAAAGTATTAACAATGTCTCTTTTTCCATGTTTTCTATGTAATATGTGGGTGAATCCTTTCTATGTATATGTGAGCAGGATGCTGTATCGTATGGAATATCCCTTTGGTCAGTGTCCACTACCAGCTCCATGCACAACCCCAGACTCCGTACTGGTGTGATGGGTTAGAGATAGAGTGGCAGAAATTGTGATCATATGTATTAAAATCCCTGCTTTTAGCAAATTATCATTTACTGTACTTCCAAGTTATAATTTGTTTTATTTATGACTGCTCTCTAGAACCAGAAAAATGTTGTTAACCTTGTCAACTGATAATAAAAAGTGCAGCAGAATGAGTTTGCAAGAACAGCAAAACCCACTGCACTTCCTCACTCTACTCTTTTGTCTTCAGTTTGGTCTCAGTCTTCTTCATGAGGAAAAGCAAAAGAAGATCAGAACCTGAAGAACAGCACCAATACCAAAGTACAGAAACAATGTTTTCTATAGCTCTTTGTACAGTTCTAGTACTTCTAAAGAATGACCAACTCTGGTTACCTGTAATCATGGTATTTTCACTAAGCCTCTGCATGTTAGTCACTGCCTATTGCAGACTAGCCACTGATAGTAACTTATTTAAAAGCAGAGTCTG
Source organism: Rhipidura dahli (assembly GCA_013399225.1). Taxonomy (NCBI): domain Eukaryota; kingdom Metazoa; phylum Chordata; class Aves; order Passeriformes; family Rhipiduridae; genus Rhipidura; species Rhipidura dahli. Next base: position 461,072 of record VXAC01005215.1, on the reverse strand, counting down.
AAGAATTCACCTGGTGTTCCAGTGAGAATTCACTTGTGCTCCTTGCTTTCAAACAAACATGTACCTGAAGTGATACTGCTTAAAGCCAAAAAATAGATTCATTATATAAGTCAAACAAAAAAAATCAGGCCGGGTGATCTCCTCTTCCATAGTTCAATCATGTGTTACTGCATGTATTACCAATAATAAAATATTTGGGTAATTTTGCTTATGATTTTCAGATTTTTGGTCCATTTCTAGAAAGTGCCTTCTTTTACTGCCTACAAAACCACACAGTGCTGAGCTAGTTTCCCGAAAAAGAGCAGTAACCCTACAAAGAGCTCCTTCAGGGTTTGTGGTGTGCAGATGTAATGCTCATTTATAATATTTCTGCTTTGCAGTGTGTCTTAGATGCATCTTCAGTCAAAATACAACAGCTCCTCTTTTACCAGATTTGTACCATTAGTCCTGCTGTTTTTTCATTGGTTTGCCATCAGATTGCATACTGATTTCACAGTTTGCTTCATTCACATTTAATGTCCTGAGCCATGTCTGCAGGGCAGTCTGCACTGACCTGCTCTTTGGTTGTGTTCCCGAGGGCAGTGCATTAAGGTCTGAAGCAGCAGGGTGCTGTGTTTGCTTTGCTCAGTTATTAACTCGGGTCAGTTGGAGACAGGGGCGTGTGGCAACCGTGTGCTGTGAATTAAGTCATGAAATTCACGCCTCAGTCTTTATCTTGGCACTTGAGAGAAAAGTAAAGAAATACTGATTCCCTGAAGAATAACCACTGATAATTTTACTTTGTAGTTATTGGTTCAGCACTCTGAGACCAGGTTGTGAAGGATATTACACATTGTAAATAGCTGCAGTACCTTCCTTCAAGCATTGTCTGGTCTTAAATAAGATATTTCGAATTATAAAGTTTGCACTGCTTCCTTTGGGAGGCTGCATCACTGTCAAATGTACCTCTGTGCCAGGAGTTTCTGAGGTAGTCAGGCACATTTTCATATTTTCATATGTCAACTTTGCCCTGTGGCTCCAGCAATTTGTCACTCACCTTGAAGTTTATGACCTACAAGTACTCTACACTTCAGAGATGCAGCAAAGCAAAAAAACCCCAACCAACCACCCAACAAATAAATAAAAACCAAACAAACAACCCCCCCCAAAAAAACCCCAAAACAGAACAAACCCAAAAAACCCCAAAAAACCCACCAACACAGATGGGAGGATCATGTACATGTTACAGATTATGGCAAGAGAAGTGGCTTTCCCTGGGTGACTACAGGGTGGTGATGCAGAGAGCTTTCCACAGAGGATGAAATCAAGTCTATGAACTGCAATGCTTTAAAAATAGTTCTTTGTAAATTTATCTCTGCAGCCCCTTAATCCCTGTTGCTCTTTCCATTACTTTCAGGGTACTTACATCTTTCTTCTACTTAAGTAGTTAGGACTATAAGCAGCTTTTAAGGGCAATCTCAAGAGGGAAGAGCGGAAGGAGTCTATTCGCTGCTGACTGACGCAATTATTCCAGACCACAGTCTTGGATTCTGTTTGCTCTTCTTTAAGCAGCAAAACATTTTTGGTCTGAGGATTGTCTGTGTAAAGAAGAGAGGAGAATTTACAAACAAAAACACCAAACAATTTTATTCCAAATATTGCTAAATCAGGGTCACACATTTATTAAGAAATGGTAGGGAAAGTCTGTTTTTTCCTTTTGTCAAGTCAGATATGTGCCTTCCAGTATTTAAGCACAGGCTCCCTACTATGTCTTGCCAAAAAACTACAATGTAAGAGCAATAGTTACTGTTATTGGCAATAACTATATCATGATCTTTAAAAAACTCAAAGAAAAAGAATACATGTAAGCAGAAAAGAACTGCTGTTTCAGTTTCTTGTTGAGACCACTCTTGGATTTAGGTATAGCACCTCCAAATCAACGGTGAGCCTTCTCAAAGTGTGTGTCACGGGCAAATAAAGCAGTCTATAAATTAACAAAGAAGTATCACTTAGAAATATCATTCCTCTTGCTTGTGTTTATATAATTATTTTATAAGCAGAGAGAAATAAAAGATTATTACTAAACCATATGAAAGAAATTATGTTTTTTAGTTGGAAAGAAGCATTTCAGTAAGTAGTCTGGAGACAGGCAAACTATAACTCTTTAACTAAATACCACTATTTCTTTCTGTTCATCATAGCTTGCACATAATTCTTCTCTGTAGCCCCCTCCAAATTTTTTTAGCATTTTGCTTCAGTAATAATGATTATTTTGATGATTTGGAAGTGGAAAAAGAACATGAAGATGAATCAGTGCATTTTTCCCTGTAATTCATCACAAGACTACTTTGGGAGCAGGATTTTGGTGAAAGAGCTTTCTATCAATATCATTGTAATGAGCTTTAATATTTAAATCCTGTCACAGGCCTCTGAATGAATAATTTGAGTTGAGAGCTTTTCCTCATTGTGTTATACAGCCTTGTCCTCCTTCCCTTTCCTCCTTGTCCTCTTCCTGCCACTGTTTGCTTATTGGGCTGTGTGAGTGTTGCCTGGCAGGGGTAGCAAGCTGCAATGAGCCAGGTGTGTTGATGAACACGACTACATCAGCAAGAAACAAAAGGTGTAGACAAGAAGTTAAATCATTGTAATGAGACCAAGTGAAGAGTCCTGGAAGCTACAGATCAGTGGAAGCAATGCAGAACAACATTGGGAAGAGATCAATACATGTTTGCCTGCTCTTCTGCTTATTCTAGTCAGCTGCCTTTGCTACTGACCAGAACAGGATGCTGGAGTAGCTGGGACCTGTACATGTCTAATGTTCTGCTCCTATGACATGAGTGAGCATGGGAGTGCTCAGGGGGACAGCAAGTTTCATTTGGTGTGGTTTAACCCACTTTCTAAACCTACTTATTCCAACATCATTAGCTTTTGGTTTTAAAGCAGCCCAGACACTTTCAGGGTCCATGTAAAATTCTTCAGCTGTTGAAAAAAATCTCTCTGACTCACTCAAATCTGCAAAGACAGACTCTTATTGTAAGGAATCACCAAGAAAGGAAAGCAGCACCCTAGGAAATTTCTCCATGTTCTCTTTGAACTTGATCAGTAATTGCTCAAATATCAAGAATTCATTCCTCAGTTTATGCTTATAAATTGATAAAATAATTAGTCATTTGGTAATGCTCACACATTTATCAGCATACACTGAGATGTCCTTTTGTGTTAGTTGCATTTCCATCTTGCCAGCTGTAAAATGCAGAGATACCTAATTGATTGGTGAATCTGATGTTCCCAGCCTCGGGGCTATTGTTGTACTTACTGCAGTGCATTATTTAAATCAATATTTGGATAATATCATGAGTAAATGGGAACTACAGGAAATAAGATCTCAGATGTATAGAACATATATCAATCAATAAAACATCTATTCCACCAGAAACCAGTGCTTGACATACCTGCAGTTCCACAGAAAGTCTGGTGCAGCATTTGGCAAGACCAGTCACTTGAAAATGTGTAAAAAAGCCCCTGTGAATCAGTTAGTTACAATATATGTTCTGAAACAGGTACCATTTTTCTTAATTCCAAGCAGCCAGCTGGTGTTTAATTGCAATAGATTGATAATTCTTAAACTTTCAAGAGCTTTCAGTGATCAGTAGCTGATCTTGATAAATTTTAGTGAAATAAGAAAACATTCTGATCTTAAAGGATCTGGCTTTGGCATTAGGGAGCCTGTAATTCTCTCTTGTAAAGATAGTGCCAATAACAGAGATCTAAGGAAGACAAGCCTTAGACAGAAAGGTGATTCATAAACAGCTCATTCTGGATAGATTTCTTGTTGGGTTGTGGTGGACAGGATGAGATCAGTATGTCATTTACATGTGCTGTTTGTGAGATGCATAAGGACTACAGGGAGTGGGCAGTTACTGTAAGGATATCCAAAGTCATGGTTTCATGCCCGTCTCAATATGGTAGAGAGTGAGCATGGGTCATTTGACATGAACATTAGGGATCATTGTGATTTCAGCTGTGCCTGGAAAGTGCTACGGATGAAGAGTAGCTATATTAGTTTATTGGGAAGATTTTTGTTTGGAAAGCCATCCCCACACAGTGTTTTTGAATAACACACCTGGAAACTCGTGGCTCTGGTTTTTGCTCCGGTGTGGGATGGCTGCCACTGCTCCTGCCGAGGCTCGTGATAGTGTGAGGCCTCACTGCCGGGAGAATGCCGGCCCAAGCTCCACCACCGCCGAGAGAAGGAGCTGCTTAATTCTCCTTGGAGCTTTCTCTCCCCTCAGCATCCCCTTGTCGGTCAGCCCTGCAGGAGGTGGCCGATGGCAGGTGGCACCTGCCTCCTACCCCTCACAAGCTCCATGCCTGGAAAGCCAACAACCCGCTGCCTGTCACGGGCAAGCCACGTGGCAACTGGCATTTCCGAAACCCTGGATTATTTTGTCCCAAAGGATAAATATGTTTTAAAAAATTATTTTACCCCAAAGGATAAAATGCATTCCAGACTCACGAGAGCTCGGCAGTGGCAGCACATGTCCACAGGGTGGTGCTGGTGTAATGACGAGCTGCGCCTTCTGGAGACAACGGGGGCAGCTCCGGAGAAAGCGTAGCAGCTCTTGCTTTGTTGTGGGATTTGTTTGGTTTGATTCGGTTTGGGTTTGGTTTGGTCATTTGTTTTGTGGGGGGGGTTTTTTGTTGGTGTTTTTTTGGTTTTTTTTTTTGGTTTTTTTTTTTTGGTTTTTGTTTTTGTTTTGGTTTTGGTTTTGGTTTTTTTTGTTGTTGGTGGTGGTGGGTTTTTTTTGGTTTTTTTTTCCTTTTAAGCCCTGAGACAAACACAAGTCTTCTTCACAGTGTCCAAATACTGACACAGACCAAGATGCTGTTTCAGGACCACTTGTCTTTGTTCTTCAAGAGTTATTTGGCCCCAAACCAACCACCTCAACTGGATAGCAGTCCTATAGCAGGGTCAGCATCAGTGCAAAGGCTGAGCCCGAGAAACATGCATGATGATGGATGTGTGGGCCTTCCCCAGCACCATCACCACTTCTCAGGACTCCTGCTCCTACAGTGACTGCAGGAGACCCAGTGAGAATGGGTGTGAGTTTTCAGACTCTTCCTGGCGGCAAAATGGGGTTTTAATTGCCCTCACCACAAGATTCATCTTTCTGTGTAAAACCACAATTTTGTCCGGAAGCAAAGTCTATATATTTTCATTTATATGGACCCCATGGAGTAGACAGGCAGGTGATCTAAACTCAGATAAAACTCAGCTTGATTCCTAAACTCAAATTTGAGGAACATCCTATGTGTTACCTAAGGATGCTTCAGCCTCAGATCTAAAGGGGAAAGCAGGTGCCAAGGTGCCTTTGAGCCCTAGAACCTCTTAATTTTTTACTAAGGAAAATTGTCCCTACTGGTACAGAAAACCATCTGAAGAGCCAAAATCATGACAATGGTTTCTGGATGGATTGACACAGCCAGCTGAAGTATTCTGCAAAAACCAGGCAGCTGTGTTGAGGACTAGAACAAACTACAAATAAATTAATTACCGGTATTTCTAGTTCAGTATGTCTTCAAATCTGAATGAGTGTTTTTGAGGCTCCTTGGCAGTGAGTTACACAAAGAGAATTAAACCCTTGACAGTGAGTTTAACAGACACAGAGGACAGAGTGCCAGCTTGTTTTTCCAGAGCTAATATAACGCTCTGTAGGCAGTATCTTAATGATAATAAATGTTATTTGTCTTTAGGAGCTTATTGCCTTTGTACCCAGCAAATGCTGACTTACACTTCTGTCTCCCAGACGTTCAGTGTTAATCATTGCCTACAAGAGAGACTGTAACAGTTGTAGCAGGGGTGTTCCTACCCGAGGGTTACGTAGCTCTGGGTCAGCACCACCACAAACCATAATGGTCTCCTCCTCACACAAAAATGAACAGTCTATTTCTTATTACTGCAGCTGTCAGTTGCACTGTACTCTGTCTGCTTGGCCCCAAAATATCTAGTGTTAATGTTTAATTTGTCTATTAAACATAATGTAAGAGTCTATAAAATTCTCATGATTTTTAATGTGTGTAACCCAGAAGGCTGATAACCCCTCAGTACAGTGTGAACAATGAATGCTTTGTGACATAGATGGAAGCACATTTCTAAATCAAAGAGCTGTTTATAAAAAGTAAAAATTGGAAGGTAACGAGGAATTCATGTAATATAATAAAGAATGCCCACAGTAATAGATCATCACTTGGAAACATTTACTGTATGGCTATTTATATTTTTGTTACTGGGGTAGCTCCATGAAGGTTTTCTGTAGGTTTTATAAATGTATGAGAATTTAAAGTCTACAGAAATGATTCTACATCATTTGTATCAACTCTGATAATGCATTTTAGATCAAGGCCCTTAAATATGTGAAGAATAAAGGTAAAATAGTGCAACAGTGTGTAAGTTCTTAAGGCACATGGCAAATACAAAAATGTGCATATGCAGCCTTAATAAAATGTGTGGATGGATGTTGAAAAGGACTAATTTACCAATAAAGAGATGTGCATAACATGGAGGAATTTCAGTGAAGAGAGGACTTTTCAGAAGTAAGAACTGAAATGTTTGTAGGAGAACTCTGATAAAAATTAAAATTCTGTTTGGAAATAAAAGCTGAAAGCTGTAAGAATGTGAGAAATGGGACTCAAATTAATGATTGTGACAATTTAAAGAGATCTCATCAATAGCCAATCTAAATTGTCATTTTTCTTCATCTGAAAATGCTTTGAATCCTCTTTCAGGGCCGATGGGAAAGTGTCTTGTACTGTTATGGAAACAAAGCAAGGGTATTTTTTAGTTTGTCTTCTGCTTACTGGAAATTTAAAGCCAGTTGTCAGAGCATGTTAGGATGCTCATGTGAGCTTTGTGGTGTGGTTCCAAAGCACACAGCAATCCCCCCAGGTAACTAGCAGGGGTGATTAGGAAACAGCTGCAGTACTGCCAGCTGCACCACTTAACCACTACATTTTTAACATAGAATGTGTTGCTATCAATGGCTGATTGTCTTTGCCAGATGTTCAGGGCATCTGTGATTTCAAGCACCTTGATTTTCCTCTCTTAAATAAAGATTCAAGCTCTTACGATGACAGTGAAAATCCTATCTCACAATTGAATAGCTCATATATCTGAATAGAACATGAGGCTCATTTCCAAAAGCTGTATTTTCATGTTTTCTCTTAGAAAGTGTAGGAATGGAAGCATATGGTTTGAAAGGAAAAGGAAAAAAAATCAGTTGACGGCTAGTATAAGAGTGTTTTTGGAGGAAGGTTCACTACATTATCATATTGCAAAATGGTTATTTTTCAAGTTGCATAGGGTGGAAGGGATAATGTGATCTATAAAGTTAAGGTTTCATTTCATTTCAGTGAAATAAAAACATAAAAATATCCTCTAAAAATAAACTCTCTCTTTTTTTTTTTTTTTTTCCCAAATCTAAAAAGCCCTTGGCTTCCTGGACTGAGTGACAATTACAAACATGAGATAAATATAGACTATTTTGTACCTGTAAATTAGCATATCCCCATTTTTCTGTTTTGGCCATATGCCTTTAATAATTAGGGTTTGTGTCTCGCTTATAGAATTGTCTGCGTAACGGTGAAAGCCAGTGATCTTTTGTAAATCATGCAGGACAGATAAACTTCTCCATAACAGACTTCACAGGAAACACCACTTTGCTATTATGTTTTGAACTATCAAACATCTTCATGCAACCCAAAAAATTACAATAAATTAAACTGATATGTGTAATACTGAATCCATTTATTAACTACTGGTACATTTCATTCAAAGGTTTTACATTCCCATTTTTGTCGAAGACCAGGTGGTGAATAATATGAAGAGTTGAAAACGTTTTCTCTACAGTGGGAAGGTTTGTAATATTCTGTTTGATATGCTTTGTTATTTGTGGGCCACTTCTATGAAATGTGATAATCACTGCAGTTCTGGCAGTGCTGGAGTCCACTGAGCTTTGCCACATGTCTGTGTGTACATGCCTACATCCTGCCCCCACACCACACACACACACACACGCGTGCCCAAGAGCGTGCCAGAGAAGGAAAACCACTGCTACATCTTTTAATTCTGCTGCTGAACAATGTCTGGAAGTTCTGCTTTAAACATTCAGAGACACTCCACAGTCACACCAACAGGCAAGGGGATCAGGAAGACAGCAGTCAGCTAAGAGAGCATCCACAGCCTGATTTCAAAAGCCATGAATAAAATCAGTCATGGTGACTCATAAGCTGTAGGAAAGGACATTAAGTGCTGCATGCTAGAAGCTGCAGATATGCCTTACTCTTACTTTTGCAAAACATGAAAACTGTCATCCAGAGTTGCCAAATGCTGTCCTGAATGCATCAGCACTTCTGCACCCCACCAGACACTTTTTTACACTGGCCAAAAGAAATGCACATGAAAATGGAAAATGTTTTCCTTCTCCAGCAGGGAAAAAAAATCTGAGGTAGACCTGCTTGCTTGACAGGGGGATATGTGAATAATTCAGGGTTTGAGAGAGAACAACTTTTGCAAAGAAAATGAGAAGTTTTCTGAGAACTCCGAGTAAAAGTTGTTGACTGAGAGTCTTGAAAAACAAATGGTTTGTATGTTAAAAAGACAAAAGTACAGAACTGGCTGTTGGTGGCAATGACTCTACTGTGTGATGTGAGAATATCACTCAGCTCCCATGTGTGGGTACTCAGCATGGTTGTGTCCTAATGGCTCCCTGGGGAAATAAACATCACCCTTTCCACTCCCTCACATTTCTTTTAGAAACTGCTGAAGAAGAAAATCTGGTTGCATAAGAAATTGGGATGATCAGACCAAAAGAAGATGCTGTGGATTTTTTGTACCAGTGTTTACAGATAGATTGAAAACATCATATATCCCAAATTTTTTGAATACTCTGCACAGTGAACAGCATTACGTAGTTCTGTATCAAAAAAATGTTCCTTGGAGACAGAATTTATAATTTATTCAGACATGATAGAGCAGTAATCTGTTTACAAATTCAAGTCCTATATCTGTTTGAATGCCAAATGGACTGACTTGAGCAGCTGCAGAAATGTCCTACTCATAGAATATACCGTTGATCCACAGGTGTGTAAGTGTAGCTCAGACAACTGATGAACAGGTTGAACTCGAGTTAAAAAATCCCTTGCACTGTCAAAAATACAAAACATGAAAGAAACTGCTAAAAAACTGTTAAGCTTTTCTCAGCGTACCACCACCCTTATTCCATGTTCCAAATTAAAGATCCTAAAGCACTGATTTACAATATTTGCCATTACGTGAAGCAATAAGAACAACATGACCATCTTACTTATTTGTTTTGTTATGAGGCTAAAACACAACAAAATAATAATAAGAAGAAAAAATCCTGGTACTTTCAGGGGAAAGAGTATCTGTTCAGTTTTGTTAAGACATCTAGGAAAAGAGTTCTGGAGTATAACTCCCATGATTTTCTATGATTCTGTGATTGCCAGAGTGTACAATTTTAGATACTATTGGTGATTTTGAGTTGACTGCCTCTTGATGGAAAAAGAAGAATTCGGTATTTGTTAAGAAGACAAAAAACATAAAAGTGATGATTTCTTTCCATCTTTGCAGCACTTTGAATAGCACCAATCTGTATTGTATTTAAAACTTAAACCTGGTGAAGAAACTTGTTATTGTGACATTACACAACCATATGTTTTGTAAACAAAACCAAGAAATACAGTATTAGACCAAGACATTCATGTCCCTCCCAGTTAACTTCAGAGTTCTGAGGAAAGCCATGCTTCTGATGGGACCCTTTTTTTCCCCCATGTAATTGGCATTATGAATGGAAACCTATTTTCCCACTTCACCAGAATGTGGGAAAGCAGGACAAAAGATGTGTAACTATACAATCACAGAAAAGCAGTCTAGGAATTTGGATCAGCACAGTTTATGGTTGTAGATTGTTTAAAATCTACAACCAAAGGCATTTTAAAGAGAAAACATAAAAATACACTTTTCAGAAAACAAGATTTTGCATGTCTACCAGCTGGATGCAGTTTGAAGATACATATTTCCCAAAGAAAAAGGAAAATATAGGACCTTTTGTCAGGAAGAAAGTGCATTTCCATGGCTGTGAGAGCAGGGTAAATTGACAGTGTGTTGAATTGCTAAGACATTTTCAGATTCTTTGAGAGGTAAGTTAGAATAAAGTACAAGCTTTATTAATATGAGAACAGAGAGCTACATACAGCAACTCTTTCAAGACTCAATTTCCAAGGACAAAAGGTCTGGGAAAGATATGCCAGGGAGATCACAGCACTGCCCAGACATTGCTCCTTCCACGCCTTTCTAATCTGGGCCACCTATTGTGTTGGTGACCTCTGCCTCACCTCCTCACAGCCATTAGGGTTAAGATAGGGTTAAGTACACAGCTTCAGGGACACTGGTTTAAATGAGGATTTGACTGGCCTGTCACTAGCTCCTATCAATGCATGTTCCATACTACAAACAAAAAGAAGTTTTCTCCATGCAAGGGATATTTTGTCTGCATCTGGCTGTACACCTCATAACTCATGGCTCAAAATTTTCAGCACGTCTCCAGATGCTCAGAATCACCTCATCTACTCTGCTCTGTCTCGGTGTTCAGACCCACCTCTTCAAGGTGATCATCTGAATCTGCAGACTGACTCATATCTATGGTTGTCTAGGTTTTATTTCTGTCATCTCCAGTGGATGGGCAAAAGCTGTGTTCCACAACATTTTCCTAAAGCAGCACGTTTGTTTGCAATGTATCTTAGAAAGTGAACCAAACACCCGGGATCTTGGCAGGATAGTGCAGAAATCTGCTCCCCCCTGTTCATGTTACATGCTTCTCAGAAACATGCAACACGAGCTTGGCACTTTCCAGAGCAGGGCTGAAACCTGAGCCATTATTAAGCCATTTTCTGGGCAAAGTCTGTTCACAATCAAATTAAAGGTCTCATCCCATCACTTCCTGGGAAGATCTACAGTTCTGCAATCACTCCTTTTACTGGGAGGTCTGAATCTGTGTGTTTCTGAATCACTCCACGTGGGTGAGAAACACAGTTCTGGGTGTGGGGTCCACTACAGCCTTGAAGGTACTGGGTTAAACCTCTCAGGTTACAATACAGGTGATAACAAGTCTGTGGTGATTCACAGTCTTCCATGGAGTATTTTTTCTACATTTAGCTAATATTTGCCAAAATAGCATCACAAAAATATTATAAAATTTTTTTTGTTTTACATAGCCTTTTCTATGAATTAAACTTATTTGTAGTATGGCTCTCTGTCAATAGCATAGCAATTGGCCTAAAACACAAAATCAGAAGAGTTCTCTATGAGCAAATCAGCTCATCTAGTTCAGCAGACTCAGTCTTATCTCAAGTATTACATCAATAATATAACAGTCTGATTACATTTTTCTCAGGGGAATATATATGGCCAGGAAAACCACTGTAGTTAGTGAGGGGAGCAGAAACAGTTCTGAGAATGTGCACCTGACATCCACTACCTCTGAACCTTCCTAGGAACTGTGGGGTGCCTACAGCCAAACAGCTGGTGGAGTGCCAAGAATGACTTGAAGGGGATTATCTGATGTACTTCACCTACAAGGGGCTCCACTGCCTCATTTTGTAGTACTTGGGTAGGTGGCAGAATGTGAGCATGAATTCCAGGTTCCAGATCAAAACAGAATTTACAAGGCCTTGTAGCTAGTGAGGACTTCAGGGCAGAAGACTCGTTATTGTAGTAAACGATAAAATCGTTATTCTACTGCTAGTCATTCAATGGGACTAAATCATAAGTTTTACTTATGTGAAAAGTACTACTCATGCACTTTTTCTTGCTCCTTTCTAACATTCCCACTGACTAGAATAGATATAAATGCAGTCCTTAGCTACAATTCTCCTGGAGTCTCAAACAGCAAATTTAACTCTTTCATTCTCCTTCATGGGAAAGAGGAAAGGTGCATGGCCTTTCCTTGAAACAGCTGATGATTTGTGGAGGTGTCTTCATGAGAGCATAAAAGAAAACCAATCCATATGCCAAATGTTGTCTGTTTGCTTCTGCTTAGGATTGGAACATTGATTTAATAGACTGTAAATTTATTTGGGTTTTTTTCCCAAGGGAATAGAAATCAGTTTGTTTATAGAGCAGATTAGCTGTCTGCTGAGAACCATGCTTATAGGTCAGAGATGAACTGTCCCTAGGGTGAAGAGTAGAGGGAAAGCTAATGGTAAGAGTTTGTAAAGTTCATGTTTGTGCTGCAGTCTTCTTCCTATTACCAGTCATGACCCAAGAAATCAGGGAGAGTCAGTTAATCTAATATTTATCATAAAAGGCAAATTCAGCTACAAAAATCCCAACCAAAACCAATAAACACAGTAGTGAGCTAAAAAGAGCAGCGGTTTTAGGTTTGCTTAGATCTTCAGCTTTAAAAGCAGATGAATTCCTCTTGAAGTCTCTTACTGCTTTGGATGGTTTCCCTCAAGGCTCTTCACTCATGTAAGGACCCTGAAAAGAGCATCATCTCATAGCCCAAAGGCTGCTTCTGTTAACCAGGGGCCACTCACCTCAGCAGTGAGCCACCAGCCACACAACCTGCTGTTGCAAAGCACTGGCATGTAGGATTTTTTCCCCTCTTCCACATCTGTGCAGATCTCCAGCCCTTAACCACTCGATTCACTCACAGCTGGTGTGAGTCAACAGAGCAGGTAATTCTTAGATCTTCACTTCTTCCCAGTGACTTGCTTCACAACATCTGTATCCCGAGTCATTTGCTGGTGAGTGCCACCCCTGTTTCGCACAAAAGACCCAGTTTTACTGAGGAAAACCCGAAAAGGACATAACCATCTTGCTCCCACTAACCCCTGCCTCAAATGTTTTGGTACTGCACCAGGACCTGGCATCACAGTTGGCAGTAGGAGGCAGAAGATGGTCTCTGACTGCAACTACGACTGGCAGGTGCATCCCTGGACTGTGAGGTCCTCCAGAGGCATCAGATCAGCCTCTACCAATTCAGCTGGGCACAGCACTGCCCACCAGGGAGTCCTCAACTCAGTGCTGTACAGCACCAAGAAATTGCACTGATTTATGTAGCATGGCCTTAAAACACACATAACAGACTGCTCATATCCACTTCACCCCAAAATCTGGCAACCTGGCACAGGGGAAATCAATGCCCTTTCAAGGCTGCATCCTTGTACTGCTGCTCTTCCCTTTGCCTCTACTGCTGTGGCAACAAGAGTTTGTCCCTCCCTTCCTTCTGCTTTTCATTTCCATGTCACTAATTGCAGAAGACAGGAGACAACCTGGCCATTGAGCTTTTCTTTCCTCCTGCTCTACCTTTCTTGCAGAAGAAAAAAATCTCTGAATCAAGCATTTAGCTATTAAATATTTAAAACTTGGTAAGTCTCAAGCTTGTATGTACACTAAGTATTGCAGTTTTCCCATGTACACAAATGTCTATCTCTGAGGCTTCCCAGGGTCTGAGACTTGTCAGACGTTGAGAGATTGATGGGTCTCTGGTTTTCATTACCACTCTACACTGCAAACAACACAAGGAGTATCTATTTATTCTTGTTAACAAAAGCAGTACAAGAGCATAGAGGCCTCCAAATTCAAGGTTTTATGATGGTTTTGTACCAGCAGTGAAGTGGCTTGCAGCCTGTTTCCCACTTACAACCCTCCCAGGCAGATATCTGTAGGCTGTGAATTTCTACCGTACCCCATGACTGACGTATTTTAACTAAGAGATATTAATTCTTAATAGAAAAACTCCCTAAAAGTTCACACAAATTCCTTTCCCAGTTTTTGACACATGCAATAAAAGTGCTTGCCTCATTCTTTATTTTGTCTTACCTTGGTCAAGTCATAAAGTAGACAGAGTGTTTTTTCAAAAAATGGGAAATCATTTGGGGTCATCTAAAAATTCTACTAACTTTCAACTCTTGAGCACTTGTTTATCTTTTGCCATTTATATCTTCTTTTTGTGCATGCATTTTTTATTTCTAACTATAAATATCCTTACAGCAGGGAGTAGAGGGGAGTTCTGTAGTGGATTATGACTTGCTTCCAAGGCATTTGTAATTTGTCAGACAGTGCTGGTTCAACTGGGACTACCAGATTGCTATTTCTAAAGGAAAATCACTTTTGAAAAATGTAAAGTAAGAAAATCTGCCCTTAGATTTATGCATACAAAAACTGGTTAAATTCAGCAATTTCTACCACAGTTTTTGCATCTTAAACTAAAGAGAAAAATGAAAGTGAGCAGACCACTGACTTTAATGATATTACAAAGATATAGTATAAATGAGAGCCATAATTTGGCCTAGAGGCCGAAGGACTGAGAGGTTTTAGGAAAACAATATTAAAATACTCTTTTCTTTCTAACTGATGCACACTGTAAAGGTTATAAAGGAGCCACATCTAGAAGGTAACAGCCCCTATGCCTTGCACTGGCAAATCCTTGTAATACTCTCTGAGATTAGGAGAACACACAGGAACTGAAAAACTCCTAACACTTTGGGGCATGATGTTTATTGCATTGTTTGGTGAGAATGAAAAATTACATACTACATAGCCTGAAAGGTACATAAGTCTCTTTCATATTCCTCGAAGAGGAAAAAATGTTATTTGAATCTCTCTTGTTTTGAAATGTCTCTTCACCTAAGGCATACTGCTGTGAGCTAAATGCAATGAGCTGTGCTAAGGCTGCTATCAAAGTTATGCAGCACTCCATCTCTTTTGTCAATTTAAAAGAAATACCTGGAAATGTGGGTTCGACTGTAATCCAGCAGACTTAACAGAAGTATTGCCTTTAGTGCAATCATGAGAGGGAATTTTCACACCAACAAAGAAAATTTAGGAAGGAGGAATCTCCAAATATATAGTCCCAGGTTTTCCCAGTAGCCCAAATATTAAATGTCATCAATTTGGAAAGAGAAGATCTAAATATTTTACTGCAGTATAATAATAGTAATACTAATACTACAACTAATAGCAATTGTTACAATTGTTGGTGGTGCTGTTGTTATACTGCAAAGCAATACTACAATGGCGAAAAAATCCATTCAAAAGTCATACCATATGCATTAGCAAGCACTTGATGATTTCTCAGACTTGGTCCATGCACAGAGGTTATTGAGAAAAGGGAGGATGAAGGACTGCATTCACAGAAGAGCTACTGCAGCTGGGGCAAGATAACACTTCTCACTTTCTCAGAGAGCAGCAGCAGCCTCCGGGCAACCCAGTACTGAAGGAAGACAGGAGTTCTTGCCTAGGCAACTTGCAGCCAGGATACTGACTCGCCCAGTGCCAGCAAAATCCAATACTCCCTGGCTGGCTTCTTTTAGATAATTCACACATGGAAGGTGAAATGTTTAATGTCAAATGTACTTATTTAAAGATAGTTGATGTTATGGGGGATTTTGATTCAGCAGAGTAAGAGAAAATATGTTGACTTCATAACACTGCTTTAAGTTAGACTAAGCAAAATATACATAGCAATTGCAGTAGACAGTTTAATTGTGTGGCTCCCATTATCCATCTCTGTAATATACTCATTGTCATGACACTCAGTGTCCCCAGTTGTTGGAAAGGAGCTTATGGGCTGAAGGCAGCTCAAGCCTGTTCTCTTCTAAACACTTTTGCTAGTTGTCTAGTTTTTATACTCTGTGTCAGGCTGAACCACATAATCACTTCCCCAATGCTCTTCTGGCTAACTCAGGGAGACATTTACACTCTTTTAATGAATTCAGCAAGAAACATTTACACTACCAGTTGAGCCACTCCACTGTTCTTAGGTGTTTATGTAAAACAAAGGTCACCCTCCTTTGCCAAGGACTCCTGTTGCAAAGAAATTTTCTTTGCAACAGCTGTGGTCAGTCACATGCTACATTATTCCTTGAGTTTCATGATTTCATCACCCTTGACCGTTTCCTCTGAGGCTTCTTCCCTTGTAGGGATTTATTGGTCGTCACATGGCCCAAAATATTCCTGCCCCATCTCTTCCTCATCCCCAGATTCTTCCCTTTTCAGTAATTTTAATTCTGCAGTTGATGTAATTTAAGACTGGTAGCTAACATTTCCAGTTTGATTATACAGCAAAGGAAGGCTAAAATTTGGAGTTATGGAACCAAAATGGTTCCAGCTTTCAGCAAAATTAGAACATACATAGCCAAAATCAAAATTTGGCTTATGTCTCAGCTGGATTGAACTAAATTTGACAAAGAACAGCTGCAGGTTATTGGAAAGGCTGATGACAATGTGTCTTCATTATTTCTGAAGTCTAAAATGGTTTTAACCCTATTTTTACATAAGATTGGGTAGGGTGCATCTGTTGCTGTTTTGACATTAGTTATGCTTTCATTACCTTTAATATTCAGTGGGCCAGCATGAAACTCAGATACTGTTCAAAAGTCTTTTACACTTTATTTCAAATATTTCAGATTCCAGGTAGCAAACTCGGTGGGATACAGTATCCAGCCCCTTGAGGTGACACCTGTCAACTTGCTACACCTTCACATGTAACCTATGTCCAGAGAGAGACCCTCCTGAAAGGAGAATTGCTACATCATCGTGTTCTCTGTTGTGCTTTTTCCTCCTGCATCTCCACAAGGCCAATCTGTAGTAAATTACTACAATGCTAATTCACTGAGAGGTCTTATAGAGGGGAAAGGTGATTTAGGAAATCTCTACATTGATTTTTACTCATTCACAAGTTTGCATACGTATGCTCAGCTGCACTAAGGTGGATGTCAGGGCTTGCTGGGAAGAGTTGATGCTGGTTTGCCTTCGTGCCCTTTGGAAGTGGCTGTTCCATGAGATCTTTCACATCAGTATGTCAACTGAGCCCTCATAATTCTTGCTTTACTGGTTATTTTATGGCTTCAGTCCTTCAACTTCTTGTCCCCTTATCTTTAGGTCAGCCTGTTCCTCCTCTTGCTTTGAAAGAAATCACACACATAGAGTATTAATCTGACCTGTCCTTCTAAACTTTGTTCTTCTCTTTCATCCGCAACTGTTGGAGGCCAGAGAGTGGAGGATATTTGTTTGCCTGATATACCTGAGATAAGGACAAATATTGAAGATCAGGAAATGAGCTGCTCTCAGCCTGATCCCGAATCACCTGCTGCACCTGGCCTTGAGCCATCTGTAAAACCTGACCCTAAGTCAGATGTAAAGCCCTCAGGGATGATATTTACCCCCTGTACAATCCTCATTATGATTCACAGCCCTGCAATAAGCTCCCAACACTTCTGGAAACGTTACAGCCTACTGAAGTCTGAGTTGGGACATAGAAATGGTATATAGATTCTCACAGGGTGAAAAGGTGAAGGTTTTTGGGATTGTTATTATAGTAAGCTTATAAGAGATAGAATTCAAAATGGTGAAGTGACACAGCTAAAATTCCCTCTTCCTTTCTTCTTCCCATGAGTCCATGTTCTACTGAAAAAGTATTGGACAAATTTTACATCATTTCCAGTGTCACGAATAGATTTGTTGCATGGACATTGGTTTAAATCTATAAACAATAAGTTACGCTGGTTTTGCTATAAAAAGGGCTCGAAGGACAAGGAGCCAGGATTCTCATTCTGATTCTACTACTCTTCTCCTGCACTGTCCCTTTGTAGTTTTTAGTTTGCCAGCTGTAAGGCAGATAAGAAAAATAAACAACAACAAAATTCAAGCATTCAGCCTTTGTGCTTCTCTACCTGTGACACCAGCACGGACAGAATTCCCCGTGTCCATCCTGATAACGAGGCCAGGATCACACACGCCACTTTCACGCAAATATTTCAATCCATAATTAACTCAGATAAATCTTCATATTTCTGTCACAAATCTCTACAAATTGCACTAATGCTGCTATGTCCTGCCTGGGACTGTGGCAAGCTGCCAGTTGCAGTGGGTCACCCCATCACCTCATGCCAATGCGACCTGGTAGATCCTGGCTGGTAGAGGGACCATGCAATGCAGCTCTGCATGACCAAAAATTTCACTCCAAAAGTGACATCCTCAGCAAACTTCCAGACCATCATCAGTAGGAAGCAAGGAGAATTTCCATGGTCTTTGAATGTCTCCTGTAATCTTTCTTTAATTCCCAGTTGATTTAATACAGAAGACTGTATGAGATTGGTTTAGTTAGGGAACTGAACCCTTCACTATGCATAAGGTAAACAAAATGTCTTATAACATCCCACCTGGATTCAGATGGATAGGAAAATTCTGGGATTAATTCCCAGCTACAGCTGAGCAAAGACTCATAAAAATGAATCATGTTGAAGCCAGTAGGTGAAATGCTGCATTTGGACATACATATGAACTCATTCAGCTCTTAGGCCAGGCATGGCTAAAAGAACAAATACAAGAAAAAGTAACATAGCAAATAGCATTCTTTAAAAGATTCTTTAAAGCATCTTTAAAAGATTGCCCTGAGACAGTCAAATTGGAAATGGAGAAGTCCCTAAAGAGAAGATTGCTCTTTGTACCAATGACACAGTTTTATCATGAGTGTCAGGGTTCAGTGTGTGAGAATCAATTTTCCTGCTGTCATCCCTGTAGCTAGACAGGGGACTGGCCTCCTGGTTATACATTTACCTACTGCATTGCTTTAGATGACACTCATTCAAGCCCAGCTCCAAGAGCAACTGAAAATTGCACGTGTCACATCCCTATAATTCTTTGTCAGGCTGCCAAAACAGAAGTTTTACTTTTTCCTGAGGGTGCACACCACAAAGGAAAGATAATTTTATCCTTGAAGTGCCAGCATTTTATTAAAAAAAAAAAAAAATTACCAACCTCTGGGGAAAAACATTTTGAACATAGAGAAGCCAGGAACAATGGGGCTGCCTCCTCAGATACAGCCTGCTGTGGGGAGAAACTGTGTGCTGGCCTTCTCTAGTCCTTGGGGTCATACAAAACTGTCACAGCTGGTGTTATTTCTGTCTCACATATTTCTTCTCCCACTATTAAAGTGACAGAATGGCAGCCATTTCCTTTTGTGACAGAGTGGGATTTCTTATCCCGTTGCTGCTGTTGCCTCACTATACGTGACAGGGCTGCCTGTCCTGTGAGCAAGCATCCTTCTTTGTACAAATGCTTTCACTGAAAAGTGCTGAAATTGAAAAACTGGTCCTTTCCAATGGCAAACATAGTTACATAAAACATCAAAGGTAAATTAATTGAAGGAGTGTATGCATGGCTTAATTCTTAGAGTCAATATCTCCAATATCCATAGTATTCTGTAATTTACAGGACAGATAAGCATAATAATAATTGCATTATGCTTGGAGGATATTTCAGTAGTATGGAAGTATTTTGTTATGCTTTGTACATGATTGCAAGACAGAAAAGAGCTTCAAGTTAAGAAGATTATTAAAGAGACTAAGAATGAACAGTTTCAAATGCTCTTCATTTCAAATTAATTCAATTTTGAAAACTGAGTATCCTATTTCTGTCATGGAATACCTATAAATCACAGACTCTCGTGAAAGTGCATTTTAAAATATGTATGCTTTATAACTGATGAATGCAAACGTTGGCATATGTTATGAGTGTTTCTGCTAATTAGCAACATGTTGGCTTGCTCTGGCTTTTTCACTGAAATGAAAGCTTGAGGATTTGGATCTTTATTTCTCAACTCCTGCTAACAAGCTCACAGAGAAGAATCTCAGCTACCACATGTGCTCCTCACTCCTCAAAAAACCCAGGAAAAAACAGAAAAAACTGCTATTTAGTTCTCATCTCATCTACAAGACATTTTTATAGACCTATCTCTCCATGATCTGGCTTTTCATTGTTGAAGAAGTTCAGCCCCTGTTTCTGGAAATGTTCCCATCCCAGCTAGCAGTATGTGGAAAAGAATTTTAACCACTTGTTTCCTAAAAGAGACCCTGTTTATCTCCAGGCTCCCACAAAGGCAAGGGCAAATGAGTACCCCCATTGCTGGTCTGGAAGACTTCATTGAGGGTCCTCCAACGTACTCCAAGGGTGGGAGTAAGTTGTTTCCCAGTTCCTGAGCCTGGCTGCTTCATCAGAGCTTGCTAAGCTGGGCAGGAGTTCCAGGAGTGTGAGTTCTCTGCTCTGCTGCCAGCCCAGCAGCAGCACAGGTAACCCTGCCAGTACCCTCCTCCTGGGTTCATGAAGAAGGACACAAGTGCAAGTGTCCCTGTGAGTTTCTTCACTCCCTTGTGTCCTTGCCTTCAGCAGGATTTAAAAACTATAATGGAAAAATACACACAGGAACTCAGTCATGTTGGTACATGCAGAGTTACTCTGGGCAAACTCTGGGTCTTCCCAGTGGGAGCTGGAGTGTGCTGAGGTGGCTTCTGGGGTGTCTGGTTCATGCTCCCTGTTTTCCCTACACTCAAGGAAAACCTGGCCTCCCCACCAGGCCAAAAGGTACAGGACTTTGAGGCACATAGAGTTAGTTTCCTTTTTTTGGCATGAACCTGACATCTCTGGTGGAAAAAGGACCTTTTTCATCAAAGAGGTCAAATCTGGGGTTTTTCCATTAAACCATTACATTGCTTTAACTTTCCATTTAAGCACTGGAGGAAGAAATATGACCAGAATCACTGTGTCATCTTTTGTGCTCATGCTGAAAACAGTCATTAATGACATCCAGTGGAAATAATTTTACAGTGATTATATTCTCAAAATTTTTATAACTGAGTAGTTTCTCAGGGAAAACAGGACTTCATATGCAGCATGTGGCAGACATACCTAACATGCCACTCTCCTTTTCCTTATTCCTTTCTACTCCACACAATATTACCAAGAATTTTAGATCTCATCCTGACTTTTTTCCTCCCTCATCCTAACTCTTTGTGTAAAAAGATATATATTTTTATGTTGTACATTAACTTTAGGACTGTATTATCTGAGTATCTTGAGAGTTCTGCCTAATTAGGAATTTTCTCACAAATCTACCTTTAAGGACAAAGGAGATGGAAAGGTTCAGCATGCACAGATGGGACACACAGAGAGATTAGATGCAGAGATTTTTCCCTCTTTGTAAGGCCAGAGATATCATCCAGGTGTGAGGAGGTAAATTGATCTCTAGGCTCATTTTGGTTTTGGTCTTTCTTGTGACACAACTAACAAAGACACCCAGCTGCCAGAACCTTAGCAATATGAGCTCCCTTGGTTAGCAACAGCATCGTCAACACCATCCAAATCAATATGATGCTATTAGATGGTGATATTTTGTAGTTGCCCTTAAAGAAAATAAAATCCTGAACTAGTAACGTGGAGGTATCTTCTGAGACCTTTCAGTAAAGCCTACCGTACTTGTAAACAGCTATCTGCAGCACAGGTTTGCCAATTTGAGCTGGCTGTCTACCTGCCATTAAAAACAATGAATAAATTGTTTTCTGGTCCATATATCAATGGAGATAAGGGTTGTGTTCTTGATATCCTCTTGTATTGGTTTGAAAACAAACAAGTTGAAGATCACAAGTCAGGATTAAAATTAATAGAAAAAATTAGAAATAAGAGAAATAATATAAGGAAAAAGCACTGACAAAGTGAGATACAACCTGATACCCTATTAGGGTGGTGACACCAGTCCAAATGAAGTGATCCAGTTGAAGCGATGATCCAGTGGAAGGTCTGGTCTCCAGCTGAAGGTCCGTGGTGGCTCTTGTCCTCTGGTCACCCAGCAGACAGGGCTGAGGCCAGGCAGTTCTAAGGGCAGCTTATATCCAGATGGGAATGCCTGGCTCCCCCCTCCTGGGTGGGGCATCTCACAATAGGATGAGATAGGTCCATGGGTCATGGGGTGGTTTCTTGATGGCCCATTGTCTGTGATGACAGGTGATAACAGCTAATGGCCCACAGCTGGTGGTAATAGAATACTTAAATACATCTATTGTAACCTAGGACACCTCTATATGGTGACTCCCTGGTTTCCAGAAACTAGTTTTGTATTGGCTACAAAAATAATCACTCTTGCTCAGATGGACACACGTGCCCTGTAGGTACATCCATGCAGATGAATTCCACCTTTGTGTCCTCCAGCTTAAAATGCAATTATTGAGGCACTTGGGTCATACATTAAGGTCATAAATTCGTGAGACAGAAGAGCAAGTGCTAATGATGTTGAAAGAAAGAGTCAAGATGGGATTATTCATGGTACTTTGATAAATCTCATCTCAGTACGGCTTATTTAAATCATAGCTTTTCAGGGGAATTGTCATAATAGATGAAACAAAACCAACCCCCAAACAAACAATGAAGCAACACAAAAATAGAACTCTCTCCTCATTTTCCATATTCTATTCAATTTGATATCATGTTACTAACTGATAAGCCCCAAACCTCTCCCATTAATAACAAATATTTGTAACCATATACCACAGTTTAGGAATCTTGATCATTGGCTTCATGGTGAACTAGGTAATCAGAGATATGTAACTAAATCCCTGCTCTTTTCTGTTGAAAAAGCAAGTGCAATTTGGTTTGAAAAATGAGATTATATATAGTCAGACAAATGTATCTTTTGCTTTTGTTTATTATTTACTGCATGTAATTCCTTGTTGCCCTGACTGCCCTCACAATGATTGGATTATTGGTGATAATGGGACCACATAATGAATGAGACCCACATGAATGCCAAGGCGTCTTACTGAACTCAGTCCTCAGCTCCACGTCCCTACATGTAACACTGGGAAGCTGCTCCTTTGCTCCCATGGAAACCCTGAAATGTCTCACATTTAGAAAATGTAATGGTGGCTATTTAATAATGTTTGCTTCTTCTCTGGAAGAGGATTCTTCAAATTAATTGTGTAGTAAATTAGTCCAGTGATTTGATTTCCTTTTTTTTTGGATTAAATAAAGAAAGTTGTTATCTGTGGTTTCCTCTGAGGTGACTGACACCTACAGTATTCCAGAAGGTGCATTTGTCTGTGCCTATCCCAGTTTGCAGATTTCTTACTCTGCATAGCTCTGCCTGCTTTACAGTGAGCCAGGACAGAGCATTTACTATCCTATGTTTTGGGTTTGCTACACTATTTGGAACAGTTATTACTCTTATTTAGAAAAAACATTTGAGCAGCACCTAAGCAAGTTTCTCCTTTCCATAATAATGCTACAAACTTAATGCCTCCTAATCCTCTGGGTTCTTGATCTACTGCTTCTCACTTCCACATAATCTTCAACCAAGAGCTTTTTAAAATACTAGGAAGATTGTCGCCTTTTAGCTTGAAGATTTAGTCATCTATTATGATATTTACCCTGACTATCACCTCTTTCCAAAAAGGGGAATGATATTTACACTCTTTCGTTTCTCCTCCCTGAAAACTCTGTGTCTGTTCATATTTCCCACAGGACACATTTGTTTTGGGGTGGCCAAGGCCCTACAAGTCACATGTTGAGTGCTTAACTTGGAGAGATCATTGTCCTTTTTTTAGACAGAGCCTTGTAGCCATCTCAGCAGAGATATTCAGTACATTTGTAAGGAGCTTCATGTAGTTGCAGTTCCAGGAGACAAGGGGCTCTTTTTCTAAACACATAAAACGTATCTTAAAATTGCAAAATGGAAAGCATTTTGATAGTTTCAAATAACCTTTGAGATCAGATGTTTTATTTGCTCTCTGAGTCACCAGTTCATCTCTCTCCCAATATTCACTGTGGGTTTTTTATTTGATAAGATCCACATTCCTCTCTTCAAAAGGAATTTTAAATTAATGTGCTTTAATCACAACCCTGTCTGCTGCTGCTGCCCCTGCAGTGCCTGTCCCCATTCTTGTTGCCATCATTACCAGGGTCAGGAGAGACTATAGCAGGAGCAATCACAGCAGTAACAGTGGAAGAGGCTGGGGCTGTCACTGCCAGTCTCTGGTCACCTGTTCCACATCTTCCAGAATGGGCTTTATGCCCTGGAGAGCCAATACCAATTTTGTCATGTTTTGCTACAAAGGTCTAAAAGCTGACTGGGACAGACTGCATTGCCAGTGCTTTGCTTGAAAAGGAATATTGAACTTGTACATGGTAGTCCTTAGCCATGTGTGCTATAAGAATTTATGGAGAAAGATAATCATCATTACCCTGAACTGGGGATGGATAACTTGGGTGTCTTCTGCTTGCAGAGCACTGAGAAAGTGCTCTATCCCAAAACCTCCTCTTCCATCCACCCCCCTGGAAAAAAATGAATTTTGGAAATAGGAAAAATACTGGGACTGTGCAAAAGATTCTTCCCTTATTGGAAGAAAGTTCACCCACATCCAACATCCTGGTCCGCCTAGAACTAGAGAGACTTGCCAATCATCTCACCACAGAGCTGAAGAGAGAGATGTGCACTCTTGATGATGCCTCACAGCCTTGCTTTTCAGCAATTAAGTAACCCAATGGACCGGATCAAGAATTCAGCTGAAAGAGTCGCTATGGAGAACCAAGGCTAATTTACATGCAAACTGTTACTCTAAGCCAGTTCGTACTTAAGGCATGGCAAATTACTGGGCAGTTGTACTGAAACAGTGATACAGTGTCACTTAACACCGAACTGGATCCAGGGCTTTCTGCAGGACAGCCCTGGGACAGGCAGACCCGTGCTGGCTGGCTCTAACCAAGCTCAGCAGGGGCTAGTTGGGATTGCTGTTTGCTTGCTTTTTGCATAGCTGCACAAACCATTCTGCATGACTTACTTTGGCAGTCCCCTGCCTTTTTAAAAATTAGCTGGACCTACTCGTGTGTGAGGGACTGTTACCTGAACCAGTCAGGACTGCTGGCTGTGGAGCAGCTGTGATCTAGTCCTGGGCCTTGAAACTTGTCCATTTATTTATCCTGTAATTCCTTTACCTGAGTAGCAAGTGATATATTTTCCAGTAAAGCTCATCCCTAAAGAAAAACATAGAAAACTACCTTGTAACTACAGCTCCAACTAATGTTTAGCATACAAATTCCTCTCTGCCTCCCCAGTCTTTCATGCATAGAAGGGACTGTACAATTGAAACTTGTGTAGACACTTTTAGAAGAGAAAGCTATATGTAATTAGTCCTTTTTGTAGGTGGGAAGCTCAGTCTGGGAGAACTCTGTAAGTTTTTTGTGCAGCAAGTATTTCAGCAGTACCTCTACTGTAATATCTGTGTTCACTTCCCAAAGCTGGGTCACCAGTATCTGCCCTAGGACAACACCCTGCTCTGCTGAGCCTTTCCTTCTTCTGCCGTGGTTTCCACATGCATGAGTTGGAAAAGAGTATGCATGCACTTTAGGAATGTCCTTCAATCTGGACAATTTGGAACTGGCTATAGGATCTTCTGCAGACAAAACCTTTGTCTTTTCAGTACTGGGCACTCATGAATTTGTGTCTTCTGGTAGATTTTGGTCTTGATGTGGTGATATAGGGGAAGAAAAACCAACCTTTTTTGGTTTTTGGTTTTTTGTTTTTTTTTTCCTGAGCCAACAATATGTTTGCCAACAGATTTAAAAAGAAAGGAATGAAAAGAAACTTTTTGGCAACTTATGGTTCTTATGTAAAAGAACAAAATCCTTTCCATCTTCTGTATCATCTCCACTTTTGCCGTCAAATTGAATTTAAAATGCTTGCATTCTAGTAATATCAGTATAAACAACAAACTACAAACTCATCCATTCAATCATATTTTACATTACAAGATAATATTTAAAACAAAAATATC
The DNA here is from genome assembly GCA_013399225.1 of Rhipidura dahli. Lineage (NCBI taxonomy): Eukaryota > Metazoa > Chordata > Aves > Passeriformes > Rhipiduridae > Rhipidura > Rhipidura dahli. The sequence continues at coordinate 435,410 of VXAC01005215.1, read as the reverse complement.
AAAATAACCCCTCTAGAACATGAATAAGTGCTAAGTTACAGGTTTTAACAATACTAGCAGCATATAGTGGAAAGCTGACTGCACGTTCCTTCTTTGCTTGTGTCTTTCATGCACTACGGATAATAGAAAAACAGTTTAGTTTTGTTCACTCCCTAAAGCTTTTCATGGAAACAACTTACTAAAACTAATAAAGACATTTTGAATTTTGTAAAATATATTTAGTATTACCAAATACACATCTGGCCCTCCAAAATCTAGACAAGCAAAAAACCCAAAATGCTTCTGATCAAACAAATATGCAGGTTTATTAGAACATGTTTCCATGTTTTTAACTTGCAATGGTTTCACAATTTTTTGTTTCCTTCTGTTTGCATTAGAGCACCCTCATGATAATACAAAGCAGCTTTTAAAAAAATATCTCCACAGATGAACAATTAAAAACATTGTCTGTATCTTCCAGCATTACAATTATGTGAAAAATTGTACAAAAAAATGTCTGGAAACCAAATATTGATGAATTGCATTATCAGTTTAATTATAGAAACTATAGAACACTCACAGGGGAAATTTAGGCTGGCAAGCCCCAAGTGTAAGCCTAGATTTTGCAACATATTTGAAAAAAAACCATAAATTTATACTTTGGGTCTGTTTGCTTTGATACATGTATTGGTCATTACCCAGCTCATTTTTCTTCTCAACATTATTCTACACGTGGTTTTTTTTCATTATCTTTTCTGTTTGAACGTAAAGTGTAATAGAAAAACAATTCAATTAAGCAAACATGAAAATTCTGTTAGTATGGCTAATTGCTTTTCGATACAGATTTCATGTACAAAGAAAGTAGTAGCACAAACAGAAAACTTGGCAAAATATTGTGTACTTAATTTGAAACACTTGCAATTTCAGAAACTGTGAATTATCTACTTGCAAAATATACACAGTACATATAATGTCCACAAACACACACACACACACACACAAACCACTGCATGCATTTTTTTTGGACTAAAATGTAACTTCAGGTTCACAAACCTTTGTCCAGAGCTGGTGAGAGCTGTAGTCATATTTGTATATTAAAGGTTGTCAAAAATATAATCTGTTAAATATAAGTCATTCTACCACGCTGTCCTCTGGCTCCTAGTGCTTTGAGCAACAGCAAGTATTAGGAAAGAAGAGAGAAGAGCAAAGGTTTTCTTTAGTGACAAAAAACACCCAATTAAAAAAACAAATTATTTTATGTATAACATTCCCTATTCTTTGCCCAAAATAGTCAATGGGGAGCTTCTGGGGTGGTTTAATAGGATCTCATTCTGTATCTAACTCTATTAATTTCTGCTACAATTATTGGGGCAGGCATGGGCACCATACTCAGCGAAAGCCACTTGCAAGTTCCTCAAGCAATTAGAAAAGCAATCTTGTTTGTTAGGTTTTGGTGGAAAAGAAAGAAGCCTGCAGCTGAGCTTCCTCCTTGCGTGCACGTTCTGCAGCCCTGCTCGTGTCCCATGGCTCCAGCAGCCAGCTGGGACTGTGTCAGCGCTCCTGCAGCGGGCTGGGGCAACACCTGGAGTTCAAGATCCTGCAAGCTCAGGAGAACGGAGCAGACAGGGAGCTGTACTTGCCAGAGAGATTCTCAAGACTTAAAAACTCAGCAAAACTTACTCAAGGAGCTTTAAAACCCAACCTGAAAATAAGAGATGGGCTCCAAGGAAAGATGTGATAGGATTATTTACCGTATAAATGAACTACAGGCAACTCAGCATGCACTGTCTTGGAAACAAGCACATCTGGAATGCTTTGCAATTAGCAAATATGTTGTGATGAATTTTTATTGCAGTTTACTGACAATTTTTAAGACTATCTTGTCATGAGCTGGCAATAAAAATAGAAATTAAAAAAAAAAGATGAACCAACAAAATTGACAATTTTTGTATGTTCCCAGAAGACTTGTAAGTTTTGTATCAGATTTGTATCTTGAAATATACTCGTTTTACAGCTCTTACCAAATGACTACACTCTCCAGAACTCATGAGGCTATTTGCTTGACAACCAAGCAATGTGGCTTGATCCTAGATGTCTTAGTGAATTAAAAAAGAAAATATGGAATTCCTGCCCATAAAACAAGTGGTTCTGCTATTCATTATGAGTTTTCTTGGTGTAATAGTGCTCAGCTAGTCATAGCATATCATACTTATTTATCAATATATTTTTAAAATTAGTTTAAAAAATTAAGGTAGGTGCAACAACACCACACACACACATACACACACACACAAATATGCTGTATAACTTCCATCAACATGAAAGGAAGAGGAAATGTCACCCTAAAAATGAAACCCCACAACACATACAGACATTGACAGCACTAAAAGATTTGCCTTCACAAGGGTTGTTAAATTTCAGTGTCTGAGAACTACTAGACCTTTACAAGATGGAGTAGCATGAGCAACTCAATTCCAACAACTCAGAGTCTGTCTAACCACATTCCTTATCTGGACAGCCAAGACTTTCCCCCTACTCCTTTCTTTTTGTGTTTAAGACTAAAGACTTAAACATAAAAAGAAAGACTCATATTGTCTTCTTTCCCCATGACTTCATCAGACAATCACGAGGAGTTTTAGGCATTAACACTAGAGAGTGGAGTTACCTCAAAAAGTGACAACCCCATTATTTTTACAGTTTTAAACAGCAAGCAAACAATGCATTTAGTATTTTAGAAACAGACAAAAAATTAAAATAAATTCTATTTAAAAAAATAATTGCTTTATTGTTGCCACACTTTCCTGATCAGTTGCCCAAGTCCTAAATATCTTTCAGAAAATAATTTACATGCTGCAGCACAGCTTATCAAGCAAGGTGGCACTTTTTGTCTCATGACCATCTTAGTTATTCCTTGGTACCATGATCCCTGGACTGGCATAAAGTGCCATGCCGTAACCTTCCCAAACACTGTGGTGGGACTGCAAGCCCTGCCTGCCCTGAGGCCTGCCTCATGTTGGAATGGGGATGAAGCTGGTCACTTTGGAGTGGGACATCTCTCTCCAGGTGTTTAAGCTGTGGGTTGGGCTTCTGTTGTTGGTGAAAGAAGTCTGTCGCCTGCTATTGCTGTTTGAATCTTCTTTACTCAGAGTTTGCTTTATTTGTTGGCAGCAAGGGAAGCTCTGTATGCAGTCTTGGAGGAGGTGCCCACTGAAGAACATGTAGATCCAGGGGTTACAGCAGCTGTTCAGGCTGGCCAGCAGAGCCGTAACAGTAGTCGCAGTGTTTTCAGAATCTGGGGAGCAGGGAAGGAAGAAAGCTGTTTAATCATCAAAAGAACATTTGCACCATTCAGTCAATTGTTTCATTAACCATTGGATTTATTTTCCTGAATATTCTAGTTCTAAAAGTTGAGCTGCAGCATTTGAAACAAATAATGAGAACACAATCAGTAAAGGTCTTATTTATGTAAGGCTGCCATTGAAGTCAATGGGAATTTCTCTGAACAGACTTCAAAAAGCAGTGACAGAATAAGTTATGGAGTAATCCATTCAAATTAATGATTTAGTCACATTTCCACTGATGTGTATCCATGTGTTGATAAGCTCCTGCTTTAAATACTGAATTTTTTTTATTCAGAGTCTGGGAGACAATGGCAGAATTCCCAGTGCTTTCAATAACACTGAATTTTGCTGTATATATTTGCAAGCTGATAGGTATTGAATGCTCAGCTAACTACTGGATTGTCCATCAAATCTGGGTTTTGAAGGTTGAACAAATTTTACTTGAGGGAAAAATGGGGGTTAGCACTATGGCATGAAAAAACTTTGTTCTACCTTCAATAACTAGTTAATAGTCAGATCAAATACTCTATGTATTTAATCTAATCAATTATTAGTGACTTTTCTTTGTAAATATTGAATCTTCAAAGAAGTGTAATTACTGTGTCATGCAGTTCCACAGATTTAAAGAATCTCTTCAAACAAATCTATCAAATACCCATCTGTTCAATTAGATTTAATTTCCTTTGAAGTAAAAAAAAAAAAATCTATTTGTTTACTGCAAGCCTTTATTTTTTTATAGAGACTTGCATTATAGGCTTGAGTTTAGTCCCATATTAGAAGCAATCAACGCTCTTGCTACAGTAAGTGGTAATTTGGGGATTTAAAAAAAAATCAAGAAATTATGTATTCCAACATTCTGATTTGCTGCTCTCTCATTTTAAAGAAACAGAATATATACTACTATGCTGCCTGTCATTACCTATGTGATTAAACTCACCAATTTTTTTCAGCCATATTTAACAGCGGGACAGATATCTCCAAAATCTAAATTGCCACTGATTCGTGAAAACCGGTGACTTGACTAAAGGAGCTACTCAGAGCTGGCTGCCTTGCTGAGAGGAAGGGTTCAGGGCATGCTCAACCCTATTATTAGATAGCAGATACAGGAAAGAGTTCTCTGCTCATGTAACTGCTCCGACGTGTATGTGTGTATGCTTCACAACAACACTAAACATTTCTAAAAGTTTTATTATCGGCAGCTTCAAACGGAAGAAATGTTGCTGGTTCAAATCACGGCAGCAAATATTCCGGTTTCCATCTGCTCGTTCTGCTCGGGATGAGAAGGCTGCGGCTGCTGCTCCTCTCCGGAGGCGCAGCTGCCCCCGGCAGCCGCTCCCGCTGCTCCCGGGACAGGCCGAGCCGAGCGCCGCGGCCGCCACTGCTCCCGGAGCCACCAGGTCCGGGACTGCGAGCGGTGCCGGCGGGGCGGCCCCGAGGGCGGCGGCGGCCCAGGACTGTCTCTCCTTCCCGCACAAGGGCGCTCACCGCTATTCCCCGGCGGGAGAGGGACCCGTCCGGGGCCGGGAGGGCGCGCCTCGGTCCCGCTCTCCGCTTCCGCGCCCCGTCTCCCCCACGCTCGGCTCGGGGCTGCGCAGCGCCCCGGGACAGCCCCGCAACGCTGCGCAGCGGGGCGGCCGCTGGGGACAAGCGGCGGCGTCACCTACCGACCCAGGGGAAGCGCTGGTCCCAGACGGACCACATCTGGATGGTGAAGAAGGGCGCCCAGCAAACGACGTACACCGAGACGATGACGAAGGTCATCTTGACGGTGCGGATCTTGGCGCGGGAGATGGTTTTGACGTTGCTGACACAGGGGGCGAGCAGCAGCCCCCGTCGCGGGCTACCAGCACCACCTGCCCGCCGCCCGCCACCCGCTGCTGCCGCCTCCCCCGGGCGCGTCTTGCCCCGGGCGTTGCGCCAGATGTGGTAGCAGATGAAGCCGTAGCAGATGATGAGGATGAGGACAGGCGCGATGAAGATGCCGCCGGTGATCCAAGTGATGTAGGCGCGGGGCCCCCAGGGCATGATGAAATGCGCCCAGCAGTCGTAGACCTGCGAGCCGCGCTCCACTTCGCTGAGGGAGAAGATGAAGTACTGCGGGGTGCTGAGCAGCAGGCTGAGCGCCCAGGCTGCCGCGATCATGCCGTACGAGCGCTTGGTGGGCTGCTGCAGCGTCTTCAGGGGGTGGCAGACGGCGATGTAGCGGTCGGCGGTCATGGCCACCAGCATGTACGCCGAGGCGAACATGCCGAAGACCTGTAGGTGCTTGACGACGCGGCAGAGCCCGTCGGGGCCGTGGAAGCGGTGTGTGACCTCCCAGCAGAGCTGGGGCAGCACCTGGAAGAAGGCCACCACCAGGTCGGCCAGGCTGAGGTGGCGGATGAAGAGGTGCATGCGGGACGCCTTGCGCGGCGTGCGCCGCAGGGCCAGCAGCACGCTGCCGTTCCCCACCACCGCCACCGCGAAGGTGACGGCCAGCACCGCGATCTCCAGCTTCGCCAGCTCCTCGTCCCGCCCGAAGGGGTCCCAGCCGCCCAGGCTGCCGTTCGGCGACCCCGACCACGCCTCAGGACTGGGGCNGCCAGGTGCCTTTATCCCCCGGCCGCGGGAGGCGAGGCGAGGGGGAGCTCCCGCGCCAGTGGCTGCCCGGCGCCTGACGCCAGCCCCCTCCTTCCCCGGCAGCCGCCGCCGCCCGCTCGCCCCGCCACGGGACCGGGGCCGCTCCGCCCAGACAGCGCTGCGCCGAGGGGGAGCGGGGAGCGACGCCCTTCCTGGCCCCGCGGAGCCCCCCTGGGTGGAGCAGCGGGAAGCGCCACTCGGGCCGGAACGGTGCTCCCGGAGAGCTCCCTTACGGTCAGGTAAAGCAGCACTTATAGCTGAGAATAAAATTGCCGTAATCACGCAGAGCAAATGGAGGTCTGTCAGCATCAGCCTGCACAACCCGGTCTGGCTTCTAGCCAAGGCAAAGTGACTCGTCGGTAAGAGGTGCTGGTTTGGACCTGAGAGATCCCATCTGGGCCTTTGACATTTCACTGTCGTGCTGGGATCAACCCCAGCAAAGTAAATTATTACAAAAAGTAGCACAGAGTTTGAAAGCAACCTAATGTTTCTGAAGGTTTCAGGACTTCATCTTGGACAATAAATGTCATCCAGGCCTTAGCATAGGTCTAAACAACATGTTTCTGCAAGTACAAGCAAAATCTCCACATTTACTGGAGAGTTTCTGGCAGTGGGCCATTAAAATTCTGGTTTTAAACATGGTTTAGCTGAAGAGTTTCCTGCTCTTGGTAGACTGAATGTACATGATGAAAATTTTGGTCCTATTGTCATAAGCGTGGATTATATCCTGATTTCACTGGAACCTGAATTTGACCCTTCATTTGAAAACTTCTTTCAGCCACTCAAAAGTGCATAAGATGAGAACAAAGAAATATTGTGTTAGATACCAGCTTTACTTTGTTTTTAATAAAACTCCCTAGGTCTTCTCATAGGTGACTACAGTTAAATTCAGTTACAAAAAATATGTGGTTTTACAGGGAGAAGAAAAAGTGGGGAAGAATAAAGGTTAAATCTTACTTCTTTGATTAAAAAGATATTTCCAAAAATTTTGCCTCCAGAAGTGTTTTAAAGTTTAAAATACAAGATGATGGGCTTCTGAACATGTTAGCATTGTGCAAGCTTTATCCCAGGCTTTTTGCCACTTTCTGGGCTTCTTAGCCCCTGAGACGGTATGTGCAGTGACCCCTGTCTGTCACTGCCCTTACTTTGCTTGGGGATCAGTGGCAGGAGTTTAGGAGGACACCTGATCCTACAGTGGAAATAGCTATCATGAGCTTCCCAATTAAAAGCTGAAAACCCTCCCAAAACCTGGAAATACAGACAATAAATGTGGGTATCCTAAGCTTCTAGAAAACTTGCTTCTTTAAACATGCATTTGTTCCAAAACCTGACTTCTACAGAGTTCAGTGCACTATTCACAGCTTAGTGCCAAATGATTGTATTAGACCTTGGAAACTGGTGGGTGTGACTACGAGTTTCAGGTCAAATAGAGAGGGGAAATCAAAGGTGCGTATCACAAATCTCACAACATCACACCACTACCAAGGCTTCTTTCACATTCCTTGCCTGTCTCTCTGACACACTTTACAGGAGTTGAACATTACGTAAATGGACAGTGTTACTCAGGAAACTCTGCTAACAGATTTTCTGCTGTGCAAACTATGAGAAGATCATAAAGCTCTGTTCACTGCTGGGTATGGCATCCATTAACAGAAGAGATGACATTTAGGTTTGACAGAGACATAATTTGAGCAGCCAGACAATAAGATAAATGTGGTTGTATTAGTTCAGGGTATTGAGAATTTGTCAAGCCCACATCAACTCAGAAATACTCCTTTTCCAACCCGTACTTCATTCCTCTGAATGGTGTTTATAAGAATATTTCCAGAGCAAAGGGCTGGAGATTTGCCTGAATGTCATTGCACAAAGCTGTACCTCGTGATTACATGCAGTGTTAAGCATGATACTGATAGTCATTTTTACTGTGCTTTATTCCATCAGACAGAAGTAATCTAGGGCTAGTCTTGATGTAATTTTTTGTTTCACTCCCCAAATTAGTCAATATTGAAGTTTTTACAGATAACATACCTAACAGGGCTGTTGCAAATTCTTTGTTTCAACAAACCTAGGTAAGTAGTAGAGAGTTATATTTATGTCTAGTAGTTAAAAAATACCCTCCAGACAAATTCAGGACTCCTAAGGTTTCTATACAAGTTAATCATCATCTAGTCTGATCTTGTTTTCCTAATTCTAACGGTATTGATGTTCTTCAAATTAATCACTACTTGTAGAATATCCTTCCAAAGAGAAAAAATGCCACTGGGAAGGCTGATAGAGGAAACTAACATTTTTACCCTGTGATTCCCCTGGAGTTCAGCTTGGACCTGAACTCTCAGTGAAGAAAATTGAGATCACTGTTACAAGAAACCTTTATTTGTTCTCACTAGGCCCACAGCTTTCTGTAAAACTAAGAATGGCAAGGGTTTCTATCATGCTCTCTGCTGCTATACAGGTTTCTGTAAAAGTGCTTGAAGGTTGACTGATATCTTTCTGAATGTAGAATTCATTGAAGACTGAATGGCTTCTGTAAGGTACTCAGAAACCTAACTGGAACATGATCCAGTGTGTTGCCAAATGCAGCTGTTTTCCATTCATTCCTTGCTGTGGTGGTGGTGACTTTACCTGCACACTTAGCCTCTTCCTCCATGGCAAAAGAAATGCTCTGAGTAAGTCAAAGTCTCAAAATTTTAATCCTGAGAAATTGATGATTATTTTTATTCTGCAAGATAACTTTTAAACAAAAAACAGGGAGCCTTTCAGCATAATCTTCAGGAAAACTGATGGTTTGAAATTGTAGCTACTCATGGTCAAACTATGCTTGTTTGCCAGGTTTTGTGAAGAGTTGCTCTAGCTATTAGAGTTTCAAAAATCGATAGAAGCAAAAAAAAAAAAATCATCAAACTTTTAAAATAAATTCCTTATGCAGGATAAGGGTTAAAGCACTGCTAAAAAAAGAGATCTGTTTATCTGTAGAGGATTCAGCTGCCTTGTTAAAAAGCACATAAAGCATCTACATAGATATGAACAGCTGTCTCCTGCAATCTGTCTCCAAGTTCAAAGTATCTGCAATGCTCCCTTTAACTGACACTATTTAGTAAATAAGAATGAATTTCATAGGCCTTCCCAGAGAGCCACAGGACTTACATGCTGCAGATTTCAACCTTTAAATTCACAGCTGTGGGAATTCAAGCATGGGAAAAAGCCCATATACTGAGTGAGGGACTACTGCAAGCTGGGTTCACCAGGGAGGCAAGCAGACACACCACTCATTTACCATCCCTGTGGAGGAAATGTCACCTGAAGGCATACAGGAGCACAAAAATCCCACAAAGCAGACTCCTGAAAAAATGCCTTGTTGTCTCTCTATTGCTCTAGCTTTTGGGATACCAGAGCAAAACCAAACTGCCTTCAAAACAGATTACAAGTCTGAAATTAGGATTCTGAAAAGGCTGTAGTACAAGACCAAGAGACAAATGAGACTAAGGGCAAACTCCTACTCTGGAAAACACAAAATTAAGAAAGCATCCATAAGAGACAGAAATTCAACATTAGCCCTCAATATTCAGTTTGCAAAAGCCCAGTTCATTGTCTGGAAATGTCTATAAGTGGCCAGGAAACAAAGAGGTTTGAGGTTATGCCCCAAGTTTTCCTTTGCTTGTTAACTGAAAGCATAATTAGATTCTGGTATTTGTATACACAGGAAGTCATGTCTGGCCATCCTTGTCATGCTGCATTTCTTTTCGTGGTGGCGTGTCATGGTTTATCCACAGTCAGCAACTGAGCACCAACAGCTGCTCACTGAGTCCTCCCCAGTGGGATGGGGAGAGAATCAGAAGGGTAAAAGTGATAAAACACATGGGTTGTAATAAAGAGAGTTTAACAGGTAAAGCAAAAGCTGTGCACACAAGCAAGGCAAAACAAGGAATTTGTTCAGCACCTCCCACAGGCAGGCAGGTGTTCAGCCATCTCCAGGAAAGCAGGACTCCATCACACACTGCAGTGAATTGGGAAGACAAAGGCCATCACTCTGAACATCCTGCCCTTCCTCCTCCTTTCCCCAGCCGTATATGCTGAGCATGAAATCACATGGTGTGGAATATCCCTGGGGTCAGCTGGGGGCACCTGTTCTGGCTCTATCCCCACCCAACTCCTTATGCACCCCCAGTCCGCTCACTGGTGGGGTGTCCTGAGAAGCAGAAAAGGCCTCAGGTCTGTGTAAGCACTGCTCAGCAGTAATAAAAACATCCCTGTTATCAACAATGTTTCCAGCATAAATCCAAAACATAGCCACATACAAGCTACTGTGGAGAAAATTAACTCTATTCCAGCCAGAACCAGCACAGGGAGGTTGACTGTGGTATTCGGGTAGTATTGGAGAGGAACCTGTGCAGTTAAGTGTCACCAGAAGAAGCATGCTGGCCTTTTCCTTTTGCCTCTTTCCTTGCATCTTTTGTTGATCTGGTTGATGGCAGTGAGGGCTTTCAGGATGCAACCGTTCCCCTGGAAAAATGTTAGCACAACAGTTTCTCTGGATTTCAAGGCAGTGAAGGAAATGGGCATTTGAAGGCTTGATTGGCCTCTGTGTGTTTATAGCCTTGTGGAAAGAACATACCAAAACAACATGGTGAAATCTCCTACCTTTCCTCAGTGAATCACGTTGATCAGACTTCCAACACGTCCAAGGCACAATAAAAATCTGTGTGAGACAGTTTAACTAGAGCCTTGGCCAGCAGATCTCTCACTGAATCTGAAGGATTAAGGTTATTAGAGCATAAATCCATGGAATCATTCAATGTGTCCATAAGCAGAATAAAAAAAACTTAGAACTGAGCTTCTTCACATTATACCTACCTGGTAAAATTGTGTAATCTCAGATTTTCCAGAGGGAAAAAAAAAGAGACTTAATATGCATTTGCACTTCTACAGATATTGCTTCAGCATTTTTGCTTTAAGCATATAATCAGTAGTTTTACCTCTCAGTTCTCTTATTTCAGAGATGTAAAAGGTTCCTTTTTCTTTGAACCAGTTTCTAAAGTACTCCTATCTAAAATTTCATTCCATCTGTAACCTGCTGTGGTGGGCTGATGCTGGCTGGATGTCAGGTGTCCACCAAAGCCATTCCATCACTTCCTTCCTCAGCCAGACAACAGACAGAAAAATATAAGGAAAAGTGGTGGATCAAGACAAGGACAGGGAGAGATCACTCACCTGTTACCATCACAGGCAACACAGACTCAACTAGAGGAAATTTAGTTTAATTTATTACCAATCAGATCACAGTAGGATAATGAGAAACAAAACCAAATCTTAAAAACACCTTCCCCCCGCCCTTCTTCTCAGGTTTAACTTCACTATAGAATTCTCTACCTCCTCCCCACCAGAGGCACAGGGGGATGGGGAAGGGGGCTGCAGTCCATCGCACACCTCTGCTGCTTGCTCCTTCCTCCTTGGGGGCAGGACTCCTCACACTCTTCCCCTGCTCCGGTGTGGGATCACTCCCATGGGAGACAGTTCTCCATAAGCTCCCCCAGTGTGAGTCCTTCCCAGGGCCTGCAGTTCAGGAATGACTCCAGTGTAGGTCCCTTTACACAGTATGCAGTTCTTCAGGAACAGAGTGCTCCAGGATGGGTTCCCCTTGGGGGGATCACAAGTCCTGCCAGCAAACCTGCTCCAGCATGGGCTTCCCAGGGGCTCACAAGCCATCCACTGCTCTGGAGTGGGGTCTTCCCCACGCTGCAGGTGGATCTCTGCTCCATCATGGACCTCCCTGGGCTGCAGGAGGGCAGCCCATCTCACCATAGCCTTCACCACAGGCTGCAGGCAAATTTCAGCTCCAGCACCTGAAGCACCTCCTTCCCCACTGACCTTGGTGTCTGCAGGTTTGTTTGCCACGTATTCTCATTCCCATCTCTAGCTGCTCTCCCAGTGGGGCTTTTCCCCACTTCTTAACACATTATCCCAGAGGCACTAGCAGGAGTTGCTGATTGACTTGGCCAGCAGCAGGTCTGTTTTGGAACCACCTGGAACCAGATCTGTTGGACACAGGGAAGCTTCTGGCAGCTTCTCACAGAGGCTGTACTTCCTGTCCCCCCTTACCAAAACTTTGTCACACAAATCCAATACAAGTGCTGTTTCTATCACTGTGTTAACACCTATATTCCTTATGCCTTTTACAAGTCTTGATTTCTCTAAGGGCAATTTAATAATGACTCTTGCATTCTCTCCCAGTTAACACACACTATGCCAAGCTAAAGGAAAATACTTCATGAATTTTGGTGGCAGAAGTAATAAGTATAAACAAACTGAAACAAAGTTTAAAGATTATTTCTGTGATATCTTCTCAGAAAGTATTTGAAATAGTGAAATGCATCTCTCTTAAAAAATTACAATACTAATAAATGTTCTGTTCAGGCATTTAAAGTAGTAGGAAGGTACACAGGAAATTTATGCATAATGATTTTTCTGAGGCATTTAACTGCAACTGACAGTGGCACTATCAACTGATTCTAGAAAATGGTGAATTTGTGTAAAAGCTCATCATTGTACAAAATTGCTTTATTTATCCCAGAACTATGCCAATAACCAAAAGCATATTGTGTTTGAGAATACACTGCCAGAACATTACTGCTTCATAATTCTAATTGAAGGACAAAGCCACTTAACACTTATGGAATAAAGGTAATAATGCTTCTGTTTATGACAAAATTTATCTTAGTAGCTATCATCAGGAAACATATTCTAAAGCAATTTAAAATTAATTAGTTTTGAAACTGTATGTATGTAATTTTTCTTATGGTGATAATTTTGAAGAGAATGCAGATTGGTGGTTGATGCAGAATACTGATGCAACCGTTATTTAAAGAAAGCACCTCTCAAATAATTTGTACTGAAAATATTGTGGCAGCTGAATTCTCACCAGCTTGGTAGCTCAGGGTGCTACCATCACAGTTATTTTCCCACTGCATTCCTGAGAAATAGGATCCAGTTTTTATCAGGCTGGAGAAGGTACAAGTGCCAGCAAGTCTTATGGATGCTTACGAACATTTCCAGTTTCTACAGGACTATCCTCTGTAAGACTCTTCCCTCCATATAAAACCCAATCCTATTTGGAAGAAAACTGGCTAAAAATATTTTAACCAAAATGCTGTTTCATTAGAATGCCAATTTAAGGATACTGAAAGCTGCAGATGTATTGCTCTCTTTTACCTGAGCTGTAGCCTGCAGTATGTTCAACATGAAGAAGAAATAAAGAGCACACTCCCCACTTATTTCCAGTGTGTCTTCTCTTACCATGTCTCCTGTCCCTGTGTGAGCCAGCAACAAGCTGGCAATGCTGGCAGCACAGGCTCTTTTCTGTTCAGGCCTGTCCAGAGAGAAAGCAAAATAAAGAGTGATGTTGAGGAAGGCTGAGAAGAATCAGACATTGACAGTCAGGAAAAAGAAAGCTGAAACACAGGTCAGGGAGGTAGGCTGAGTTTGGAGCTGTCTTTGGAGCAGGGTAATGTGTGAGCATGTGGAAAGAAATCCAGGCAGTGTGAGGAGCAGCAGCTCTGTGTCTGAGGCATGGCTGAGAGATGCCCCAGTGCCCCAACCTTAGTTTCACACACTGATGTAGTGAAGCTAGTGTAGGTAGATTTGGGGGGTTGGAGGAGACCAATAGAATAAAGGAGAAAAAGAGGGAAGGATCAATGATATTTAGACAGTGCACTGAGTATCTTGGCTGCTGATTTCATTGTGGGTTTGTTTGGTTTTTTAACCACATGTGGGTACATTTTGATAGTTAGCAGCCCCAGATCAAATACAGACTGACTTTTGTGTAGGTATCCAAGTTGCTGTTGTGTAAATTGTATCATGACAAATACTTAGACAGGGAGAATTTAGTGATATTAATTACTGCAGCTTCAGGGCCCCTTAAGGTGTTCTTGCTTTATACTTTAATCTAGTTCAGTTTATCATTTTTACTCCAAATAAGTTCTCTACCTGGCAGTTTTAAGCAGACTCTCTTTGCACTTCCCTTATAATTGTATTTAGGAGCTCTATATCATGTAACATTTTACTCATTCCTTTTATGACCAGGGGAAAATTTGTATGCTTCTAAAATAAAGAAGGATAATGAAGCAATAAATTTTAGGGGATAGGAGGTACTAACAAACTGGCTAGCATGACATGAGAGGAAAAGCATTTCCATGAGATATAGCCAAGCTATAAGCCAAAGTATATAATTTTATGTCTAGTGAATAAATATTTTTAATGGTTTCTGGGTATGTTTTGCCATTACATTGCTTATGCTTGACTTGCCAATAGCAGGATTAGTAAACCATGTGAAATGGCTTTTTGGACTAGAGAAAATGGGGTTTATATTTTAATTTTCTGTCAGTTATACAGGGAAGAACAGAGATGTTTGCAGTAGAGCAGCTAGACTGAGGTCACACTCACAGCAGAGGGGTAAAGAAAATTTGGAAGAGAATTCTACAGCTAGAATCCAACACATAGAGTTTTTCTGAAACTTTCTTAGACTACTATGGGTGTTTATATATGAAGCTTTTCAAAAGGCAAGAAGAAAAAGCTTTTCTTTGTATTTCTCCATCACTTAAAATGAAATCACCATAGAACTGATTGTTATGGAAGGCTTCCATTAGTGTTTGCTTCCAGTGGTCTTTCCTGAATGCCTGTATCACGTGCTGAAAAGTAAATGATACTATTTCATACTGGTTGTGATTTTCTTTGAGTCTTTTCTAACTGGTATGGGAAACGCTGTGTTACATATTTCATCTAGGGAAGCCATGGGAATTACCAGGAGAGAATGTATAAGGAAGGATGTAGTACACACACAAATACAACAGCAATGTCCAGAACAAGCCTTCAAACACTGCACTAGTTAACTTAATGATATTACAACCACAGCAATAGCAGTACAATATGTGATCCAAAGCCACATTTGTGCCTAAATTCTTACGTAGTTAAGAGCTTGAATAAATTGGATATGCTGTATGAAAGTAAGTTCTTCAACATATTATGGACTTTGTGTTTAAATTGGCTGCTGTTGCTGTATTTCAGTCCTTCCTGTCCCCTGTCTACAATGTAGCAACAAAGTCTTACAACACATTGGTAACACCTATGCCCCTACTTGTAAGAATTGTGATTTTCTCTAAATTCTTTCACCTTCAACAGTATGGGTCATCATAATCTTATTATCCCAAGGGAGTTCCAACGTTTGTCCCTGTTTTGAACAAGGCACTGTAGATGTACTGTAGACAGAGAGCCAAAATAGCATTGGCTTGTAGATTAATTAAGCAAAACAGGCTTCCAAAACATCATTATGCACTTTTATGTTCACAGCTTTTAGTTCATCAACATGCAAGAACTTTGATTTTAGAGTGCATAATGCAAAAATGTTGCCTGATTGCTCTGCATGAAGAGGAAAATTCTCTCTCCCATTTCCAGATTTACTTAGCAGCAGAAGCTTTTTTCTGAAAGGATTTAGTTAATCTGAAGAATGAGATGTTTCTTCTGTAGTAGGAGGAAACAGATAAAAATTATGTGGGAATATACAGATCTCTTTGAGCTTTCTGGAACCAAATGATAAGACAATTGCCAAGGAGCTGTTGTGCATATTGCACGGTATGTGAAACAATCAGGTACACAGGGCAACAGGAAGAAACAGAATGGGATTTAATACAAGCTAAAGTCTTAGTGGCTTTGTTTCACTCCCAAGAATGTGATTTGAATTTTTTCCCAAATCTGTTGGGATGTATGGATACAGAAAGAACCTTGGTGTAACAGGTGATTGCACAAGATACAAAGCTAGGCAGACTGAGCCATCCCATGTATGTGCTGTCTAACATCTGCTAAGGAACATTGCAGATTTCCTTGTGACACTGTGATCATATCCAAAGGTTTTTTATGAGAACTCAAGGAAATTAATTTCCTCAAACAAAATTAATAAATGTTTACAACCATTAAAAGAAATGCATGCAGCATTTTCCCTTTGCTTCTTTTTCATAGAATTCTTATCTTTGTGGGTTTTCAACAAAAACAAACCCCAAAAAAACACTATACAAGGACTTGGAGCAACTTGTATGTGCATTGAAGATGCCACAGGAGAGGCCTCCTGCACTTTGCAGAATATGTAGAACAGACCAGGAGCTTTGAATTGCTATCTCTTATTTATCATTTGTGCACTGAATCAAGACAGCCGTGGGGCAGGTGTCTAAAGACTCCTGTAGAACAGAGATATTTTCCCAAGGTAGGAGCTCTGGTACCCAGCCCCTACATAAATGCTGTTTATTTCCTAAACAAATACCACACAGTAGCTAAGAAGCACTGTAGAGATAACACACTTTTATAGAGATGAAATTGCTTAGAGATGTGAACTATTTGCCAGAGTGACATATGCCTAACATTTTGGGGACTGAGACAAATTTAGAAATATAGCATCCCAATTATTTTTTTATGTCTAATACATTAAATCAAATGTCACTTATATAAGTAAGTGAAATCTGTCCTGCTTGTATTGTGCATTTTGCAGAATTCAAGTTTTGTTTTAAAAATTAAAACCACATAGATTTTGTAGGTATGAGAACATATCCTATTCAGGCATGGGAGCTGCCTTATAAACTAAATCTAGATGTGAGAGAAAAGAGTTTCTCTTTAAGGACTCCAAATCTGGAATCCATTTATGACTTCAAGGGGCAATATACTTGCATATAACTCTTTTACTAAGGGATAACAAGCTGTCTCTGTTGAAATCCATTTTAGGGAGGGAATAAACTGTGCTGCAGCAGAGGAAATGTGGGGATGACAGAAGAAGAAACAAGAAACAGGAAAGAGGGAAGCAAAGAAAATAGAAGAAATGAGGAAAGATCAAACTCCTTTAAGACAATATTGCCCATAATGATGAAATATCTGGTGTTTTGGCTGTAATAATCAAAGGAGAGGTAAGATTTGTAGGTGATATCACAACTAATGACTTGTATCAGTTGCTTTAATGAATCTTATTACCTTTGCCTTTCAGTGTGGCTTCTGGTACTGACAACCACCAAAGTTTTCTGTCAGAAAGTTTGGTTGGTTTGGGTTTTTGCTTATTGGCTTTTGTTTGTTGGAAGTACATTAAGGAAATGTTCAGTCCTAATTTTTCAGGATTTCATGGAAAATCCTTTAATCTAAACCCCTCAAACTCTTCCTTTTCCTGTGAAAAACCTAACACTGCTTGCAGGAGGAAGCATCACTGAAAATTAACATTCTTTTTTGCTGAGTGATTTTCATACATATAGTATTACATTGAACATGACCATATTTTTCAAACAAAAAGGTTAAAATATGAACTACTAACTCCACTGAATCAATGGAATTATTTTCTACCTTAAAGAACTGCCCTGGCTCACAACAACTTCTCTTCTTATTACCTTACTGTTGAACTAGTTTGTAATGATTTCCTGCCACTACCTCAGAAGAGAAAAAGTTATGGAGCAAGGGAAATCACACTAAATCTACCCTGAGTCCTGTGACAAGGATCCCACTGGTGGGAGCTGCACTGCAGCTTTACAAAGTCTCCTACAGTAAGTACAGCAGATGAAGTAGCACCTGCTGCAGAGTATTTTGAAGAGTGACCAGATAGGCCTCCAAGGTACTGTCCCCACTGAGCACAGGGAACAAACTCAGAGGGATGCCTTGATCTCCCAAATGAGACTGAATCCATCAGGCATCTGCTACTTTGCTCAGGGTTACCCCAAAGGCAGGAAGTTACTTAGCATCTCTTCTCCAGTCAAGGCAGAAAATATTCTAAGCTCCAGCCATCCTTCAAAGCTACTGAGGGTCAGAGCCAGCTTTATCTGCACTTTGTGGAAGTTCTGAAGCCCTGCCGTACCAGAGAGGGAATGTCTACATGCCATTTACCATCCAGAAGCAACACGTGGTATCCTCTGGATGATGTGGCAGGGTCATAGTCTAGGGAAGACAAGACTCAGAAGTGGGTTTCCCTGAACAACTCAGCTGAAACTTTTATGCAGAGGCCACACAAAATTGTTGGTTGCTCTGGCAGTGTCTCTGAGGCAGGACAAGCTGCAGAGGAGGCTGCAATAGTTATCAGAGGGTACAATGAAGCAATGTTAGAGGTGTAGAACTCAAAGGATCCTGGGGTCCATCTGGGCAAAAAGTAACTCCACAAGCTGACAATTGCCCATGCAAATCTTGTCTTGCACAGAGGGAAATATTTTGTGAATTTGCATTTGTTATGTAGTTCAGACAGGCATTGCAGAAAATGTGTGAAGAGAGCAAATAGTGGGGAGGAATTGCTGGAAGCAGGTGGAGAATGAGAAGTGAAGAATCTAATGGAAAAGTAGGGATGGAGGTGGGCAGCAAGAAAATGCTTGTCAAAAATACAGCAGAAATAGGAGACAGCAAGTTAAGGTGGGGTTGAGGTTGTGCATGTCAGGAACACGGGCAAAGGGAGAGAAAACAGATCTATTTCCTGACTCTTCTTAGGGTAAGGCATGATGATATCGTGGCTCTGCTGCAGTGTTTGCTAGGGCTGTGATGGCAACAGACGGCTTCGTGCACTCCTTGATGGTGTCTGCTGCTGAGACAAGGGGGGAAAGCGAGGTCAGAGTAGGTGCACAGGGTCTGGAAGTCATTAATGATGCTTCTGCTATGAGGCACTTCCACAGGTTGTTAGGGCATTAGCAGTGACCACAACATGTCTGTATCCCAGGGTCTGTGTCCAGCTGCCCAAAACCATGAGACCATGAGGAATGCAGGATCAGTTTCAATGTGTGAGTGGCCTGGGTTCAGAAGTGTTTAGGACTCTTGCCAGGGTCACTGTCAAGTAGACACGGAATTTGGATGCAGCTACCTCAGTTTGGAGGCAGCAATTTTCAGTATACAGACAAAGCTTGCCTTCTGGCCATATGGTCAGAAATCATTGTCAGGCTCCCTCTGGTTACTAATCTGGTTATAGACATGGTCTTCGTGCAGGCAACTGAGTTTATCTGGGAAAGAATCAACCTCTACTCCACCACTTGGCTGGTTTGATCTCCTCTCTGCAGTTCCCTGCATTGATCGCCTGTATATGGGCTTCCACATTCATTCTGCTGGCTCTGGCTGACTTCTGTCATCACCTGTAAAAAGTGTTGCCTTGAATTTCTCATCACCTTTGTCCCTTTAGAAGTTGCAAAGGGGTTAAAACAGCTTAGTGACTGTGAGCTCTGCTCTGTAACTCACTGATATTATTGGTAGAGCCTGGGGAGAAAGTGACAGCAATGTGTGTACATACAGTGTGGAACTACAGCAGCAATGGCAGTGGAAAGCATTGCCTTACTTGAGAACACCCTTTCAGACACTATGAGAACATAAGCAAGAAGGGAAAGAAAAAATACTTTGTGAATGGCAGGTGAAGGTCAAGTGCACACATCCATGCTGACTTTTTCTTCTGTTTCATTTGACACATTGATCATGGAAATGTGTGCGGGACTCAGCTCACAGGGAGGAACTCTGCCAGACCAGAGGAAATATACTTTTTCCAAGAAGACAACGTTTCATGCTGTTCCCTTGCTTTTTAAGTAGGATTATGATAGCCTCTTGGCATTAAAATAAATGGAAATGCTTCAAGGCAGGCTATTTAAATTAATTTATCCTCCTGTGCTGTGGAATAAACAAGTATTTACCAGTACTCTAGGTATCAAAGAGCTAAGATGAAATATGTTTTTTGTGTGTAGAAACCCCTTTCTGCATCAATAAATGTAGCAAAGCCAATGCCTGCCATGTCCTGAATTCTTACACAGGTTTCTGCTTTCTGTCAATTCCAACAGATCCACTGATATCCAAAGGATTTGTTATAAGGCTTGATAACTGCCACAGTAATGGCAGGCAGAACCACCCATTATCCAAATGACTTTGCAGATAAGCACTAACTAATACTTTAATTCCCCTACCTGTATTCCTGGTCATCTTCCAGTTCTGCATGAGCACCTTCAACCCAGGTCCCTGGAGCTGGAACTGCACCTGCAGTTTCAGCACTATTCTAGACTATTAACACTTATGACTTGGAAGATTTTAATTAAAATTTCATATTAATAATACAAAACACATAATGGTTTGTTACTGAAGATAATTTCACACAAGTGCAGATAGTTTCATACAAAAATTGTTACATTTTCTTCCACTAAAATAGTTTTCACTTTTCCTCCACCACCAGAAATGATGTAACATACAGGAAATATGGATGTCTCCCTCCTTATCATTCCTTGGCCTATAGCTCCTGGCTAAATCACTCATTTCCCTCTCCTGCCCTCAGGCAGTATAAACAATTTCCCTGCACTGTTTGCTGGGATCCAAGAAACAAATGATCAACATAAGCTTAAATCTATCACTAGTATATTTGGAGAGAGAAAGCACAAGCTATGGCCTGCATACTTGTCCCTAAGAAAAATGGGGCTTCAGTTGTGACTAGCACCATTGCCAGAAGAAGAACTTTCCCACCTTCAAATCTTAGGTATAGAACATGTTTAAATCACAAAATACAGAGACTTTACTGGAGGCCTCAGTAAGCAGCATCTCACAAAACATCAGGGCTCCTATGCACCTGGAGATGGAAACTTTCACCCAAAAGTCCATCTGAAGGCAGAAAGACTCTGCATTGTGCTGAGGGGGAAGGGCTGGGTGATCCTTCTCCCCAGAGAGCATACAGCACCAGGAGATCTATCAGAGAGGCTGCTCATGAGGTAGAAGGACAATCATAAAAAGAGCAATAAATCCACATGTTCTTTCAAATGTTCCTGAATTGTCTTGCAGAAGCACTTGGGACCTGGATGCAGTGACACTTCTTTATGTCACCTGGGGTTCTGCCTGTGTCCAGCCAAGGATGCAGCAAATGTTACCCATTTACCATCAGGGCTGGCATGCAAGAGATCCTTTCAGCTGATTTGGTGGGACCTGTGGGTTTGGCTCTTCCTGATGCCTCTCATGCTTACTTCCTTTGGTGAAATTAAGGCTTCACATGCAGAGTGCATCACCTGGAGTTCCAGAATCAACCTAGTCCAGTGAACAGGACTGTGTTCTCCCCTTCACCTGTGCACCCCTCTTCATTTGCTTTGGGGGAATTCCGCACTGAAGTTTGTGATCAGATATGACAGAATTAAATCTCACAAGCTTTAAAAGAAACTTCAGAAATGTTGGACCATTCCTGTCCTCATTTGTCCATGATTGCGTTAAAATATTTGGTTCACACAGTGTTCAGCACTGGTACCTGTCAGACCTGAAGGTTCTGCTTGCTTATCCAGGTATCAAAAGCAGCAGGTAGAACACCCTGGGCACTTGTACTATACTGCTGCCTTGCAGTAAATCCAGTTCTCTTTCGTTTATGTAGGAAATCTTTTTAAATTTGATGCACCCTTTCCATTTTGTGACACCTTAAACAAGCAAAGAGCTCTCGTACCTTTCAGTGAACCTGCACCACCCTTTCAAACCCTGCAGTAGACTGCAATTCGTTTTCCTATTTGCATAAGAATATTTGAGAACAGGGAACTTGCAGCTTCTGAGAAATACGTGAGGCACTAAACCCACTACGCTTCCACATAACCTTCAAACTGAAGGTCAATCCATATTCTCAAAACTCTCAGCACAGATGGTAAATTTGATACCACACTTCTGGCATGAAGGACCATTTTTATGTCTAAAATAAAATATAGCTAAATGCTCTAAATTTTTCCTGTATAGAATGATTCAAGATAAAAAGTGTGTTGTTCCAAGACCGATGGTGCTGACACGGGAGCTCGGAAAGGTGGCTGGGAAATTTATGAGACCCAGTCATTGGAAGAAATAATCATTACTTTACTTCTGAGAGACTTGCCTGCTTGAATTTGACCTGGCTTTTCATAGAAATGGAGGTCCCTGGCTACGTGCCTGTACTGAGCAGGCAGTGTCAGAACCAAAATCAGCACACCAGAGCTGAATTTCTCAAGCCAACACAGAAAACCAAGCAAGTAGGATAAGCATTTTTGCCACTTCTCAATTCTGAAACAGCCATTGCTTCTCTGTACATCATTTTGAAAAGGGAGCAAAGCTAAACATAATTTACTAACTTGAAACTTTAAGGGGAGAAAGAAACTTAGAATTGAGAAGATCATATATTTATTATCAATCTCCAGGCAAATGAGTGATAGAAATTTGGAAATTAGGTGGTAAGTGACCTACTGCACACAAAAACTCAAAACCTTTTCTCCTACTATCTATTCCCTATCTGCTAGCAGAAGTTACCTGATGACTTACAACAGGAGGACACATGCAAAAGCTAAATATAGCTCAGTCAGAAGTGTTTATATTTGAAACATCTATACAACTGGATACAAAACAAATGCACTGCAGCAAAACACACACAAAACACAGAGAAACCCGTGACATGACACCAGGATCTGCAATCTGTGCATGTTCTGAACAAATAAAACCACTTTTTGCTGTAAGCATGATCAAGCAGGTTACCCAAAGAGGCTGTGGAGTTGTCATCCTTGGAGAGGTTCAAACTGTGACTGGACACAGTCTCTGGCAACTTGCTCTAGGTGACCCTGCCTGACCAGGTGAGTTGGATCAGATATCTCCATCTCTCTCTTTGTGCCTAAGGACTTCTGACTGCTCTGTGTGAGTACTAACACGTGCAGTTCATTTAGAAGTAGTTGGCTCACCTGTCATGTCAAGTTACACACTTCCATTCTCCTGTGTGAAAGCACAACAGGAGTTCATGTAGATCAACGGTCTGTGAGGCCCAGATAACCACCTAAACAGATAATAAGGTATATTATGAAAATAGATTAAAATAGCTTATCCTTCTGCCTTGGTCTGCCCATTTGTCTTAGTAATTTTTGCCCCAGTCGCTTTCATTGCCTGCAAAAATCCCAGTTGCTAAAGACAACACAATATTGTTGTTTCCTTACTGCAAGTAGCTTATCTGGGGAGTGTGTGCAGGATAGCAGAGAGCTTTCTTATGTAGGCTCTGGGCCCTTTTCACGTCACTTGTAATGAAAAATGGCCTAATAGTCACAAAACACTTTGTCCTTTGCACAAGCACTTATGAAGTGGACACTTCTATTGTGCTGCCCTGACAGGAATCCTTTTCCTATCTTGTATACTCTCATCTTTTTTATCATTTGTATACTCTCATAAGGAGAACAAAGAGTCTAGTTAAAGGAGATGTTTTGTGGCAACTTGCTTTATTTTACTTTTATTTTTTAATGTGTCATTATTGTATGGGAAAATGGAATCTATCTTGCAATTTTCATTCCCGATTAATCTTTCTTACACTGGATGTCCAGAGGGCCTCTGGTGATTCCTCAAGGAAGCCATTTCTCCAAGCCAGGAGGACAGTTTCCTTTCTGGAGACCTGTACTGCATCCTGATGGACCAGGTCCTCTCTGTTCTCTTTTCACAAGCCCACATTTGTGAAAAGCTTGTGTCAGGATGGCTCTGTTGGTCAGAACAAGGGCCTCTCTGGATCTGTACCCTATCACTGCCAGCTGCCAACACCCAATGAGAAAAACTTGTACCATTGTACATTACGAACATTTTCCCTCCAGCAGTTTGAAGAATAAGGATTTTACTGACCCAGAGGGGATTAATGTGTTTAATGTCTGTCATGAGTTCTTCTGGGAGTTTTGTTCAGTTGCCATTTGAACCCCTTGAAGTACTAAGGCAGCCATGTGTCTGCCACCTGTGTATGCAGGAAGAAGCAAACCAAGGACTCTCTCAGTGCCTTTCACTTTTGTACTAAACAGATACTGAAGAACTGTTTCTTCAATGCTAGTCATGATTTCAGAGACTTGTAGTATCTCATCCCTTCCAATAGTCCTTTTCCAGTCAGTTTGGGCATTCCTTGCACAGGATATATTCCATACTTTCATAACCCTTGTGGTCTACCTTTATAACTTTTCCATTGGTACCAGCCTTTCTGAAACACAGAACTAATAGCCAAGGGTTCCCAAAGTTTAAGTAGTTTATTATGGCCCAGCATTTAAGGCTTCCAGACAACTATGGCAATCTATGGAGGAAAAAATCTTTGGGACACTGGAAATAACCTTGTTTGTTTAACTGTGTATACCTCTGTGAATATCCTTAACAAGGTTTATAAACAACTTTACAATCCCTAAATTAAGGCATGACTGGAAACAGAACACGGGCATTCCCTGTTTTCATTGTTTGTTAGTTTCTTGGGGTTGCTATGAGTAATCAGACTTACAGGCTGAAAAATGAGGTGTGCAGGAATCCCTTAGTTCTTCATTAGCAGGAAAATACTAAATTAGTGGGAAAATGCCCTTCACATAGAGGGGGATTTTAGGTGTATTTATCGTCCCTTTGTGCATACCTGAAATACTCCTCCTTGAGAGTAAGCTTGGAGCCAAAAACTTCTCTTAATTCTTGTTCTTTTGAAGTGCTTGGAATGAGATTAGCAGAAACTCCACTAAAAAGGTAATGAAGAAAGTTAATTCTTCTTTCCAAACCTAACAATTTATGAAAATACGGAACTTATTTACAGTTGGGTTTTTCTCTTTTAATAAGGCTTTAGCTTGGGTCTGGGACAATGCAATGGAACTAGTCTCTGTTTAACACAGAAGGTGTTCTGCAGTGGCACAGTAGGATGGCTCCAGATGACCTCTATCACAACTGTTAGAGATGCTATTTTATCCTGTAAGAAGACTGAAGGCATTCAGTCAGAATTCTCATCATTATGGTTAAAAAGCTCCAGGCTGAAAATGCATCACATGAAATTTAATCATGCCTTATAAAATATAAACACTTTCCTCTTCAAATCAAATAATTTGTAATAGCTAATATATAACTTGTCTCTCCTCTTCTGCTTTAGCTGTGGCTCTGGGCATTTTTTTCAGGGAAGTAGTGAGAAATCAACAGAGTTTGGGGGAAAATGAAGAGTATACAAACCCAATATATGAAATGCAATTACAAGAATAACTTTTATAAGAAAGTTAAGAAAAGGCAATCATGTAAGCCTTCATCTGAAAGAAATACAGGCAAGTAATAAGTATTTTCGCCTCTGTTAGTCCAAAAATAGACATTTGCAAGCAGGAAGTTTTGGCTGTGCTCTTTTGCCATTTAGTTACAGTATTGGAATTTCAAATTCTGAAGAGTAGAGTATTAATATATTTTAAAAAGGACTATATTTTGCATATAAAATACAATGAAGTCCATACGATCACAGTCTGTTCTCATCACATAGCTGTAACACCTACCATAGATTTTTTTATGCACAAGATAGAAGTTAAAGCTGCTCTTAGAGGGGAAAAAAGAGAATGGCTGAAGTCTATTAAGTGGCATAACTTGTGCACCTATCCAAACAGGAAGTCCATCATGTGTGATAAATAACACAGATAAAAGAATGCTTGTATCATACAGAATTTTGATCAGACAACAACAATTGGGACACAGACCAGGGCAGAAAACTAGAAAGATATTACAACTAGTATAATGTCTACAATAAAATGAAATTCTACCTGAAGTCCCAGAAGAAAAAATAACAAAGAGTAGTTGTGCACATTATTTTAATGTCTGTAGAGCACTGTGCTGAAGAAATCTTGTCATGCTATGTGAATGCTGGGATAAACTAGGCCAAAGAAGGTAAGTCTGCTCTTCTCATCTGTACATTTAAGTTTAGAGAAATGATGAAACTGTCTCTGACCTGCCATCAAAAGGGACAGCTTCACCCTCCCCAGCACTTCTAGCCAGGGATCTCCCACTTACAGTAGCAAGAGTAGTCTTAGATTGTTAGGTCAGTTGTAAAACTGCATCCTCAAAACAGCCTGCTTAAATGTTTTCCCTTTGGACAAATCCAGTAACTTGACAAACTGTGTCTAAATCCCCTACATAACATAGGAAGTACCAAAGCTTGCAACACTAAAGTGTGTCTGAATGGGACAGATAACGGCGGAACGCTGCTTTCCTGTAAAATATGTGACAAATGCAGTTTAAAAACAGATGCCATTGCAGAAAAGTCTCACAATATTAGAAGTTCACACAACCATTGGAGCACTGATCACCTCCTTAAGTCATCTAAGAAATATTAACTTGAGAATGGATCTTCCTCATAAAGCTGCCAGTATTGGAACTGGAGTATAAAGTTTTACTAACATATTTCTGAGTTCAGTATTGTAATACAGAGTAGAAGATCTCATTTTGAAGGCTGCATACATACTCCCTTCTTTCAGTGCTCACCACAGTTGACCATCTCCTCACTTGCTTTCCAATTACCTGCCTCAACCATTGGAACACCAAACATTAGCCAAATACCTTCTCAGAGATCATCTTTCTCAAGCAGTGCCTGCTGCATTCCCAACTACATCTAGGAGTAATGACCCTACTCAGGTTCCAAGGTGAGCATCTTCCGTGCAAGTTTTGCTTGGGTGGTGAAGAGTCCACTGACTGCACTACTTCAGTGACATTGGGGACCTCCCTACAGAGGTCTACAAACTGGGCAAGGTTGTGGCAAATGCCCTGAGGGCATGACCAAGAGCAATAGGGTGTTCTGTGGCTGCCAAGACATGGCCATGCAACAAACAGACACTCTGTGGGCCTCTGGAAAATGCCTCTGTCCATGGACAATACCAAGGGACAGAAGGAAAATGAGAATGGAGTCCACTGGGCGAGAGGTGGACTCATGAGAATCAGGCTCTCTGAATGGGAAAAAAAGCCTTAAGAAGATACCCAGGGTCACAAAAACAAACAGGGTGCCATCATGCAAGGGAAGAGGATCACTTTGCTGTTTGCAGTTTTACAGCAGCATCAGCAAGAAGGCAAGTGCAGACACAGGCAAAGAACCAGTCATATTATATTCTGAAAAGAGTTTCATCCAGTGAATTGAATCCAGACAGAGCCCATGTCTTTTACCTCAGCTACTCCTGTGTCCAACCTCAATTACGCAGCAAGGGCTATGCTGCTGAATTGCAGTCTGAGACAGTGAAGAAATATCTCTGCTGGCTGTCCTCTCTGAGAATTCATCACCCTGGTTTTGATGTGAAGGGAGTATCTTTGCTCTGGGTGAAGTGCAGCTTTTGTTGACCTACACTTTCATGAATTGTATGTAATATCCCTTTGCTGGTATAATAGGCCCAGAAAAGACAGGGATGAGGGACTGGGACAGGCCCTGGTGCAGAAGTAAAGGAATTGCTGTTGATCTCAGAGGACACAGGATAATAATGCAGTTTAAGGGGTCCATCTCCGGCTGCCAAAATTAGGGCAGATGAATGTCATTCAGAAACCTCTGATAAGTCCTATGGGTTAGTTATTCAATTTGTCAAGACTCAGGACTTGGACAGTGCTTGTGTGGCTGCAGTGATAATCCCTCTGATGTCTGTTTCCTGGGAATCATCAAGAAGTCACCCACAGCAAGATGCTGTGAAGATCTCCTCTGTTGGAGCTAGCACAAACTGTCTTGCCTCCACTGAATCTGGGTTTTGGCCATGGAGTCAAGAATTGCACCAGCATGTACACTCCTCCAGGACTGCCACAGCTGGCAGAAAAAAGCATGATGCAAAGACAATTCAGGCAGCACATGCTGCATTCAAGAGGGAGAAACAAACTGGTTTTGCTCCTGCCATCTTCTTTGTCCAGCAAACCCCCAACTGTCCTTTGATAGATGGGAGACAAGCAGGACAGTGAAATCTGAAATGCTGATGGGTGCTCCAAGGAAGCAATGTGGACTATTTACCTCCTCCTCATCCTTTTTCCCCAAGTCCTACAGGCTGCACCACACCAGTTCCCCTCCTGTTAACCCATGCACTGGGAAGAGCTGGTGCCGTGGTCTTTTTTCCTCCTGGTCATGCTGCACCATGCTAGATACCTGAGCCAGCTCCCTTCACCTACTGCAGGACTCCAGAGTTATTCAGGCTCCAAGACTTCCTCAGCATTCCCTGAGGCATCTTTCTCTCCTCAGCCCAGACAGGAACAGCTAGTCACCTAGAAACATAAAAAGTGGAATTTAAAGGTTTTATTAGAAGCAATAAAAAAATTATTATATTTATCTTACAAAGAAGCTACCAGATAAGCAAATACAGCTGAGTTATGACAGGCTACAATTCCCTTAAATTTAATACAGTATAAACATCAAATTTCAGCCATTATTTGAGAGAAAGTTAATCAGATCATAAAAATTTGTCTAGACATTTTCAGATGTCAGGCTATGGAGACACAGATCTATCTTTTTACTGGAAATACAGAAGATATTAATGTTTAATCAGACTTCTGTATTAAACCACAAACCATGTTAAAAGCCAAAATCTTAATTTTACAGGTAAACCCTGCTTCCCATCTCTAAAGCACTGTATGTTACAGACTCCTGAAAGGTTTTTAAAAATCTCTAACACATGGCAGGTAAGACTGATACAGTTCCATTCTGAATATATGCACAGGCATCATCTGCTCTGCACAACACTGGTGTTCTTCAGGGTGCCACCATGTTCTCTATTTAAGAAAGCAAAAGGAGCATTCCCTTCCGTTCTTTCCCTGAATATTCATTCAGGGAAAATGGAAAATGGAAAAACTCTTTCCATTCCTCATTACAGCAGATTTACGTTGTTGTTATCTTTATTTTTAAAGAATAAAACACAACAGCAACAGTAATATGATTGATACTGTTCATTATAATTATCAATATTGATTATAAAATGTTGTGGGGAAATGGAAACAACAACTTTCATGAGTTAGTGAATTCTACAGGAAGTCACACAGCATAAAAAACCTTTCCTAATTGTAAACAATTTTTATCTACCATGGTGCTAACAGTGAACAATGTCTTTCCATACCATTGCTCATAACTTCTGAATCTCAGACACTTCAGCCAGACAGTTCTTGATGTCTAAAGTCTTGTAAAGCACCAGGTAGTTTGAGATATGTAACTAGTGGTTAGTGTGTTGCAATTAAGGAGTTAAAGTGTGTAATTTCCTGTTGGTGCTGCTATCCAACTCGTTTTGGATTTCAAAGGCACTTCAGCTGATAATGTTCCATCCTTATTAAAAATATTTTTATATATTCAATAATAGCCACTCTTTTTCTGTTCCTAAGCAAAAGTTGTGCTGAAATCTGGAGTATTTAATCTGCTTTTATTACTGTTTTCTTTTATTAATGTTGGTCATTAAGTGTTTTAGTAATCCATTTGGCAAGATGTATGATGAAAGAACTTAATTTGCTAAACCAGTTGACCCACTCTTCTGTATTTCAGACAAGATGCAAGTGTCAATGGACCATCTACACTCATTTCACACTCTTTTGAATGAAGAATAGGAAATCTTATATATCATGGCTCATTTAAGGTTTGCAGAGAAAGACTTCAGATTCATTTCTACTCAATAAAGAAAAATAAGCCTTCTGTAAGATGTGATCCATCTTATTGAAGGTTTAGGAATCAGCTCTATAGATCCTTCTTTCATGCACACTTCTGTGCTTGGAAGGGTCTTAGCTGGAACTTTTCCCTAGAGTCCTAAATGAAAACATCTGCATTGAAAATATATCTTTTTCTTAAAGCACTCATTTTGGTTTGTTTTTGGCAGGACTGAATTTGTTTTTCTGCTTTTTTTGGTTTTGTGGGTTGGTTTGTTTTTGTTCTTGTTTACACATGCTCACTACCAAGACTCATTAGTATTTCCAGATTTTAGGAAGGAAAAACAGGAGATTTGGGTGATGAGAGAGAAATGAGCCAAGGAAAGAGCTCAGAGAATAAGCAGCAGTATTGAGATATCATACATGCATAGACAAAACACATAGATGCACATCACACATCTGTCCCCCTTCTCATTACAAAATTCAGCATTGCCACAATAAAATCCACATGTGGCCAGGCATTCCTGTACTTTCTGAATCTCATCTTCCTTTCTCTCTCTTTCAAAAACATAGGAGATCCTGAGTTTCCTATGACAGTGCTCATCAAAAAGTCCCATCTAAACCCAACAGTCTCTCTGGGATGGGTTCCTGAGCATCAGGCAGGAGCTGAGTGCACGCAAGGGGTGTATCACACTGCAGGCATCTTATTCAGCTGCAACTAATTCCAAAACACTGGTGGTTAGCAAGAAGACACCCATGCAAGCACAACTGCACTCTTCTGACAGAGCAATGCAAAACAGCTTCCAGCCAAACAGGCAAGCATGGAGACAAGGGGAAGCCAAAGAAGGGGCAGATGGGCACACGATCCCCTGAGCACGGCACTGCCAAGGGCCAGTGTGGGGCTGGGGAAGGATGCGACAGGGAGAGGAAGAGCACAGTGCTGACTCTTAGGGGGATAGCAATAAATCCACCAAGAAATTACCAAATTCAAATATGAGAGCCATCTTTAACAGGCTTCCAGGACCTCTATGAAAACTCTCTGGACTGAGCCTTTTGGAAACATCTGCTGTGGACCAATCCTACCTAAAAATCTCTTAGGAAAAAATGGTTTTTTCACTTTATTTCTTTTTTTCTCTACATTAGACTTGCCATTCAAAAATCCATTCTTCCTTTGGTCAATGGCTATACTTCTTAAGTAAATTTTTTATTATCTGGACGAGTAATTCCAGTAATTTTCGACTGAAGGAGCTATAGTCATAACTTTTAACACAGAAATGCTGTCTGCAGAAGACCGCTAGACTGTGAGGGTTGTACTGAGCAGTCTTGCCTGTATAATTTAACCATTCACAGCTAAGTGACAGACCATACACCACAGGGCTGAGTTTCTTCATTCCTTTGCAATAATAAATTATAAACTGATTGACCAAACCATTTTTGTCAAAAAATGACATAGCATATTACAGTAGAACTGAAATATAAATGTAAGACCAAGAAATCTTTACATGGTTTGCTACTTACTTTTACAGTTTGTGAAGTACAACAATTATTTAATTGCTGGTAGAGTCAACATATAATATTTCTCTACACTTCTTATCCTACTATGGCAGTAATTGCAGAGTTCTCTAGATCAAGATGAATTTGTTTCTATGGTTACAGAAGCTTTAGTTTTAAAGTTTCTATTAAATAGTGGCTATATTTTGGTGACAGGAATGGGCTGATTTATCACAGTAGCTTCAGGAAAGTTCCTAAACTGTAGTTCTCCATACAGAAGTTTTGGACCCACTGGGAATGATCTCTGGTACACATGCTGGTATCAGCTCTCCTGTTCACATCCAAAACTTCCCCACGGAGGGACCTGTAGCAGTAGTGACTATCATCAACACAAAGTCCTTGGACCAGCCAGCATTCACCCCATGCACTGGTCACCCCATTCCTGACAGCCCCGTGGCCCTGTGATCTCCATCACCAGAGGGTCCCAACCCTGGCAGAGGGTGTTTGTTTTGGGGGACTGGCCAGAGCTTCCCACAGAGTGCCTCTGCCAGGCTGGAGAGCCAGCCTAGGACAGCAAAATGGAAGTGCAGCACATCTCATTGTCCACAGCCAGAGCCCACAGCCAGTCACAGCTTTGTAGAGAGAAATGTTAGGCCAGAAAAGCAGCAGAGCAGGAGCCTGCCAGCTGACATTGACACCCAAAGTGCTACTAGACATCTGTTTCACAGTACTATCAAGTGAAGACTCCAGGGACAAACAGAAAGCAAACAGCACAAAGGGTAATGTTGAATCATTTGCCTTACTCCAAAAAACAGAAATGGTTCTCAACATAATTAAACAAATGCAATTTTTTCCATCACCAAAAATCAATTCAGCCAGCAGAAAATTGTGAAGGTACTAAATATACATACGGAAGAAAGGAGAGTAAAGTACTTTAACATATGATGCTTCAGTTCCACACAATTTAATTTAAATTTTTTTTAACTTTGCATACTAAATTTTATGATTTGCTTCAGTGGAGTACTTCAGCAAAGTAATTTCTATAGACATGAAAACCCGTGCTGCTGGGATTTTGGATTTAGTAGCTTTCTATAAGTAATTGCAGGAGGTTTGACACTTTGATGCAGAACTAATTTATAAACACTATTTTGAGTGCACATATTGTGATTGAAATATATTATTAATTTCCTTTGCAAGTTGATGGAGAAACCTTCCATTGTCAGACTAACTGTAGCAAGCAGAAAGTTCAACAAAGTAGGGAAATAAATGAGTGTCACCTTGGTGTACAATCAAGGCATAGGAATAGCTCTTGCTTCTTTTGCATTGCCTGGATGTGTCATAATGACAGCCAAAAATATAAAATGCTTTGAAGGAATTGTGGTCCTCCATTTTTAAGCCATTATCTTTTGAATCATGTTGCTTTAGATGTATCCTTTCCTGTATTATTCTGAGAGGGTGCAATTAATCTGTAAAAGCAAAATCTGAACAACCCTTTTTAGAATATATTTGAAGGCAACCACTATTATTAATTCCTGTATAGTGGCCAAAACACAGCCTATACATCCTGAGCAGAAACTGACTTAAATTCCAGTAAATCCTGTATTAGGTAGAAGACCATTAACATTATTAAATCAGTAGGCCATTAGGGGAAACAGCAGTAGCACAGTGACTCTAGTGACATTATTCCTTAGTTGGTCTCAAAACACAGTCATGATGTCTCTCTTCCCATATTGGTTAATGGGGTGCCTTCAAGGTCCAGGAATTGATTTTCAAGTGGGAGTAGTTCCCCTGCTCAGCTCTGAGACAAACAATGGCATTTACTGCAGCACCTTGCTTAGGAGAGCAGGATGGGTCCCTGGGAAGTTTACCTCAACCAAGTCTCGCCTTGATTTGCCAGCTCTACTCCTTTCCACTTGGGAAGATGAATCCTTCAGGAATACCATCTAGAAACAGACAACTCCCCTTGCTAAGGAGCCCAGGGCAGCAGGCAGGTCTCTGCAGAATGGAGGGAAGTGCAACCTGACTGGCATAGCGAGCTGGTGAGCTTCAGAGCTGAGCCAGGGCCCTGCTCCTCGGGAGAGCGAGCGCACCAAGCGTTCCACCTCCTGCAGACAGCAGTCTGCTCCACATTACAGACAGCCTTGAAATGGTTAAACTGAAACGAAATATTCTTTCCTTGCAAGACCAGTGCACAAAATCTCAAGCAGGAGCAGGTAAGAGGAGAATAAGGTTATAGGGAGAGAGAGGTTCTTGGCATACTGAAGTGTATTTATGGGTGTTTTGACAAGCAAAGTTTTCCTGTGTGATATTGAGAACAAGCCAGGCCACCACTCACAGAATGAATTCTATAAGAAAGAAACATACTGTGACATCTACTTGCCTAATCTTGGGGAAAATCTCTGCTCACACCCCAAACCTACCAATTGATTTTAAACAAAAAGCTTGCAGCTAAAACATGTGAACTGGCATTTTTAAGAATCCAAGGATCTTGTTCCTGTGCACTTGTTCTTGCAGTTTCTCAGAAAGAAACAGTTGCTTCTCCCAAAGAAGAGCAGAACTTCTAAGCAGCAGGACAGTTCTCTACCAGCTGTATTATCTCCCAGTTTCTATTTCCAAGCACTAGGCATTCCCAGCTGATCTTGCCTGTTACTTTCTCCACAAATACATTCCAATTTGCTTTCTCTCTCTCTGTGTCCACCAAAATTAAAATGGGAAGCATCTCCTGAAAGCTCTTGCTTTCTCTACCTCTGAAGTGAAGCTCTTTATATGGCTTCTCAGACCTAACTCCAGGACAATTCTCCTCCACAAGGAAATCTTTCACCATAAGTGAAACATCACTGGTCAGGATCCTTTTACTTCTAATTGTACACTGAAGTCATTATACCTGTCCAAGAGGGAAGGATTTAGGGTCTGGCAGGGACAATCTCTCAGACAGAGGGTTGTGCATTGAGCTGGATGTGTTAGAATGATGGATTTCTGTTGCACTGCTTATTTTGCAGCTGTGGCAGCAGATTTGGTCAGTTCTGGACTATGGTTACTGAATTAATCAGTCATCATTCTGCAGCATTTTACAGCAAAGAAAAATCACTGAGTATTTTTAAAAGTGAGGCTTGTGCAATTATGTTTTTAAGTTTCCTCTCTTTTGTCTTGCTTTAATGCTTCTGGTCACTACGCCTCTGGTCTGGTATGTCAAGGTCACCATACCCCATGTCTCTGGTGCTTTGCCAAGGGAGGCAAAGAAAGGACGGGGAGATGCTGGTTGGGAAAAGACAAGAAATACTTATGGCAAAATCTGCACAAATAAAATAATCCCAAGAGATATTTCCATTAGCCCTTTAAGAGGAGCAAGAGCTCTTCTGAACTCTGGAAAACATTTCTACTACAGTCCTTGGACAAACATCTTTGTTCTCACCCTAATATTTAACCAATGAGAGGCTCTGCTAGCCACCAGAGTCTTTGCATTCACTGCTTTTCTCCCTGTGTCATCTACTCATAGCCCCACTGTGAAGGTACACTGCTATTCCTGAGAGATCCTTCTTTGCTTTTTGCTTCTATGGAAAAGCCATTTCACTGTGTAAATTCAAGGCTGCAATTCCCAGCACAGACAGCAGCTTTCAGAATGGGAAAAAATAGGGCATGCCAGGTCAAGCATCTTTCTGCAATTGTACTGCATCTAATTGGAGCCCCCAGTCTCCACTCCTCAGCACTCACACCCTGGTGCTGGCATCATGCAGACCTCAAGGGAGGCTGCTTTACAAGTCTGGTGTTCCAAGTCAGAGATCACCTACAGCTACTCCCGAGGCCATACCTTGTTATCCTACAGCACAGAACAGATGCAATGTATAAAGTAAAATAAAATAAGCTCTACAGACACGTAAGAATAAGCAAAGTTCTCTTGGGATTTATAAGGCAAATCCAAAACACCTCACCACAGCACCCTATGGTTAAAAGGGATAATTCAAATATTAACATATGTGACTTGCAGTAATGGACTACACCATCCAAGCTAGCTCATACACTATCAGAAACCTGTTTATATTACCCTAAATTCACCTCTGAAATGAGTCCAGGCCTTGTGATTAGGATGAAGGCTAGTTTATTTAGCTGTTCTGGTCCTGTGAAGTGATACATTTTCCAGAGGTTCATGCTAAGCATTCTTCCTTCTTTTTTCCACACGACATCAAACTCACCCTCCCATCTTTGTCTTTAGACCTTGCCCAGCTCCCCAGTGCTCTGTACATCAAATTCAGAACCCCTGCTTTGAAGGCTTGCAGCATGTGTCTGTGGCAGTGAATTTACCTTCTTTCACAAACCTTATTTTCTATAATATTCTCTTCACTTCCCACTCAGAAGATATGCAGTTCCTTTCATACAGCTTTTCAATTCTGGAATGTCCACCCTAAATCTGTCCTAGCTGTAAGGGTCTCCAGCTCTTCCTAATCTTTCACTGTTTTCCTAAATTAAGTGATTAGGCTGGTTTCAATGCAATCAAAAGCTTGTAAAGACTTTGCTGTGTATCACCCTCTTCTCTGGTTCTGCAGACACATTTTGACACAAATCAAATCAGAAATCTTTATGGTATAAAAGCATCTTTTATACAGTAGAGAGGCCCATACAGCTGCTCCAAAACTCTTACCTTGACAGTAAGGTATATAGTGCAAACAGCTGTGATTTCTTTAATTCTTGAAAAGGGAGTTAAAGCCTTATCTTGCTCTCCCTTGGCTGAAGTGGAAGAAAAAAAGAAGACTGTATGTAGCCTATTAAAAATAACATTGATAAAGCTAAAGGTGACACATAGGCAAGGAATGTCAGGTAAGTGAAGTTGGAACCATTAATTGGCCACACTGAGTTTCCATCCTCTTAATTAGAAACTGAAGACTATTCTTTCAGATGCTCAATTAAAAGTGATACAGACATTCTTATTCTGTTTTTTCCCATAAAACTACAATTTGAGTATCTCATACCAGTGTATACATGAGATACACAAAGAAATATATGCAATATGCATATTATTGCCTATAAATAATACATATAAATAATGTGTATGCGCATAAACACTGTGCAATTAACTACAGCTAAAACTAAAAAGCATCCACTATGCATTTTGTGAAGATCTAGAGGCCTCTGAATCCTGGAAGATTCTGTTTCTTTGTCTGGGATATTCTAATGTCTCAGAACAAGGG
Source organism: Rhipidura dahli (assembly GCA_013399225.1). NCBI lineage: Eukaryota > Metazoa > Chordata > Aves > Passeriformes > Rhipiduridae > Rhipidura > Rhipidura dahli. The sequence continues at coordinate 399,490 of VXAC01005215.1, read as the reverse complement.
TGAGCATAAACAGGAATTCCTGGATTGCTTTGCAATTCTATCTATCTCCACATACAGGATCTCAATTATTTTTGCAGGATCCAGGAGAGGATGCTGTGCTCCACACCAGCTCCCAAACCAGCCTGGACATCCCTCCCAGTCTGGATCAATGGACCATGAGCCAAGGAGGTTGCCTGTGTGACCTGGTGAGCAGACGTTGCTGGATGTGCAGCCAGCCCAGAAGCATGGAACTCTCAACATTCCCTGCAGAGCTGGCAGCCAGGTTTGCAGTCCCAAAGGACTCTGAGGGGGAAAAGAAGAAAAGTTTCAATGTTACATTGTCTCAGTAATAATAGTCAAGGCTGGGGTTTTGCTGAGTTTCACGGGCTCTTCAGAAACTCCAAAGACAGCCCCAAAGGAATCAGATTTGTGTGAACCAAGATATCTGAAGGAAAGAGCACAGAATGATGTGCATTTCTCTCCTCACACTACATCTGGACCTGGTGAAGGTGCACATAACTCAAGATAGAAACAAAATTATTACACTTTTCTATTTTATGTTGCTCCTTATAATTGATTCTTTTGTTTCCCCATTATACTATTTGAGGATACTTATGCATATCCTGTTTGAAAGATCTATCTTTAACTTGTGCTTCTGGGCTAATAATTCAGGTGACTTGAGTTATGTCTCAAAGCAAGGGTTTTCAAAAGTGAATCTATTATGAATATTCAAACAGATTCCCTCAAGTTAACTCAGGCAGGCACTGCAAGAAAAACAGTAAGGAAGGGTGAAACTTAGTAAGGAAGAGCAAAACAGTCCTTTACACTCAATAACTGGGGACCAAATAGTCATTCCAGTATTTGCAACAGACCAAAAACTGGTTTATATATTGAATATCTCTTTTCTTTTAAGGGGATAAAGGCCATCTTATCTAAGAATTTAAGTACCAGCATATAACCCTCCTTGCTGACTAACAGTATTGAATTCTACCCAGAGAGCCAGAAACCTGGTAAAAACCAGTGCAGTGAGTCAGTCAACGTACATTTATTTCTATAAACATTAAAGGACTAAGGGACCCTGACAGAGAGAAAGAGGATTTAAAAATGAAAGCAGTAATAAATAAGAACAAAGATAAATGGAGCAGTATCCTATTACAATAAACCAATTTGCAGACCAGTGATGAAAAATAGCCAAAGATGACACATGTATGACCCTTGCATTTATTCTGAGGCCTGTCAGTAAGAAAGGGGAAAAATTTTCATTCTTTGTCATTTGCCCTTTCTTGTAAAAGATGAGCTGTTAGATACTGCTAGCAGGTGTATTTGTATCAAAAGTACCCTGAAGAGGTCATTAATAATAACCTCCATATGCACCCACACACAAGGACAAACATTTTAGCATTTTTGGGCAGCCATAGCAAATGTTGGAAAAAGAAATGGAAGAGGATTTCAATGAAGCATAAAGGCAGACTTCAATAGGCACCAGATTTTGAGCATTAGGACTGTGTTTGCTGGCCCACATGACTCACACACCAGGATCAATACACCCCACTTCTCCAGCACCTTAGGAAATCAATCAAATGCAAACTCAGAGACTCAAGAGAGCATCTAAATAATCATCACTATATCCAGCATTATTCATCTGGGAATTAACCTACACATGGCAACTTCTTCAGTTACTTAGGGTATTTACAGACATCTAAAAGTCCAGGAGGAAATAGTAAAGACAGAAGAGATAGGAAAAAGTAAGGCAATAACGCACAGTATTATTACTAAAGCTTTCATCTGGGTGAATGAAACAGAAATAAGATTCCTTCAGTTTTGCAATTCAGCATCAAAATACACATATTCCCAAACTTCATGAGAAAATAGTGGAAGATGAGGAAAATCAAATCACTCATGAAATTACAACAAGGTAAAGAAAGCAGATAAGAGGTTAGAGAAAACAAAAACCAAACTTGAGAAAATCTCATAGGATGATGAGCTCATAAGGATGAGGGAGAGCTGGTAACTAGCACAGACAAGGTAGAGAAAGCAGTTGAAAATATTTATAAAACCATGTATTGTAGAGTAATATTCAAGTTAATAATAGAATAGTGAAGAAAATAGCTACCTCAAAGACCTACCTTTATTTAAAAACACAATATAGATAAATTTGCATTATTGGTACTGCAGAAGAGAAAAGTGAGGCTTTTAGAAGATTTTTAATGTGCACATTCATTTATTTATTTAACAAAATCAAACAATGAGGAGTAGCTCAAGTCTTCTTTAATAGCAGCCGGGATGATTCAGATGCCTAAAGAGGAGGGAAACCAGACCAGCTGTTCTCCACAGGAGCTGATTTTATTAATAAATATTGACACAGAGATTCCTGACAATATGTTTGACAAATAAAGACAAGTGAGTATACCAGCATTATGTGGAGCCAGATAAGAATTTGTAGTTTGCTGACTTTCTGTGGAGTACAGTAAGAATACCTTTATGTAACATGCAATTTTCAGGAGGAAAAAAGGTTTTTGGGTTATTTTAGGCTCTGTCTGCATGTGTGCAACTCCTGCACTGAGAAGATGATGATAAGCTGGTTTTTATTCAAAAGCATATTGGTATACATATATGTGTAGTAAACACAAATGCATTCTTGCTAAAAAAAAAAAAATCACTTGACTAAGCAGAATGGGAAGTGTAGTGTGTGGACTGCAGAAAATAATATCACTGGGGATTATAATTTCTGCCTTGCTTATGTCTTGCAGAATTTATGTTTTAAAGAGTGGAATTGTCTTAAATAGATTTAAGCTATTAATAAGTACCTGGCAGAATGCTCTCTGTTCCCATTCAGGGCATGTATCTGAACCATGACAACTCTTACAGAAGTAAAATCTTAGATCTCACCACATGAGGAACAAATGTTGGATCAAACCAAGAGCACAGTTTTAGGCAGTTGCTAGTTTTTGTACAATATCTCTGCTCTTGAAAGCAATAGTATCTGTGTTAGATCTTAGCTCTGATTCAATTCCCATTTTACTGCAGGTCTCTTAGTCACTCACACTGCCACAGCAGTAGGTCACCCAAATCTGCCTGTAAACCAGGCAGTACCCAAACCCAAAAGTTGGTGTTTGAGAACAAATCACATCATGTTTCACTTCTGCCACCTGAGACTGCCTTTCAGCAACATCCCAGGAAGTCCTCTGTCCACTGAATTCCTAGCTGTTAGCCCGCTAGCATGACAGGACTTTTCAGAAGGGAAACAAGAATTGTTACCAGTTGAATTTTGAAATCTACATGACATACCAATCAAAATATTTATGCCACAGAACACCAGTAAACTGTTATTTTTTGAGTCATGTTAGGTAGTAATCCAAAGAATGTGAAACCCTTCTATGTCTACAGATAATTAATGGGGCTGATATTTTGAGAATGAATAATACGATGTTTTGGAAAAATGTTATTCCAACAACAAATAAGGATGTTCTTTTTCAACTTTCCCATGCATGAGAAAGAGGCACAGAAACTATTCATTTGCTTTATTATTCCTGACTAATAACCCCATGCCCCTATCATCAAAACAGAAATACAGTCTATTAACTTACTGAATTATTAGCGAAAATTAAGGGTTTATTTTATTTTTCTAATAATTTATTCTGTGTCTAAGATGTTCATTTATATTATCTTCTCACAAGTGAGAGTTACAAGCACAAGCATTGATTTAATGATCTGACCTTTTGCTGTGAATATTCCAGTCATGACAATTTTAGTTGGAGCTAGCAAGTACTTTTGACAAATTCAGTGTATCCACAAACAACTTACTAAATTCTGTTACAATGACACTTGACATTAGCAAGATGTGTTGCTTTCCTTTATCGAGTTGTGCAGGTCAGGTTCTTTGAAAGCACAGCTCTGTCACAGCACATCTCTTACTCAAACATCTCTCAGCAAGAGCCTGGAGACTGCTTTGCATGCAGTGCACAAAAACCCCCATCCAGCTGAAGGGCAAGGCACATCCACTGAGTTAGAACAGGGAAACACGACCTGGTAGAATGGGATCACCCCACTGAGCTTCCAGAGCTCTGTCCAGCTTTAGTGCTTGGCTGTGGAAGCAGCACCCTGGTGGTCACAGGAGTGGGACAGCGAGAAGAGTGTCCTCAATGCAGCCCTGCAGGAGCTCAGGTGAGCCAGAGCCCCCGGAACGCTGCCTATGCACAGTGCAGTGCTGAGATTCACCAAAGCCTGTGCTGGAAACAGGGCAGGGAGAACAAAACTGGAGCAGGTAACTCTGGAAAAACTTGACCCGGTAGCCTCCACTTCCCGTTTCAAAGGAGAATCCCAGATTTAATGTGTCACAAACGTTTTATCAAGGAAGTTGGGAGGTAGTGCAGGACCTTATAAAGAAAGTATTATTATCTTTCTGGGGCTGGGCTGTCCAAAGTTGCTCTATAGGTCTTTAATTCAGTGGGAGAACTCAGAAAATGCAGAAGTATGGTCAGACCAATGCTGAGAATTTACAGAAATTTCACTGACTTTTTAAAAGCAAAGCTTTATAGCCATGAGTTCATTCACAGTCAAGGGTATTTAGAAAAATTAAGATCTTTGCAAAGTGAGGCCTTTTCTGAAGCTGTCACAGACCTACCCAAGCCTCCTGGAGTGAGGTCTTCCTTCCAGTTGCACAAAGATGCTCTGGCTGATGCACTAGTTCACCACAAGTTTCTATATGCTTCAACCATGCTTTCAAGTTGAAGTTTAATGCCAACTTGAAATGAAAACACAGATTTGACAAACAACTGATTAGGTCGCTGTACCAAATGAAGCCAGTTAAGCTTTCAAACAGGTATTTCTAGGAATTCTGGAGCCTCTTTTCTGTTACACACATAAGCACAGAAATTTCACAACTGTGTCTGGAGAACATTTAGTTCTTTTATGAGATTCTGGTCTTCCATTTAGTTTACCCAGCTCCATCTGTCCTTTTTTACTGCTGTACTCTGAGGCATTACAAATGCCTGAGAAGATGGGGTTAGCAAAGGCAGTATCATCTTTAGCAATAGAATAGCAGATATAAGTTTCTGTAATTTTATCTTTTTTTTTTCTTCAGTGAGTAAATGTGTGTGATTCTCTGCTTTTCAGTGAAAAATTCTTTCGACTTTCATTTTAAGAAAGTTCCCTTACTTCGTTTTAAATCATATTCACAGCCCTAAAAGCTTCAGTTAAAATAGTTGTGCTCATCTGCAACATTTTCTTTGATCAATGGCAATAATGAAATTACAGAAAACTCTTTATAAATTGGCATTGCTTGTGAAATCATGATTCTTAAAATATTAATGCAGAGCAGCAGATACCCTGGCTTCCCTCCCTTGCTCAAAAATGTTGTTCCTAAGGTAGAAGGTGGGAAGCATTTTTTTTTACTATTCTTTCCAGTTACATTTGAAAGGAGGTTATAAAAAAATAAATGGCACTTTCATGATCTTGTTTCACATTCCAAGAAAGAAACTCAGAAAATTCCTCAGCCTAGGCTATATACAAATAAATAATATACACAAGATATATGAGAACCACCAGAAACAAGCCCGACCTGCATTATCTCAGAACATTTTTATTAACATAATGTACAAACTTTGCTCTTTCCCATCATGATCTCACATCATTCCAGTATTATAAAAGAACACATAAAAATGACTATCAGAAAGAAACACCAGGGTGAATAAAACCTTTTTGGAATGACATCCTACCTACTCCACCAACCTCCTTTCTCCAGGCTTGGTGTGATATGTGTGGCATGTAAGCAAAGGAATCTCTTTTTTCAGTGCTATTCTGGGAGGGGTGTCAGGAGGTGATAAATCTGTGCAGGGTCAGAGCAGGAGGCCCATCTCTGGTACACATCAAGGCAGAGGGTGGGGGGGGCACAGCTGGTTCTGGGAGCAACCAGCTTCCTCCTCCAGGCACTGTCGTGTCTCTGCACCTCCAGCTCCCACTGCTTGGAGTGGGTCAACAAGGAGAGGGAAGACATCACCCATTTTTGTGATGGTGGCTTTTTCATCATCCTGCAGGGCTGCTATGCTTTCCCCCAGCAATGTGCAATCCCACAGAAGCGATGACCAGCACCATTCAGATGCCACCTTAACACATTCCTGTTCTTCACTGAGGGGGACACCCCTTGTTATAAAACCCACTGCATCTGGAAGGACTCCAGTCTTTGAGCATGATAATTACACATGAAGCCTGGGTGAACACATTCATTACATGTGCAGAACAGGATCAACAGATACTGATCACCTCTGTAACTGCTCAAAACAAAGTAATTTCTTGATCCAGTTATTGCTGAGGCTTAGGAGAAAGACTTTTCATTATGCATTTAATCAATTCCCTCCACCATCTGTGTTCATAAGCAGGTAAAACAACAGAATTAGTTGACCAAACATCAGAAGGACTCAGTTTTTCCCCAAGAGAAACAGATGGTCATCCCTCATGCAAATGTTACATTCAAGAACTAGCCCAGTTCAGGGTTTACAATGTTGGTCTGTGTAACTGTGTGGAATTCACTGCTGTTTATTTTAGTTTTAATATCCACAATAAAAAAAAAATCATCCACTGTTCAAGAAAGAAAGGAATTACATTCCAAGACATTGCCATTTCTACAACGACTCTAATAAAATAGAAGACCTCTGTACTGTGTTTCACATTTGTCTTTGATATGGCACAGTGACTTATTCAGATTTTTAAAAAGTCATGGATAGGTTTTTTTATGGAATGTTCTAAAATGCCAAGAATTATTTATGACAAATCTTTTAAGAGCAGCTCCAGTAATTTCACCAGTTTGCTGAAAACATGATCTACCCATGTAATGGATGGGACTATATGTGTATGGAGACTATGATTTGCTTTCAAAAGTGGTCTTGAGCTATGAACAAACTGTTTCAATTACAATTTCCAAACAGCTTTGAGAAGGAAAGGGAGCAGATGATAAACCTAAAGCAAAAACTGCAGTACATATAACACAATATTAAGCTGTGGGACTGCAGAACAAATATTTATAAAATGTTTTCTGAAATATTTTCATTGGGATGATGTTACACTAAGGATTAAAAAAATCCTTAAGACTTCATCATAGAAAAGTTTATGGAGTCATCTGTCTGAAAAGCTGTGCAAGAGTCAATAATGGTCACCAACTGGGAAACAGACACAGATAATAAAGGAAAATAATTCCTAGAGTTTTATGTTGTCATTCATTAGAAGCTAAGTCTACTTAAGATTAAACTGGAAAATAATTTTCAGCAGTAGAGCATCTTGTAAATTATAGTGATACAATGATTATACCATGGTTTTGAGTAGGTCTGAATTTTTTTCCTGGGCAAGAAATCCCCAAACCTTTCAAAAGAGAATGTAGAGGAGAGGGCTGTTCAGCCAAATAGGGTGAACAAACACTAAGTAAGAGAAGCTTATTTAATATGGAAAAGAAGGTGTAACTACTAGGTCAGCAAGAAGATAATAAAAAGATTACACTGCCTTTATATTGTTTAGCCAGACACTCACCATAAAAGGAATTAATCTAACAAGTATCTAATACAGCTCTGGTTTTGATTCCAGGTCAGCAAAGCATCAAATTCACTCATATTTAAACACATACTTAAATACTCTGCTGTGCTTTGGCTATTTGGATTCATATTTTGTCCTGCCACATCTAGTTTTTCAAGGGTGCTGAAACCTATGCCACATCATTTCCAAACTAAGCCAAAAATAGATTTGAAACAATCAGTTTTGGTTCTATGTGTAATAGCCACAGAGGCAGTTTTGTAGTCAGGTCCGTGTTTGTATATAAGTATCATCAACAGGCAGAAAAAAAGATTTTGAGAAACCATAGAAGGCATGGAAAAAGGCAAAAATTAGAGTTTCTTGTTCAGAAGAAAATGTGAAGAAGTGCTTTGTTTTGTGGGCTTAAGCTGGGCCCATTTAAGTGTCTTAAATTTAGGCATAGTCTCTAATGTACTTCTGGGTGGAAATTTTCTATAAAAATTAAATTTCAGATGCTTATATAAAAATATTTTCACCAATAATCTGCTAGGTACTGGCACTTAATGTTTTCTCTTTCTTTGAAATACAGCTAATGAGTCTCATGTCTAGACACTCGGTGCAGAATCCACCCACTTGATAAGGATCCCGTGCTGTAATTCACATTCCCAGAACCGAGTTCAATGCTGGCACAAAAGTGAACTGTGCCTGGTGGAGCCTCTGTGCACAGTTAAAATCCAAATGGTTATTTCAAAATTAAATTTTATAGTGCTGATATTTTCATTCTGATTTACAGCAAAGTAATTCTTTGTAGAATCAAATCAGTAATTCATCAGGTAGTACAGATACCTCTTTGTTTTATGCTACAGTTGTCATTGAATTACTTATTACATTGTTTCAGGAGCTACTCTGTAAAACTTTTTGAAGCTTCTGCTATTATATGAAAATATCACTTAAGATTATTTTGACTACCCACTCTAAGATTGTCTTCATGTAAAAGAATATTAAGATCTTAGCACAGTAAGCAGCAAGGACTAGAAGATGCACGATATTTATCTGAGCCATAGAATCATAGGATGGTTTGAAATGGAAGGGACCCCAAAGATCACCTAGTTCCAGCCCCCCATGCTGTGAGCAGGGACACCTCCCACTACATCAGGTTGCTCAAAATCCTGTCCAAACTGGCCTTGCAATCATTGTCGAACATCTAATTGAAACAAACAAGTGTAATAAGCATAAAGTATCATCTCTTCATTCATTTTGACAGGTGGCTTTTATGAATCACAATATAGCAGACTGATCTCATTATTATATATTGTGGGAATAAAGACAATGTTGCAGCAACTAAGGGTCATATTTAAGTTTCTATTTTCATGTGTATTTAAAATTGATTCTAAAGAATAGTAACCAAACAATCTCTCTGGTTTAGGGAATAATCAGCAGCAATAAACTCCACTGGAAATCCCAAAGGATCCATGAAGAGTCAGTGTCTCAACCTGGGCTGCTGTTGACAGGGAAATCTGCAAGTCTAGCATCCATCCTACTCACTCCCAGAGGTTTCTCAGGATGGATGGGGACCAGGAGAAAAATGTGGATGTTTCTGTGTGCCAGCTGCCTCTCCCCAGCCACCCTCCCTCCCTGCTGTAGGCAGCACATAAGAGAACCACACTGCAAACCCAGCTCTGTAAGCCTCGGTCCTGTAGCTGCCCAGAGCCCCAGGGAAGGGTGGCAGCCCTGCTCCACTGGATGGACCAGCATATGCCCACGTTCATGGTCCTGCTCCTGCCACAGTGGGAACATAAAAGGGCATGTCACTCTTTTCTGCCACTCAAAAACATTGATACTTTCTTGGCCAAAAGGTTGGCTATCACAGACTTTGAGCATTTTCCACTAAGGTGTGTAAAACATACTGCTGAAATTCACAGCTTGCTACCAACAATTATTAATCACTGATTATCTTTTTATAAACAATTTATAACCTTAATAATCCAAGACTCTACCACCAAATCCATGCCACCAAAGGAGGAGAATCTGCTTTGTCTGTAATGCACAGGAGAAAAGAAAGCAAAGCCTACAACTTGATAAACTTGCCCATCATGATCCTAATTATCACCCTTCTCTTCCTCTTTCTCCTTTTCCTTCATCCTTCTCCTCTCCCTCCTCCTCCTCATCATCATCCTACTCATGCTGGCACCAGGCTGTTTCTTATTAACATTTACAAAGTCAGGATGTTTACAGGCTGTTACCAATTACCTGGTGTTGCTACAATGTCATTATCCTATACATATCAAGTATGTACCTCTTGGTTTAGGAGGAGGTAAAACATACAAAGTAGAAAGGATGACTGCTTATTCATATGACAAATCTTCCCATTATAAAAGTTCCTGTGGATGATCAGCTCTGTAAGACTTCATAGGTTGTTTTATTGAACTGTCCTTGCAAGAAGGTAGTTATATCTATTATCATTTACGAGTTAAAATGTTTGAAGACCTTGTAAGGGAGGATGAAGATATTTTGCAAGAGGAATCATTAAGACACATGACTATTTTGAGAAACAGACATTTATAATGTTACTCTATTCTCTTTCAGTCAGCCCTGAAGCACAGATAATTCTAAAATTTGCTGTGTCTAAATATAAATATTTATTATACTGCTCTAAAATTCATCAAAAATCATTATAGGAAAGACTTCCCATGCTTGATGTGAATTGTTTAATGTAAAACATCTAGTTAGTTCTGTTTGTAATAAACAAAAATCTCCATCTTCAAATAACCCTGGTTTGTTTTGTGTCAGTTGCTTATGCCTTGTACGTACCCTGAGCAGTTGCTGAAAGTAAAACCATAAAACCTTCCATGTCCTCTCCTTAATTTCTGTATCACCTGCCTAGTTTTCACAAGAGTTCTGTTATAATACCTTCAATCCAACCACTAAATTGACCTCCTTATGGCTAACTTTAACCTCCGGTCCATGCCTCTTTTACAAAACAGCATGCAGTGCTATTCTTTTGGTTCATAGACATGCACAGTTAAATCCTCTGAGGCTTTCTGAAACAACTGTTTGCATTAAAATACACTAATATGAAAAAAAACAACATTTGGACTAATAACATCATTTGGACTAGTTGTGCCACAGTGTGATACCCAAAGGAATCAAGCACTCATCACTTTTAAACAAATCCTTGAAGTTCAGTTCATCCAGAAGTTATAATAGAAATTATAGTATTAGAGAATTTGCTGTATATAGAGACTGCTATAACCTTTACTTGACTGCAAATTCTATGTTGCCTGGCAGTCAGTAAATTTGATTACTACATTCTGATTGCTTCTGAGTTTGAACAGAAGCAGTCAGAATGTATAGGGAAAATATATGTATAGGGAAGAGCCTATTGGCTGTAATGCTCTGAAGAATTCTTCTGAGGAGGCAAGAAATAACAATTAGGAACTTGGAGATTTCAGCAGCCACAAGCAAAAGTACACATTAAGGGGGTAGTTTTGCCAAAAACCAATCTGTCTGGAGTTGCTGCCAGTTTAACAGCTCCACTGAGCATCTCAGTGACTGAGCACCTCGGCAGCATTGGCGCTGTGTGTGGGGCACTGCATTCAACAGCTGGATGTCATCCAGCCTCCGCAGCACAGGGAGCAGAGCCCATTGCCCAGCAAAGCATGCACTGGAGCAAAGCTACTGCCTTTGCTAAGAACAAGGAACAGTTGTGGTAAAACCCCTTGCAATGTCAGTGAAGAAGACACAGTTCTCCAGAAAGAGGGGAGAGCAGCAAACACTGTTAGAGCAGCAACAGTTTGGTCCCCTACGCATCATAAGGGAGAACCTTCCTCCCCTCTTTCTTTACTTGGTTGGCTTTAATCTCTCTGCCCTCTCAGCTGCACAGTGAAGGCTAAGCCATTTAACAGGAGTCCCTACCTATGAGCTGTCCTCTTCTTCACACAGGACTACAGAACGGGGCTGTGTAAGCCTGGCAAAGCACAGGTACCAACAGGATCGAAAAAAATTCAGAAAACATTCTGAAAAATTAAAATTCAATTACCTTCTCAGTATCTGAAGGCTTCTTTATTGTAGAGCTCCAGCATGTGACTCAGCAACACAAGTAAATAATAGAGATCAATCATCATTATAACCCAAGTGTTGAGGCAAGGTATTTGAAGCATCTTCCTGACCTACACAGATGAGGCCCAATCCTGCTTTAGTCTCAAACTGCCACCATAGATTGCAGCTCCCTGAAGATGACTTCAGAAAATCCTGATGACTGAAACTCCTTAAATTCTCTTACTGTCTTGACAAATTTTTTGCTTTAATAAAAATTCTGAACTTCGCATTCGGTGGTGTAAAAGTCATCCCATATACTAAATGCAAGTCAAACTGGTTGACATGGTCATACTTCTAAAGATCATGTCAGAACATGTGTGTCTTGGAGAAATAAAAACCAGGACATGTCTCTGGAAGGGATCCATACCTTAGCAGAAAGTGGTATGACACCTCTACAGTTTGGCCAGAAATTATTAGAATTCAAAATCAGTTAAAAGGTAAGTGTGCCAATACTCTTTCCAATACAAAGTTTTCCTGATCAAAATATGAAAATAATTTTTTAAGTATGAACTGAGAAGTGTTGATTTTGACCAAAGGGGTTTGCATTGGTTCCCTTTTTCCCAGTAGATAATTTATTTTATAAATATGTCTTTTGGAAAACCAGTAACATAATTGTGATGCTGTTGATCTCGCAGACCGACAGCTACAATGGACTCAGACACCACATTAGAAGGAAAATGCTTGTGAACTTATAGCTATAAGTAATTTCTCTGTATTTTCAAAGTCTATTAGAACTATGAAAAGGTTACTCTGTTTAGTCCGGAAATATTAAACCCAAAGGAGAAGTTTAAGCAGCAAGAACAAAACCACCAGGGTACAGCCTGAACAAAGTATTCTTAAAAGCAGGTGATACATTATTTTACTGTGAGCAAAACAGTATGCAATAGTAATCTGTCTTTACAAGTGAGTTCGTAGGGCAGAAATATCAGTCAGACTGTGAGCCATGAAGTAAACACTGAGAAAAATGACTACAGGGACTTCTGCATTAATTTGGATAAAGTAGGAAACTTCTGTTAAGTTACTCTCAAAAAACAGCAGAAAAAGTGATATTAAGTAACTGCTTTCTGTGTTGATCCTGAATCACGTGCAGAGGGCCAAAGCAAATACATTAATGCATCGTATGCAAGGCAGTGGTAGAGCCTGTTTGACCCTGCAGAGCAGCAGTCCCCATGGCCAAACACTTTCCTCTCCTGTCAGGCTGTGCAAGAAGGTCAGGTCAAGGGGCTGGCAAAGACACAGTGACTTACAAAGCAAGATTAGCAGGTGTCTAAAGAAACCTCAGAGACAATGGGAAAAAAAATAAAAGAAATTATTCATCCTTCTATGGGAAGAACTTCTCTGCACAGGTCAACTGAACTGGTTGGCAGGCAGCAAACAGGTCATCATATTTGCTTCTCTCCAGGCTATGGGCAGTTTTATTCCTCAGACTCTCAGTGGCACAGTCATATGAGAGATTTTGTCAGTAAACCAAATTTCTTCACATTCAGTCATTAAGGCAGTGATGGCCTGAGCTCTGCTGAAGGCAGCCACTGAGCTGTTACTACATAATGGTACCTGTATGCTGTTACAACATATTGCTATACCTATTCCTACATCCAATATGATTTTAAGATAAACACTTCTTGCTTTTAATTACTTAGATAGACTTCACTATTGATTTTGATATATTGAATACACTTCAGTGTTTTTATACACCTACTCATTAATAAGAAAGGACTTTGAAGACATTCAAAGAAGTTGATCAGAACTGACTTTTAGAACTGGCTGATTAACCTGAACCAAATCCTTTTGGTAGACTGTTGTTTTAATATGAAATAAGGTAAACTGAATTAATTTGGCTTTTGCATTGGAAATAGAATATAATAATTTCATTTCTGTATAACATACATACGTAGTGCAGTCAAACTGATCCACTATAAATTCTTACGGTTACTTAGTACAGGAGAATTTTCCTCACTTGCCAGTCAGTGCTAGGCCCAAAGAACCAGCTCCCTGTGCTGTCAATCACCAAAAAGCTGTGTAGTACTGAACAGTCAACACACAGGCAGTTTGCTAATATATCAACCTCCTCTTTTGAAAAGGTAGTAAGCAGTACTAAAAAGTATAAAGTTTCTTTCTGTTCACTGATTTGTCTAAAAAAATATGAGAAGGCTCATACTGAGCAGCAAGTTTATTATATCTTGCAGCACTGAGCAATGGAAGGCATTTAAATGAGTATATTCTCTCTTCCCTGAAATATACACCCTTCATTCTGACCTTTAAGCTGAAAAAAATAGCAATGTTTGTTAGAGACTATCACTTACATCTTTTCAGGGTACCACAAGAGTGAGGTCTGCACCCTTATTTGTGATTAGGCTGAGTTTCATTATCCCCTTTTTCTTGGTTGTGGTGATAAAGGCAGGTCAGACAGTCACATTCAGAATCCTTACTCCTGTGGTCAGTGAGGTAACTAATTTCTTTTGTAGGGGCTCAGGTGCTTTTCCTGAACCTTTGATATTGACTGCAACTTGAATCCTTCAGAATCTGCCTTTCTCTAGTAACTGTAGCAGCTTAGATTTTCAATGATGACACAAATCACCAAATACTGGCTGCACACAGTTATTCTGTATGATAACTCAAAATTTGAGCCTTACTTATTTTGATAAGCACTAGCCCATTCAATCTAACTACTTAGATTACTTAAATTTAAAACCACGACTAATTATTGCTATCTATGTTTCAGCCATTATGGCTGTTTTCTTGTCTAATTATAGAGAGAAGCCCTACCATATCCCACACAGTACTTAGAAATTGTAATATTAATATTTGTGAATACTAATAGTTGAAAAATTGAAACTGTATATCCAACTGACTGTTTTGTTAACCTGGGCCAAGCTATTTGTAGTAAATACAAATAATGGGGTTGGTGCTTTCCCTCTTCTTGTTGATTTATGATATAAGTAGGCCTTTGTGAGATGATAAGCTATCATGTTTTGAATGTCAGAAATAAATGCAGCAAACAGTCAAATTACATACTGCCCCTCCTCATCAATACTCTGACTCACCTCCATCTGTGCTTGGATCAAATAAAACTGCAATTTGTATTCTAAGTTTTGTATCCAGTGGGACTGTGCTTGCAGGACAGCCACTTGACCTTTTCCACTGTGAATGTCAGAGCAAACCATATCTCTTAAAGATAAAACCATCCAGGAGCTCTGCTAGACCACTGGGTATTCATGGCAGTACACATAAACCTCAGACTGTTTCTGCCTTACAGACTTTTTAAAAATACCCTGGCACAAGCTAACCATTATGGACTTTAGAAGGCTCTTATGAATGTATGGGATCTCAACTAATCAATTTTTTTTTAAATTTTATTTGTTTGGGGGATTTTTACTTGTTTGTTTCTTAGTATTTAGAGTCTAAGGTGAATTAGAGTCACCCTTTCTGTCATAGGGAGACTGAACAAAACCAAAATATCCTTCCAGTGGTGACGATGCTTGCAGGCAGGGATACCCAGAGCTTCACCCCTGCCTAGATGTAATAGTGAATATATCTATATATCTATAGCTATATTCTCTTGGAGCACAGTTTAACAAGTTCTTCATATCAACAGATTCACCCAAACCTCCATCTGCTGTCAGTGTTCACTTCATGCTTTTAACTAAAAGCTGCTCTAAGCCCAAGGTACTGCCCAGCTAAAGGGCTTTGGGGTAGTATTTAATTGATTTGATGTATCAACTAATGTGTCCTTTTGAATGTTCAGATGCAATTTACTTCCTTTTGAATGTTCAGATGCAATTTACTTCCTTTGGCCTCAGTTTTCCAGAGCTGCAGAAAATGTATGGAGCAGGCTGTAAAGTTCCAACAACAAATTAATGGTAGATGATTTTGCACATCTTGTGGCCTTTCCTGAAATTTCCATGACTCTTGGTAAGCTCAGAAATTATCAGCAAGCTCTTTGTTCAAACCAGAGCTGGCCTTTCTGGCTTTTTCCTTGGCAGTACGTAGCACTGTGAAGATGGGGGCATCTGGGAGAGTTGCTGTCAGATAGTGCACAATGCAGAACAATTGTTAATGGTGCTGTTGGAGTAATTGTCTATATTTCAGCCCATGGGTTGATCTAAATTACCATCTGACCTATGTAATGTTCTGTGGTACCTAGCAGAAGCCAGGAAGGATTGCCAGCAAATTGCCTGGCTATGGACTGTCTCCTCTACTCCACTAAAGCAGCTTAGAGCAGCTTGTTCTCATAGCTGCAGCAGAAAAAAAATTATCCTCTTTTTATTCTTTATTTTCGTCTCAAGAAGCCCTCAAGTCATGCTTTTGGGTTTTTTGGTTTGTTTGTTTGGGTTTTTTTTTTTCTTTTTTATGGGATGGATCAAACTTGCAGTAAAAATTACTCAAATTTATTTCACTTGTGAAAATATGTGAAAACATATCTAAAACTTTTAAAATTTCCATTTCCTTATATAATTTTGCCTTTTTCAGGTGGGGGATTACACCTAGACACCTATGAAGAGCCTCTATAATTAGACAAGTTCTCCTCTTAGAAACAGCAAGTCATGAGCACAAGGAAGGTGGGTACTTCATAATTTCAATATATGGTTCAGCTCATGCACTCTGAGAAATCTTTCAATCTCACAAAATGAGGGCCTAGAGAGGGTCAGAAAAAGACAAATGGTCTACAGCATCCCTTACTGACTCTTATTTTACTTAGGCCTGGGCAATTTCCAATACTGGGAGCATTAAGTTTGCAGCAGTCTCTTGCAGGAACTAGGACAACAGCACAACATTTTAATATCTTGAGAAAACTGAAGACAGAAAACCCCATTCTTGTAAAGCAATTTCTCAAAATGGAAGTACATAGAGCCACAGCTTGATTGCAACCTCTGCAGATGTCTTAAGCAGATTTTTTCAACCACCAAACTAGTTAGATAGATTATATTCTGTCTTCTATTTTGTCCTGTTGTTCCTGTTTTACTTTATTTACATCAAATGGTTTGTATCTCCAGTTCTGAGCTGTTGATCCTTTACTCACGAGGAGAAAGTTAGACTGACCTTCCCCAGAGGTGTCACCACAATATATGAGCAGGGAAATCCCAATGTCTATGGTGCAGCTGGCAGTAGGAGGGATGAGCTTAACTCAATGCCTTTGTATTCCCTGCCACAGGCTGGACCTTCCAGGGCCTCATGCCCTCCTTCAGCTGACTCCCAAAGGTTGGGTGCCTGAGCAGTAAGATGTGGCCACAGCACTTGACCTCAGGCATGATCTTCCCGAGCCTTTGTTCTTGCTTTATTCCCTCTTA
Organism: Rhipidura dahli; assembly: GCA_013399225.1. NCBI lineage: Eukaryota > Metazoa > Chordata > Aves > Passeriformes > Rhipiduridae > Rhipidura > Rhipidura dahli. The sequence continues at coordinate 382,628 of VXAC01005215.1, read as the reverse complement.
GGAAAATAGAGCTGCCTATCCCAGAGCTGCCTTTACCCTGCTGGGTGGGTATGTGCCCACTAACCCAGCTGGTTCCATCCCTGCTTACCAAAACTGGTGTCTACCAGACTGGATGGAGAAGGGAAAGCTGCACAGTCAGGCTGTGGAGCATCCAAAGCACCTAAACCTCCAACATGGAATGGAGGTGCAAAGCCTCTTCTCTTTTGCCTTAAGCTTTCATCAGCCTGGCTCTGTTCCTAGAGCTTTTATGGCCTTTGCCAACACAAAGTCCTCATGGAAAAAAAGAAGAGAGGTGTGGGGACAATGTGGTTTTTAAAAAAATGTCCTGCAGTTTCAGGATTTGGGCTAGCATTAAAGAAAATACTGGGCTAAATATTAATCTAAATATTATTAATATAGTTAGGCATTTTCCTCAGAAAGCCTGTGTAGCAGCAGAGGTAGGTAAAGCTGGAAGCCACAGTGAATGCAGGAAGCAACAGCTGGCAAATTCTGAAAATGGGTGACAATGACTGGCAACCCACTTTCATCTCAAGCTGTAAACAGACTGAAGCACCCTAATCAATAGCCTTGTGGATCTTAGCACAAAGCACAATAATAATCCTTCTCAGGAACTAAAGTATTCCTCTTCATTATAACCATTTAAGTGCAAAAAGACCTCAAACAATTTTATTTCTATCATTTTTCTGTAGAGTTTTTTCCAAAATCCCATTCAAATTGGTGGGATTATTCTTCTTATGTGATTTGAAGGCCAGGACCTCAACATTCACTCAGAAACTGAAGGACATCTTGGTGCTCAAGATAGCTCCTAGTGTACTCAAGTTGTTGCTGTGTTGCAACAATCCTTTATGTGGTAAGTAGTGCTATAAACCCACATGTCAGTTAGGTTACACTCCATTGATCTGTAGGGACAGGAGGATTTGAGGCATTAGAAACACCCAGGTCCCTGTTTTTTCCTGAGCCACAGTATTCTGAGTTTCCTGTGACATTTGGTACTAAACTACAAATGTTTGCATATACAGAAGTAGGTGTAGGGGAAATAAGAGGTGCAGTAGTTTGTATTTCTCCTTGGAGGTAAGGACAGAGTGGATGTCTGGGATTTCACATGATTGTTGACTAGCAGAAGACACTTGTATTCAGCCACAGAAACACCAGTGTTTTGGTCCTCTCTGCTTTCATGTTTCTACTTTATCATCTTATGTGTTTGCATCTGATCCTATCTTTGCATCTGTATCCCATTGCAGCTGCTTTATAAGGACCACAAGTTATGCAAGAGTTTCTGGCACACAGGAAGAGCAGTTTACATGCTCATCAAGGAAAAATAAGGGTCTCTCAGTACTCACGCATGCTGTTTTTATCCTCTGTAACCAACTCTGCTAATCAGATTGGACCAAGAGCCTTCAAAGAGCTACAAAATACAGTCTTAAAACAGCAAAGTACTGTCTCTACACACTATGTCTGGGCTGTCAAGAGAACTGCAAATTCATCTGAACAGCAACATTTTGAAGACTTTTTTCCCACCTACTTTTGAATTATTTTTTTATTTCAAAAACAGAACAAGCAAAGAGCAGAAGATGGTGCAGAAGAAGGATGCCAGAATGGTGGCTCAAAATCTATAACTTTGAAGTACAATGTCTTTGAAGTGTAGTAAATAGCACTAGTTCATGCCAGTATCTAACAAATCACAATTGCTGAACTCTTTATTCTATTTTTGCTAGCAAAAGTAAGAATACAGGCTGCCAAGGAACATTCATGCAAAACTGTGCTGCTAAATACTGTTTTCTATTTTTTGTCTCGTCACAATTCCCCTTAATTACTCTTTTAAAAATTGAAATTACTTTATTGTTTCATGGCAGCTGTAATCTTTTCATGTGGCAATTTTTTTTTCTCTTTTTCCAAAGGAAGCACATAAATTTCTAGTTTACTTCTCCCCCCTCTTTTGTTCATCAATATTTTGAAGAGAATACATTTTTACAGCCACTATTTTCAAAGTAGGCTTGGACTGATAGATGTGTGAGTTAAGAGTAAGTCTTTAAGGACTATTGACTACTCCAACCTAAGTGTCAAATCAGACCTAATACTAATTATTGGATTTTTGTGGCAAAACATGTATATATATATGTAAAATAAAAAATTACACAATTTTAAGATGCACTGGACTTTTAATCATCATTACCACAGGTGAGAATAAAAACTTCAATGATAGGATAGATAGCTACCCTAGAGTTATAAGATTTTATTCCCAGTGCAAAAGAATAAACACAGAATTACACAAAACCAGATGTTACGACATTATTATTGTGGCTTCTTTAGTTATTATTTTAAGGGACTCGTTGCTGGAGGTAGCATCTTTACTCTTTCAGCAACATCATACAGTCTTCATAAAGCCTCAGTTGTTGAATAAAGAGACTGCCTGCTGATCTTAGCTTTCAGAGCATTCAGGAAAGATTACCAGTTCTATTTTGTGAACACAATAGTATTTGATTGGGGGAATTTGCAAATATTATATTGTATCCTATTGTCTCAGAAACCCAAGCAAACAAAGATAACCCATCATTTTTCTGCTGTTTCAGACTCTTAATTTTTTTGCATAAGTATTGATTTAGGAGCTTTATTTATGCTTTTTCTTCAGTTTCTACAGGAAAAGAAAGCCCTATAAAACATGGCTCTCTACATGTCACTCTTTGGTCCAATTTTAAAGTTCTGTTTTTAAAAAGATAGATGGCACTTGTACCAGAACATGGTATCTGCATCTTTTGATTTTAGTCACATACAGTTTTTACCTAATTCTGCACTAAGCAAATTGTACACAGTTCTGACGGCCTCCTAATTTGATTCAAGTACGCCCTTAAGGAAAAGATAGCAGGCTATGCTTGAAAAATATGATTTAAAGATTATTTGAACACAAAAACATCTCATTATCTCTGACGTGTTTCTGAGCAATAACGGTTAAATAATAAATCACTGAAGTCATATATTGAGCTGATTCTCAATACACTGCTTAAAAATAACCTGTTTTCCTTCATGAAGAAATTTAGACACATCTCTACTCTGATTTTGTGAGACCTCACCTGGAGTACTGTTTTCTGTGTCCTCCAACAAAAGAAGGACATGGACCTGCTGGTGTGGGCCCAGGGTGGGGCCATGAAGATGACCAGAGGGCTGGAGCACTGCTATGAAGACAGGCTGAGAGAGTTGGGATTGTTCAGTCTGGAGAGGAGAAAGCTGCAGGGAGACTTTAGAGCCCCTTCCAGTACCTAAATGGAGCTACAAGAGAGCTGGAGAGGGACTTGTTAAAGGGGCCTGGAGTGACAGGACAAGCAGGAATGACTTCAAACTGAAAGAGAGTAGATTTAGGTTAGATGTTAGGACGAAATTCTTGACTGTAAGGGTGGTGAGGCACTGGAAGGGGTTGCCCAGAGAAGTTGTGGATGTCCCATCCCTGGCAGTGTTCAGGGACAGGTTGGATGGGGCTCTGAGCAACGTGGTCTAATGCCCCTGCCCAGAGCAGGGAGTTTGAATAGATGATCTTGAAGGTCCTTTGCACACCCAAACATTCTGTGATTCAACAATTCTATGATTTTATGATAATCACTACATTAGAAATTATGCACATCTTCTCTCAGGGTTCTCATCTACTTCTCACTCCACTTAAATCTGTAACTAAACATCTCACTAAATTTCACAAGTGCAAGTCTGATTTTGCAACATATTATAATGTTTGATCCTTCTCTTGTTAGCATTTTTTATGCATGTGACTGAATTTCTGCCATAAATATGTAAAAAGAATGCTCTAAGAGACTGATCAGCTTTCTTCTAATGAGAACCACTATTTTATTTCAGCAATACTGTTTCTAGTTGAATGAAGGATTTGCAGTTGGGTTGTTTTGGGGTTTTTTTTGGGTTTTTTTGGTTTTTTTTTTTTTTTTTTTTGGTTTGGTTTGGTTTGGTTTGGTTTTTTTTTGTGCAAGCGATAGATACAACTTTTTCACAAAGGCTGGAAGTCATCAGACTTAGTTCGGTTAGTTTGACACCTGCCCTATTGTGTCCATTTATTTCCTTTGTTTCGTTGAAGAGACAATTTAACTGGAGCCCTCATCTTTCAGAATACATAATTAAACATTAACAACTATTGCACAAAGGAAAATCACATCTCTTCCTTGATTAAGGTGATTAAGGTTCTCTGAAGCAAGAGAACTGTTGGTAAAGATGTCCCAAAGCTCATTTTTTGTGCTTGACCACAAACTGGTTGCACCTCAGACTCCAAAGGAGGTTTATGTCCACCAGCCCAGCTCCCTGGCTGGCTGCTGACAGTGACAGCTCTTGACATTTTGACCATGGATAAGCTTCTTCTGCCCACTGAAAACCATCTGGAGATATGTCCCCCAGTGGATTAGCTGAGCCTATGTCTACACTGGACACCTGGTCCTCCTCCAGGACAACTTGTGTTACTCAGCATCAGAAAGCCACGGCAATGTGAACAACAAGTCCAAAAATAGGACAGTGTCTGCAATCATGCAAGTGTTCAATATTTCTTATAAGCAGAATGGAAAAATACAACAGCTCTGTACAGTTCTAGGTTTGTTTGTTGGGTTGGGGGGTTTAAATGGTATTTTAAAATTATCCCTGGTGCCTTTTTTCAGCTTCTTCACTTAAAATCACTTGGAATTGAGGTTGTGAAAACAGTGGAAGTTATTTTTTGCTGGAAACAGAGAGAAGAGGAAAGTACCTACCCTTACCAGTCTCTCACTGAAAAACATCTCCAAGATTTATCAGCCAGAACCAGGGGTAGTTTCAAGGAATTGGTCAATACAGCTAAAGTCGGAAAAATATGTGAGTTGTGACAGAAGAAAGTCCTGGGTGTCTGCCCTGGCATTTGCCTGGGTGCAAAGATGCTCCAGCTGCTTCCACTGTGTGGACAGCACTGGCCATGGGGAAATTTCGAACCTTGCCCTGTTCCTACAAATCCCTCTCACCACAGATGTTCCTCCTTCTTCTGTCATGTCTTTCCTATGCACGTCACATCCACAACTGGGAGCCAAAAAATGGCACAGTTTTCTCTCTCCTCTCCTTTGCCTTCTCAGTATGGTTTTCCAGTTATCAGGGAGTCTCTCTGGGCTTCAGCTGCAGACTGGATATAAACTCCAGGTTTACAAGAAAACTAAGCAAGTTTACTAAACAGAAGGGATTATTTATACCATCTGCATTTTAAATGTCATTTTGAGTGTTTCAGGAAAGGTCACCTAAGACTGTTAGTCCAAGACCAAGTCTGTATGTACATGGGATTTTAGTGCATTTAATCATGGGGTGCATAAAATTTATACCATCCAACTTCAGATGTAAAAGATCTTTTTTCATGGTTCTTTATTGTGCTTGAGACTCCCAGTATTTTAAGATCAAATTACTTTTATCATTGACCTGTAGAATAAGTGCTAACCAGTGGTTTCTCCAAGTTGGTGTATTTAGTTATCAACTTTTTGCCAACGTTGGTTTTAAGAAAGTCAGCTTGTAATTGACAGAGCAAATCCAATTATGCTGTGTATTCTCTTTGGAGAAGTCATTTTCAAAATGGACTTTAAAACTGGACAAAGATATATACTGGTAGAGTAAAAGTTTAAGCTTTTAAAATATTTCTGTGCTATCTTACATACAAACATATACACAGAAATTTTCATATATGCTTGGTTTTCACAATTTGTAAAAATGTTTCCTACTAACTTTTTATAAAAGTTACAGACAAAGTCGAAGGACACAATGTTTCATTATTCAGTAATGTTTTTAGGAGGTAAAAGGTATGAAATGGATTTTTTCCTGTGTAATGTTTTGTGGACTAGTGTTGAAATATGTATGTGTAATCCCTTCTCTACACATAAACCTCTAGTCTAGACCCTGTCTAGTCAACCACTAACTGATGGCACCTAATGGGAAGCATAGTGGGAACCAACAAAAACTATCTTTTGAACATTTTTTGTTTCAATATGTGGTCCACAGGGACACTTCTTTTTGTTTAGCCTTATCGATCATAATATGATTCAAAGAAGATTCCAGCCACAAGAAGATGAAATAGTGCAATCAAATGGAAATGAGAAACAATAATTTTAATTTGTGAAATACACCATTAGCATATTTTATCAAGCACTGACACGTTTAATTTGTTTCAGCCTCAAGATGTTAGGCTTATGCCATTTACTTTCAGAGCACAGCAGCATTATTCTGACTGTTCCATGCATTTCCTGTTGGAAATTTGTTGTCCCTTAACACCTACATTTGATGGATGACAAAATGATCTTCTGGGGCTTTGAAATCAATGCAGGCAAACTCTTGTTTTGCGTGAGACCTTTAAGTCCTACCTTAAAATAATAAAAATATTTCCAGACTACATCCATAAAAATATCACTATAAGAAAAAGATCTCAAAAAAATATCCAAGCTGGTTGGGAGGAAATAACTCCAAATATGAAACCTCTAATCTACCACCTATTGAACTCAATAAAGGGTAGATAAAATAAAACACATATAAAAGGCAATTAACTAAACCATCCTAATCTCGACATGTGCCTTTATAATTTGCCAGTAGATTTGTGAAAGTATAACTGGCAGAATTTGTTATCTGTGTGTTCTCCCAAACTCAGAAGATCAGTATTGCAGGCTGTGACAAGCAAAGGAAGTAGAGATTTCTTTCCTTTCCTGTCTTTTAAGGGAAAACTTTGCTGAATTTCAATCCTAGGCACATATCACTTGACATATTTTTCTTCATATTACAGCCAGTGCCTCAGCAATGCTAATAAATCAAATGAAACTAAGAAAGAAATCAACAGAAGTAGAGTTAATATATCAACAAAATTACTGGTAAAAATTACACCATATGTACCACAGTGGTTATAGACAAAAAACATTCTTCTGAACCATGTCACCTAAAGCACAGTAGATAGATTGTTTTTTATTCTTACAAATATGAAAAAAACCTCATATCCACTACCAGAGTTTTCTAAAACAGAGTACATTATTCCTCAAGGTACACAAGAACTATTTAACAACAGCTGCTGAATGTCCCACCCCTTGCACAGTATCAAGCCACCAGATACATGTGGTTTGGGGTTTTAAGTCTTTGCATGAACAGATTAAACAGCCTGAAACATTTTTCATACAAAGGAACAGACCTTCATTTGGGATGCTCTCTCACAGCCCCCACCACCCAGTGAAATAGCAGTGTCCTGGGAATTAACCTTAATGGGAAGGAGTAGCCCCCTGGAACATCTGCCTTCAGAGCTGTCCATTTTCAGTACAAACGTGTCACAGGAGAAATCAGTGAGGCAGCAGCAGGCCCTTCTCAGATGCAGGGTTGGGCATTCAGCCCCACAAGTTTGAGGAGGATTTCCATACTCATTGCTTTTCTAAGAGCTACCCAAGGCAACTCATCTCACCCAGTCTCACTGGAACCTCACTCAGCTGAGAGACTTACCAGCAGCACAGGTTCCTCCGCTGTCCTTGGGACCAGTCACTTCCTGCCCAGCAGCCACAGCAGCAACAGAAACGAGGTAGGGGTATGGGAAAAAATTTTTAGGAACAAAGAAACTGAAGAAAATTTTAAAAATCTTTTTTTACAAATGTCTTTGGCCCAAATTTGTGTTAAAAGATACTTCAGACTGACCTTTGCTGTGAATGGAATAATAAGGAAAGGCTTTTTAAAATTAGTGATTACAATCAACCCCAGATAAACTTTCACCCAGCATCAAACAAATGCACTTGTCCTTCCATAATGGGACCACATATAGCAACCCAGGGCCACATCCATAACTATTCATTCTTTATCTTAGCTTTCTTTGCACTCCTTCCTTCAGCTCCCAGCAGTCTTCACATAAATAATCAATTTTGTTGAGTTGAATTATTATTGGCCAGAATATGCCTTCCTTCTTTTCTCTCAGAAAAATCAATGTCAAGTAATAAAAAGGAGTCCTGAAGCTGAAAATTCTAATATCAACTCTCACCTTGAACTCAGCTGGAGGGTTGCATCTTCCTTCAGAGTACTCTGAAAAGTCACAGAGCACAATTGTTAGCATCACATACTAGCTACATTAGTTTGCATTTTATTTCCTAGCATGCTCCTTTCAGAAATAGTACATGAAAATATTCATGCTCAGGTTTTATTTTCACTAATACATGTAAATACATACATTAGTAAATCAGAAAGATGTATGGAGGAATTTGGCTGAGGAAGTTAGAACCAGTAATATCACTGATAGTCCAGTACAGAAAATGTATCTTTTACACACTGAAATTTATCCAATTTAAATATGATCCTGAGTAGAAAATAATTTCAGAGATTTTTGTGGGGCTTTCAAAGAGAGGTGGTAAAGAGTTCTATTCAGCTCATTCTGAAGATGAAGCAAAATAGCTGGTAATTGACATCCAGAGACCACCTAGCAAAAGGAGGAGAGCTTTGGTCTCAGTACATCAGGGATAATACTGAACACCTCGCAGCATGGCATTATTCACTGCCTGTGTTTGTTTGAACAGAGTTCATTGCAGCTAAATACATTAAATCCACAACCTTCATCTGAAAGCCATTCACTCCAACATAATGTGCTCCTACTGAAAATACAGCAAGGCAGGCAAAGGGAAATTTTTGTTTGCTCAGAAGTTGTGAGAATCGCAAGGGGGGTGTCAGGCCTTTCTTTTTATCCTCCCTGATAACAACCAAGTGAGGGCTAGAGTCACTTTATAAATAGCAACAGAAAAGCATTTGATCATAGTATCAGCTAACTAATGTGTCATTTTTTTTTCTCTTGGATGATGACAAGATCATTGTTTCAAAGCACAGGTTTTAATTATTCAGTTGCAAAACAGTGAATTTTAGTGAACTTCTGTCACTCTCCAAGGAAATCCATATGCTCTGAAGCTGCATTTATGGACCAATTATTTCTAATAGAAACACCCCACATTTGCAAGGCAGGTTTAAGTCATCTGACACAAGCCCAACAAATACAGGAAATGAAAGCATCCTCTCACTTTTAGCATATCCATGAAATGTACTCTTGCTGGTGGAACCGGAGGCTAGAATATGTTAGAGTACATATTTCATACATTATATATCTATTTTTAGAAGATAAACTGCTAATTCTTTCTTAGGGACACATCAAAACTTAGAAACAGCCAAATAAAAAAGGGTTTATATGCCAAAAGTTCATCTTTTTTACCCAGCTGTCTATGATGACCCAATAAGAGATATTACTTCTCACAACCCAAACCCCACTAAACATACGATAAATGCACTTTTTGGAAGATGCTCATGACCTCTACCTGCAATAAATATTTACTGTTTACACACAACAGTCTATGTTAGGGCTTTTTGTGAGGGTACTTTTATCCTGGCTGGTGTCTGTAAAACCAGAATAAACAGGGAATAGGAGGACAAACTCTTTCTGATTTCTAGCAGTCATTTAGGGAGCCCTGCAAACACCTTGTCATTTCTAGGTATCATTGTGGCATATGCAGTCGTGAGCTGATTACTGAGTTAATTATTCTACAGCCAGACAGTACAGGATGTTATGTGAAGGCTGTTGTCCTGATTGCTTTTAAGCATTATTTTTTGAGACAATTCCCCACTCCCAAATTAATTTGAAGCATCAATTTCAAAATTTAAGGTGTATTTGAGAATGACTCTGCAGGGGAAATGCCCTTTACAGGCTGTAAACTTGGACAAAATTGTCAAAACAAAACAACAAAATCAAGTCTGATTCTGTGCACAACTGGTACCATAAATTTCTAAAATATCTTTCATTTAGATAGAGGCACGAAATTGATATCTTAATTAACAGTGATGGATGGCTGGCATCCTTGTTCTTTACCCTGTGCCATGTACCCTCCTCACTGGCTGCAGAAGAGGGTAACAGCATGTGGAGAAGTGCAGCCACTCAGTGCCATCTGATGCTTTCCATACCAAACATGGGAACCAGGAGACATAGTGCAGTATTTGATTGTCCTTGAAAAAGAGTGGTTTTGGGAAGAGTTTCTGCACCACAGATCCTTTTATCCATACTGTGCCAATGAGCATTGCAGGAGCTGGAAACCCTAGTGCAGTTGGGGCAGTGGAGTCCCTTCTTAACACGTTTGAAATGCTTCAGAATGTGCTCATTGCCATCAAGCTCACAGCGCTCCGGTTCTGGGTTTTGGAGGCATTACAACCCAAATTCTCATTTTTTAATCTACTTTTCACTGTTTTCTGTTTATACCACAGTGAAAGCTGGCATTCAGGAAATCAGAACGACTGAGGAATTGATGAATTTTCCAACAGCAGCATAATTTTTGAAGGGTACTTCTAAACTTACGAATCCAAGACTTTACCAAAATAAAGAAACTCTTGAGCTGAAATCTTGCCAGTTGGTTTGGAGTTTGACACTGGGGCTGTCCTTTCCCTCCTTTGCCCTGAAATCATCCCCACGGAACTAGTTGCAGGTCACTGGCATTGGAAATGCTGCTCTGTGCTGCTCCAGCAGCCCTGCACTTGTCTGGACTGGCAAGAGAGCAGCCAGCATCCAGCATATTGTGTTGCCAAAACAAAGCAAAAAAACTGCAGTGAACAGTTTTCCCTGCTCTGCATTCTTTGAATATGTTTGTACTCCAGGGAAGCAAATGGTTTTGCAAGATTCATATTCTTTTGTATGTGTGTCTGCAGTTAAATGAACAGTCTTCCAGGATTGCCTGAGTGTGAGTTTTGATGTGTGTGTGTACACATGAACAGCCCTCCCTGCTTGTCCCACCACGCAGGCAGCAGACAGCCCTGAGGTGCATCCCTTGTGCTGAAATCAAGCCGTGTAGGTGGCAAGTGGAACTCAGACATCTGTATTCCAGGAAGATGGTGGCTAATGTTGCTGAATGAAGTTGCTAAGCACTGTCCTTGTTAATAACTGACTAATAACGTGAGAAGAGAGGTGGCCAGCTTTGGCAGGCTTTGCCAAGCTGCGTAAATTGAGCACTGAGTACACAGAGGGCTTTTAGGCCATGCCAGATGCTCACAGGCAGTGCCCCCCTCCTCATTGCCCTCTTAATGGCTTCAACTGGCACGGCCCAATATAAATACCATGTGAACAGCAGAGCCTTCAGCCGCAGCTGGCGAGGTTCAGAGCCCCTGAAGCTCTTGTCACCCTGGGGGTGACAAGGAAGCCTCCCTGGGCCCAGCTGTGCCATGCCCCTGGTGCTGTGTGTTGCCCCCTCAGGCATCCCATGATGGGATGAACCCTTGGAGTGGCAGGTGCCAGGGGAGGTGAGCCCAGGGCCCCTGGCTGTCCTGACACTGCGGAATTGCTCTGCTTCCCTCTCTCAAGTAGCACGCAGTTTCATCTCAACCCCCTTACCTAAGAATTTATTAGCACCATCCCTAGCCACCTGTATAAAATTGAACAGACAATTTGCAGCCTTCAGTTTTCCAGTTTCTGGCCCTCTTCTGAAGACAGAAGCCCATCAGACCATTTCCTTACTCAGTAGCCACAAATCTGCTGAATGATGGCATACATCAAATCTTATCACAAGGAAGCAGAAGCGAAACGTGTTCTCCTCAAGTGCAATTAAAAAGTATTTCTCCTGGGTGTAGACTCAGCAATTGGAGATAGGCTTTGGCTGCAGGGCTCCATCTCCTGGTTTTAGGAAGGTATTGTCTCACATAAGGAAAACAGCCCATTTTCAAAAACACTTGAGAAATTAGGACATTATTGATACACTGGAGAGATACTGAGATGGGTTAAAGAGCTGTTATTCTTTATTTCTGAAGCACTACAAACATCACCAAGATTTTATGCTAATATATGTTGCTGTGTGTATCTTCAAACTTGCTTCCTTGAGATTAAATGCAAACCCTTTGACCACATAGGGTACTCCTGCTGTCATGAAGCAGTGTGTTATTTCCACCTGAGCCTTTAACTAGCTGCTGTAGCTGAACTTGAAAGGTCCCTCCAACCCAAACCATTCAATGGTTCTATGATAACATTGCAAAGAGGCATTTTGCTGTTTTTTTTTCTTGGGCAAGGTCACTGGGGACATCATCTTAGATGTGGGAAGTGGAATGGCTGTTCCTCCGGGATGTACAATTTTCCAGACCCATGTCAGCTTTCTCTATAGAATTCATCTCACCATCTCTGTCCAGACATGCTGGAAATACTGACCTTTAACATGCATATGTCCTCACTAGCACTCACTCCTCAAATAATTTTGAAATACATTCCTACTGAGGTTTTATCTCAATCAAATGAAAAGGCTAGGAGAATACTTTCACATATTTATCACCTACACACTACTCAGGGAGAGATAAACAGCAATGTGGTCAATTCAAGGACCCAAAGCTGACTAACAGGACAGGGACTGCCACATTTCCCTGCACCCTCAATGCAAAGGCTGAGCAACTAAAATAAAAATAATCACAGCAGAGCAATTTGGACAAACCACTCTAACAACATCCTTGTATGAGAAGTGAGACCCAGCTTTACTCCCAAATACTGTTGTTCCTGCTAGCTCCAGACATACATAAAACATACTGGAAGGTAGGATGAAGATCAAACCTTAAGGTGATTTACAAAGGCAATGTTAGCAGAGGGAATGTAGCACTTGCAGTGAAATGAGTAAGACAATCTGCTATGTAAGAAAGCAGAGATCACCTCACCTAAAAGTCCTGTTTATTATTTTTAATTGTTGAAGAGAAAGGCTTTTGCAATACATAAATAATGCACTGAGAATGCAAATAGTGCATTGAAATATTTTTATTTCAAGTTATGTGTTTTAATGATGACTTCCAGTGCAGTACCTCAGAAGGCATCAAGAAAAGTCAGCATTCATCACAGTCATCATTTACAGTTACTATTTGAACATCAGTCCAAAAGGCAGAGAATATCAAGGGAATAGCAGATTCTTACTCCACAAACCATGCAGCCTGAGCTTCTCTATTATCTGTCACTCAAATAACCAGAAAAATCCTTTCAGTTCTTCCTGTACAATATTCTAAGAAGCCTGTCCTTATCTTCCCACTGTCTGTGAAGTCAATGGAAATCTACTTTGCAGTGGTGGTGTATCTAGTCCCACCTCTTCACCAGCAGAAATTATTCCTCTTCAGAGTAGATAATACTCCACATGAATCTGACATTCTCAAAGGCTGCAGAGGTAGACATGCAGGACTTAAAGATATTTGACCCTAGTTTCAAACTGCCCTGTCTTTCTCACAGTCTCCTTGAGTTTTTCATACAACTGTGGGCACAAAAAACCCTACAAATTTCGGTCATGAGGTGCTGTTTTCTCTGTTGCTGCATCTCTTTTCCCCAAAGAACATTTTACCAGTCACTGGATGACATAAATATAACCAATGGTGTGATGTTGAAAGGCAATTTCAATGTAAATGAGCTACATGAGAACAGGGTTTCAAATGCAGCAGCTTTCTTGTGTCTGTAATAAATGACAGGTTACTGTGCTCAGTGATCTCAGGATACATTGAGGAATGTTGTGGCAGTGTTAAATGTGTCCATGTTTCAAGCATTTTGCAGTGCAGAAAAGTGACCCTTAACAAATACTTCTGCATACCCTTTCGATCAGCTTCTGGCACCTTTGATCTGGCCATGCAGCATTTTCTGCTGCATCATTCCCAAAGAAACGTGTAAAAGGCATGGGAATGAATCACCATATGGTACCTTTTTTTCTTTCTTTTTTTTTTTTTTTTGAAGGATAGTACTTATGCATAACCAGGTTACAAAATAATTTGGCCAAAGAATTATTTTGCAAAGATAAATTAGGCATAAGGCCAAATGGAGGTAAGAGCTTGATAATGGCTTGAAATCAGACAGCCTAAGATTTGCCTGCACTTAAAGTGGCAAATGAGCCATTGGGAACCAAATTCTCACAATTTTATAAAGGCAAAATTTTATTATCTTCAGGCCCTACATAAGTTCCACGTATTAGCCAGGAGAGTATTGTGCATGACCACCATGCTCCTCCAACTTACACCTTCAGCTGTTGCCAGGGGTGGTGGCTGGTGGCTCCTTGCTTCTGTGACACTGGGAAGTGGCAGGACTGACTTTAGCAAAGCTGCAGCTGAGAACACGGGCAGGCAAAGTGAGTAGACCTTGGCTGGCCACCAGATGACCGCCAAGCCACTTCCTCACTCCCCCTCTTTAGCAGGACAGGGAGAGAAAATATAATGAAAAGCTTGGGTGCTGAGATAAGGACAGGGAGATTGCTCACCGATAACCATCATGGGCAAAACAGACTCAGTTTGGGGAAGGTTAATTTAATTTATTGTCAGTTAATGACAGAGTAGGATACTGAGGAATAAGAATAAATTTGAAAACCCTTTCCCCCCACCCCTCCCTTCTTCCTGGGCTCGACTTCACTCCCAATTTGTCTATCTGCTTTGCCACAGTGGCACAGGGGGACAAGGAATGGGGGTTGCAGTAAGTTTATCACATGCTGCTCTGCTGCTCCTTCCTCCTCACACCCTTACAAAACTCCAGCATTGGGAGCTTCCCACTGAATGCAGTCCTGCATGAGCTACTCCAGCACGGGTCTGTCCCTCAGACTGTAGTTCTTCAAGGACCACCCCAGCATGGATCCCTTTCCACAGGGTCAGTTCTGCAGGAGCAGAGTGCTCCAGCATGGGTCCCCTGCCAGGAGCCTTCACTGGGTCTCCCTCCATGGCATATCTGCCTGCTCTGGCATGAGCTCCTCCACAGGCTGCATGTGGAGCTCTGCTCCACTGGGGACTTCCACAGACTGCAGAGGGGCCTAACCATGGTCTTCATCACGGGCTGCAGGGGAATCTCTGCTCCAGTGCCTGGAGCACCTCCTCCACCTTGATGTCTGCAGAACTGTTTTTCTCATTTTTCTCACTTCTTTTCGTCGCAGCTCTTTCTCAGCAATTTTTCACTCTTTCTTAAATATGTTATCACAGAGGTTCTACCAACATTGCTAACAGCCCTGGCTCTGGCCAGCAGCAGGTCCATCTTGGAGCTTGCTGACATGGGGCAGTTCTTGGTGTCTTCTCACAGAAGCAACCTCTGGGGCCCTGCAGTACTAAAACCTTGCTGTGCAAACTCAATAAACAGGCAACCACTTCAGTAGTCCACTCTAATCATAAATGTCAATCAAGGCCAGAAGTACCATATTTAAAATCTGCTTATGGGACTGTGGTATCAGCTTTTGGTCAATGTTACTAGTGATACAGAACTGCAGCTGTCTGAATGTACATCTGATGTCATGAGCAGCACATCACTAGTTGCAGTGAAAAAAACAAAATTCAGCTGAGCAGAGAGCTGGAGACTGAATTCTGAATTTTCAAAGAGCTGTCCATACATCAAGACAGTACAAATCAAATGTGTCACAGATTCTCCCACTTCATTCTCTAATTATATTTGTAACTCATTTAAAGCTGAATTTGGAAAATTATTCTATCAGTATATGATGTTTTATGTAGCCTGTACAAAATGCTACTCTGCTTCTTTTGTGGTAATTGTTTCTTTGTTTACTTTTTCCCTCATTTTTTCCACACATTTTTGTATGCATCCTTTCTCTATCCAGTTTTAAAAATGCATTATGAGATGCCAAAGAGCAATGAGGTCAGAATAAAAGCTTCAATATTCCTGATTTTATTTACTGTTGAATTTCAGAATGCACATTTTCTGTTGCCCTGTGAATAATGTAATTCAACAGAACTATTTTGAAAATACGTAGATATCAATAAAATGTTCTGGTTTGTTCTAAGGAAAGCTGCATCTATGAATCACTAAATTTTCATTTTGTCCCCAGACTACCATTACTTGTTTTCCCTCCCTACCACATATTGCTCTCTGGTGTCTCAGGTGTACCATAAGGATCAGTATTTGTTTCCTGAAAGCAGGAGAGAACTTTTTAATCCTCAAGCTGAAGGAGGTGATGTATCATTCGTGCCTGCATTACTAAAACAGTGTTTCTCAAGCAAGGGGCAGGGGCTGATCAGGATGTGTGTCACTCCCCAGTGCAGATAGCAACCCACAGTAGCTAAAACCACTGAATGGGTCTCCGAAGATTTCAAGGCAGACACCAGCCTGTTTCTTCCAAGCATAATTCCTGGTGTGTCAGTCATGGCACTCTTAAATATAAAGGTATGGATCAAGCTTGTTATTTTTGTTCCCCATTCCTAATAGCTGAATTATTATGGGGACATGTTGGGCAAATTACATCCTGTTGGCATTTGGTACTTGCTAAAGGAACAGCATTATTGCCTACAAGCAGCTAATTCCACATCTAATATGGTGATTTACAAAGACTACAAGTTTCCCATAAGAATGTTTTCCTTCAGTATCATTATCATGTATCTATGGAGAGACTTTTATCTGCTCTTTTCCTCAGTCATAAAAAATGTTGAGCCTGTTTCTGACACACACCTTCTGTACAGGAATTATTTTAGAAGGATTTTTGCTGCTTTTCAGGGGACACCACCTTTGCCTGATGTACCTCTTTGTAACTAATTTGCTTTACTTCAAGTGAAGTATGTTCAGTCAAAAAGAATGAATAATCTGAGGCCACTTTTTGTGATTCTGAGGTCTATGTCCAGAGTCAATCACAGGACTCAGGGAAAGAGCATGTAACTCATGGCCTGAAGCCAGGTATTTTTAGTACTACCTCCTTAAGGGCTCAGTTTGATGGTGATAAATAAACACCTACTTCATAGCTTATTCTGGCATAGCACAGAGGTGAAACAAGCCAGAAATTACTATTGTACTTCTATGAAACCAAAATCT
The DNA here is from genome assembly GCA_013399225.1 of Rhipidura dahli. Lineage (NCBI taxonomy): Eukaryota > Metazoa > Chordata > Aves > Passeriformes > Rhipiduridae > Rhipidura > Rhipidura dahli. Next base: position 365,881 of record VXAC01005215.1, on the reverse strand, counting down.
TGCTGCTTTAACTACAAATGATTTGTGCTATTTCATTATGCCATCATAATTGGTATAACTATTATTGAAACTTACTTATTCACACAATTGATCCTTGATGTGCAGGTAAGTCCTCATATCCCTTTCAACAAAGAAAAAAAAAAGATCCAATATGAAAATCAACAAAACGTATTTCTTTTATCTTTTTCTGCATGACTCTTGAAGCTTCCAAGAGCTTCCATTGCTTTGTTGAGATAATTTTGCCTCTGGAAGAAAAGGATGAGACCATTGGGAACTGCTGGTGCAAGATGAATGGGAATCTCTCTCACCAACGTCTGCGTATTTCCAGCCTCCTGCAATGATGTCAGTCCTCTCCCCATCATTCAAATGCCAGAAACAACAGAGGTAGGCAGTAGATGCTGAAGACATCAGAAGAACTTTTATGAGGTGGATTGGCACCCCTCAAATGTCACAGCAGCTATGATGAGAGACGGGATATAGTACACAAAAACATAATTGAGTTCCAGTTTCACCACATGACATATTTTAGTCAAAGAATACTGCATATTTTTTTAATTGCTTTGTGTCATTTGAGAAGGTTTTGAAGGGAGAGACACTATGTTTTTTAAACCAGTTGATGGAATTGAAAAAGTTTCATTGTTTGGAGTTCCTTCATTAGCCCTGACAAGTTGTAAGTCCCGGCTGTTTGTTCAGATGACTTTGCTTGACAGTGAGCAGGAGGAGAGAAGAAAGAAAGAAAGAGAAAGAAGGGTCACAGGAAGGTGGCACACTGAAACACACTATCTGAATTTCTGCTGTGAAACCTTCCCATTTTCTTATTATCTATCCACCAGAAACTGTCTTTTCCTATACATTGTCCTAGGTTACAATAGGTGTATTTAAGTATTCTATTACCCCCAGCTGTGGGCCATTAGCTGTTATCACCTGCTAACGACCCACCCCTGATAACAGACAATGGGCCATCAAGAAACCACCACATGACTCATAGACTTATCTCATCCTACTGTGAGATGCTCCACCCAGGAGGGGGGAGCCAGGCATTCCCATCTGGATATAAGCTGCCCTTAGAACTGCCTGGCCTCAGCCCTGTCTGCTGGGTGACCAGAGGACAAGAGCCACCACGGACCTTCAGCTGGAGAGCCGACCTTCCATTGGATCATCGCTTCAACTGGATCGCTTCATTTGGACTGGTGTCACCCCCCTAATAGGGTATCAGGTTGTATCTGACTCTGTCAGTGCTTTTTCCTTATATTATTTTGCTTATTTCTAATTTTTTATATTAATCTCAATCATGACTTGTGATCTCCCACTGGTTTGTTTTCAAACCAATACATATGTATATATATTTGTTTATTTCAAAAGCTTCAGTTGCAGTATTCTCATCTGTTTAGTGCTTCAGTTAGAAGAGCAGTATACAACTATACAAAGGGAGGTATATAAAAGTATAAGAAGAATGTATATAATCTACTGTCGGTTGCTACTAATTCACTCCAAATCTCAAATTTTCAGGAAAATGTAGAAAATGCTGTGTTTGAATTAAACACAGTACATTTCTAGATCCTCAACCCTCCACATACTTCTGAAAAATATACTGATCCTGGGATTCCACACAGCTGCTGCAGTCCAGTTGAGGCCAGAGGAATGTCTGAATTCATGCCCTGCCACTGAGCTGTGGGAATGATTGCTTCAGCTTCACCATTCTGCTATTGGTCTGCAGTGTCCTAAATATGTTACAGTTTTAGGAAAATCACACCAAAAAAAAAGTGAACTTCTTAGTTTAACACAAAGATCTCTGCCAGTAACAAGCAATAGGACAAGAGGAAATGGCCTCAAGTTGCACCAGGGGAGGTTTAGATTGGGTGTTACAAAAAATTTCTTCACCAAAAGGATTATCAAGCATTGGAACAGACTGCCCAGTAAAATGGTTAAGTCACCAACACCAGTTATTTTAAAGATGTGTAGATGTGGCACTTAGGGACACGCTTTAGAGGTGGACTTGGCAGTGCTGGGTTAACAGCTGGATTTGATTATCTTAGAAGTGTTTTCCAACTTAAATGATCCTATGATTGTATGATTTTATGATTCTATAGCCCTTTAGAAATGCAGATCATGATGCAAATCATAAAGGAGCCTTCAGAGACTATGGCAGTGCAATGACACAAGGCACCACAAAATGCTGAGTACTTACACAAGCTAAGAAGACACAGGGAACAGCACAGCTTGCACCAGGACTCTGCAGCCAGTATATATGGACTCTGCATCCAAATATTTATGAAGGGTTTGCATCCTGAGTGTGATGTAAGAACAAAGAGGACTATTTGCAGAAGAAGGAGGACTATTATTTTAATTCAGTCCATTGTAAGGCAACTGCTCAATCTGAAGGCATCTCCCTTCCACACATGACATGCTGTGATTGACATTACCTCGAATTCAAAGACTGGAACAAGCACAGCTCTTTGCCCAAATGTAAGGTCTGTTTTCCTTGGGCAACCATATGAAATTCCTCAACGAGTGAGGACCTCTTTGCTAAGGGAAATGAACCACAGGCCAGGCAGAACAACACCAGATCCCACCTGGCTACAGCCCTCTCCCAACTACTGCATGAATTCAGCTTCCCAGATGGAACTTGGGTGTGGAACAGTAGAAAGTGAGGAGCCAATGTGCAGAAAACAAACCCTGCCACAGAAAACAGCTCTCTCACAGGTTGCTGTCATTTTCCAGGCCTGACTTGTGTAAGTCATTTCAAAGGACACAACTTGTTCTTGTTTGCATTTAAACCCCCAGGTGAATTCCTGCTGAATCCCTGGATGGCTGTGTGTTCAGCAGAGTCTAGATCTGGTCATGGCAGTACACATGAACTCACTGACGCCAGCAGCAAGCTCCACACCATTCTATATTTGCAGTAGTCCTGGAAAGCAGCATCGAGGGGAGAGGCAGCACAGGCTCACAGTTCCTGTGTGTTTCCCAGCAATATCTTTAGCACCATGAATAACTATTTAATGCTGGTGAGCAGAGCCCTCAAATCTGGGTGTATTTAAGGAGAGAAGATAACCTATATTATTGCAAATCATAATTCAGCACCATAATGAAATTAAAATTTTAAATAAAAAATAGATGTTGCATACCCAAGGGAAATGGTACTGTCAGAACTAAGAAGACAACAGGAAAATACAGCCATAGAGTGTGTTCTGTCACATGGCAGGTAGCGTGTTGCTACATGTCCAAAACCCCAGTCATAATCTTACACTATACTAGCTTTTCCTGTTCCCCCACCGTGCTGTTAACAGGAGGGAGCAAGCAAGGGAAAGTCTTTGTTTCTGTAATCTGCAAACAGAGCTACAACACAGCGGTGCTCCAAGTGAGAGCACGGTCTCCTGGCACAAAGTCAGTTCAGGGGGGCCTTGCTTTACTCAGCTGGGCAGCCCACAGGCTTTCAGTGGGTAACCCAAAAAAAGGCTACTGAGTAGGAACAGTGCTCTTAAAAGGTTTTCCCTGCTCCAGTGGAGTATTTGTAAATTACTTCATGGCCAAAGGAGCACCAGATGAGCTTCAAAGGAAGAGATGAATGTTTTGTATTTAAAACTTTATCAAAACTGTCTCTCACTGTGCTAGTTTAAAAACTTTCTTTCTGTAACACTGTAAATATAGCAAGAATTTTCTACTTTTTGGTAGTTGATGACATTGCAGGATGAGAACCTCATTTATGTTATAAAAAACTGGCTGGGTAATACTTCAAAATGAAAAGAATGTTCATAAAATACATTAACTTCTACCTTTGTTACCTTTTAGGGTATTAAAAAGCGTATTTATTTTATTATGGTGGATACCATATTAATTCCTGTTACATTAACATTGAACACTGCATTTTTCTTAAAAAGTGACTGAGGTCTAATAATATGGGGGGTGGAAAATCTGCAAAACTAAATAAAACTTAAAACACCATTACAGCAGATATAACTTGCAGAAGCTGGATAAAATACATAAATAACATAAATTTCTTTGCTCAAAATAACACAACTGCTGTTATAAAATATTGTTGGTGCCTTTGGTTTCACAAGGAAGGCACTAACTTAAAGATATTAAGGCTTTAAGTAAAGATATTTCAGGCATTTTCTTCTTCACTGCAACATCAGTGGCTAGGCATGCATTAATTAAAATTTAAATAAACTTTCCCCACAGTCTGTATCAACTTCTGTCCTTCTTCTGCCCAGTGCATTTCAGTACTGGAATGTTACAGGTGGTACATGGATGCTGAGTTGCAAAAATTGTTCTGCTGGAAAATGAGGAAACCTCAGAATTAATGAGAGCTGAGTTTTGTCTGCATTTGAACTTTTCACATGTAGATGTTTGCTTCAGGGGTTTCAGCTCATTCAGAGAGAGGAACAAATGCCAGGATGATACCTCAATGGCTGGATGACCATAGCTGGATGGCTATTTTGACCTCAGGCCAAGTTTAATTTGTTAGTAGCTGCCAGGTCTTTTACACAAGAATGGACTTTAGAAGGTCACAGAGGTCCCACACATTTCAGTGAAGTCAGGCTGTCCTTACCATGAGCCAGACTGCAGAGGTAAAGTTTGGTCACTGGTAAGAATGATGTGAAATTTAATTTTTTTTTTAATTAATTTCAATCTAAAGATATTTCTATTTTACCTTATTTGTGACTTGAGCACTTACTTCTGAAGCTTGTCTAGTAACTTTTCAAATGTCAAACTCTCAGGGCATCTTGAGGGCATATGTTACACACCACTGACAGCATCTCAGGATCAGCTGCTAGGACCATTCTAGTACAATTAAAATAATAAGAGTTTAAATCAAACACAAATGATCACACTATCAAGGATTAAATGTACTCCTCAGCATTTCTTGCTTAGGCTTGAAAATTATTGCTTACTTTCCTTTGTGTTTCTGAAGATGAAAAGTTGTTGAAAACAACTCACTACTACTGCCTGCCTTATCTAAACACAAGAATGGTACAAGACACAAGTTCACAGAGTTTTCCATCATAAACAGTTATCTTCCTCAAATAATTTGTAGACTGTATATGTGATTAGAAGACTATTATTGCTAAGAATGTGTAAATTAGCAGTAGCTGAGGAGAAGAAACTTGCACACCCAGATTAAAAGGGAAAAAATATCTGTGCAGTTAGAAAATGTTTAGAAAAGTTATTTTATACTTCATTTTCTCTGGCCAAGTTTAATCCAAACCTTAATATATTAAGTGCTATTAGCATTAATTTCCAAGCATGTGATATAGATGAGACCTAATCAGTTTCTATGCCATGTCATCTAGCATCCAGATGCAAATATGCCCGGATCATTTAATCACATGAGATATTGTACCTTAATCAAGCCACTGAATCCCTGCTAGAGAAAAGAAATTATCCCCACAGATGAGACAAAGATATATATCTTCAATTACATTTTTTTTAATCTCTCCCTCAAGAATTTTTTGAGTTATTTTAGGAAAATTAGGAAAGCACATATTCTGTGGCCTTCAGATTTTTTTCCTAAACATTTTTTAACCTGTTCATTCTTTTCTTTGGCCCAAGTTCCCAGACCAAAGTGAGCTTGATCTCTCCAGGCATACCTCTGCTTGCTGTGGGCTCTGGGGCTATACAGTGTGCAAGGGAGGTTATCAGTTAATGCTGTAGTTAAAATGAATGGTAATTAATCAGCTAATTCAGTTGTTAAATAGCTGCTGGATTAACAAAAAACATTGTTTAGTAAAGCAAAATATTCAGAATTCTTTTTTAGTTTCCATAAATTTGTATTTGTTTATAGACTTCATTATTAGAACAGAAAAGCAAGAATCATTATGGAATTCTATGGGCTTTGTTTGGGATTCATCTCATCTGACCTTGGCCAGCACACATCAGCATTTACATCTGAGCTGATTATACATTCTCTCTCTCTCTAGCAAGCAGCAACAAACATGCATTCAGGGAATGCAGTTCATTGCAATTTATTTTATATATTTGCACTTACATTTGAGTGAATGAGGGCTACTCTGATCAGTAATTATTTAAAACTTTATCAAAACAGTCTCTCACTGCGCTAATCTAAGAACAGGCTAGGTTTTGGTGGGTGGAAGCAAGCTGCTCAAAGTTTCTACTGTCTGACACAGCCAAGTGCTGAAGGCTCTGACAATAGGCAGGTTACAGTCCAAGTAGAGAAGTTGGTAATGCCTCTGTGATGACATGTTTAAGAAAGGAAAAACCGTGGGAAGCTCTCTTTTTTTCTTCTCCTGAGGGGTGGTGAGGCAGCCACTGGGGCCCATCCCGCCCGGGGTCCACCTGAGGCTGAGACCACGTGGCCAGAAATGAAAATGTGGTGAACAATTCCCCAGTATGGAGCCTAGACAAAAATCAACCTCTTCAGCACAGCGAAGCTCTGTAAGAACTTTTCAACTGATAGAACTTGAGAACAATAACACCTATGGACAACAATTTTCTTCCAAATCAGAGAAAAAGGAAAAGTGAGGACACGTGAGGAGAACCAACATGGCAGCACTGAGGTCAGTGAAAAGGAGCAGAGGGAGGAGGTGCTCCAAGTGTCAGCGCTGAGATTTCTCTGCAAGCTGCAGTGAGGACTGTAATACAACAAACTCTCTGCCTGTAATTCATGAGGTGCATGGCGGGTGCAGAGATCCACTCGCAGCCCATGAGGATGAGTGCTCACACTGGAGCGTGTGGATACTGAAAAGCTGTACTCTAGTGAGGAACTCAAACAAGGAGAGAGGACCCCTGCTTCCAGAGATAAAGAAAGAGAACCTTTGCTTCCAAACTAGAAAAGCTCATCTTTAAAAGACTAAGCCCTGTGAAAATGACCCACTCTGGGCAGCTGTGGGAAAACTGCACCATTCATAGGAGGGACGCACGTTACAGCAGGTTCAGGTGGGATTGCTGTTTGTGAAAGTTAAAACCATGCTGGAAAAGTTCACAGAGAACTATCACCCATGGGAAGGATCCCATGGCACAATAGAAGAAAGAAACTATTTTCCTTAAGCGTTCCAATGAAAGATTTTTTTTTAAGAAGTGAAATACTGATGAAAACCCCATGTTTTTTCTCCTTGTGAGGTCAGTGGAAAGAGGGAGGGACTGGGAAGGAAAAGTTTTAAACGTTTATTTTAGTTCTCATTACCCTTTTTCTTTTACTTTTAATTCTGTTAATAATAAATTTTCTTTATACTGTTTAAGTTTGGAACCTGTTTTGCCTTAAAGTGTTTTTCCCCTAATCTTTATCTCAACTCATGAAGTTTTTATTTCCCTTTCCTCTGCTCAGCTACAGCAGAGGAAAATAAGTGAATAGTTTGTTTGTGGGTGCCTGGTGCTCAGCCAGCGTCAAAACCCCGATGCTCACACAGACACAGAAGCCCTTTGTGTTAGAAAAATTAGGACCTAAAATCCAGCATAAGTTTAGATATGTGGGGTTTATGATGGCTTGAGTATCTTTAATTCATCTGTCTTCAGTGCATTTTGACACACTCTTTAATCAAAATATCACATCCTTTTTTTCCCATCAGATGCCTCCTTCACTTCATGCATGATTAATGACCTCACATTCAGTGACTGAGAAACGGAATAGAGGCTGTGTGGAAAAGTCAGAATCCTTGGCACTATACAATATTTTGATAATTAAAACAAAAGCAATGTGGTACATAGAAAATGAATTTTTAAAAGCTGTTGACAAGTTGCAAAACACATTTGTAAACAGTGAGGTTTCATTAAGGGCATGTATTCTTAAGGCCATGCTAGGGTCAGTTTTTGGCCCTTGGATTTTTATTAATGCTCTGGAACAAATGAGAGAATCCTTACTGATCAAAGTGTGCATGTGAGTCATGAAGAGGGTACACTGAAACAAACGAATTGATAAGCTGCTGCAAGAAAATGACATGGACATCAATACAGATAATTGTAATTCAACAATATTCAAGAACTACAAACATAATGAGACATTGTGTGGGGAAGAGAACTGAAATGATTGGGGCATCACGTCAGTCAAATGGAGATTAGCTCCTTGGGCAGTATGAAAAGGGTGCAACAGCAAAACAAAACGCCAATCACATGATGAATGAGCAGAATAATACCAAAAAGTGTTAGAAAGGTTATGCAACCTGGGACTAACAAGTCCTCTTCTGAGATGGTGTTCACAGTCCCAGCACCCACAGCTGAAATAGGAATAAACTGGGTCTTTCTGGTTCAGAGGTGAACCAGGAGAAAGATCAAAGTATTGGGAAAACTGCCATGGTGGAAAACTGAAGTTCAGACTATTTGTCTTAACAAAAAGGCTAAAGGGTGCCTTGATCACAGCTTCTAATCACCTTTAGGAGAAACAGAAATTCGATAATTGAGGGGTCTTCAATCTCACAAGCACAAACACAAAAAGAGCAAGTGCCTGGAAGTTGAAAGCAGAGACATTCCGAAACAGAAACTGAATGTATTAGTACTATGAAAATTAATCACTCCAATAATTTAACAAAATAATGATCGCTTGTTCACACCACAAAATATTTAAATTGAGATTTTCTAACTTTTTTAAAAAGATCCTCTATTTCAACTAAACCTAATTCAGGGAAGAACTGACCTGTGCAACACTGGAGGTCAAAGTAAACTACCATCTCTGAATTTAGGATCTACAACATTGTTGCTTCATTTGCTGAATGGGGCCTCCATGTCTTATTTACAGTACATTATTCAAAACCTCATATGGTTACAAAATACTCTTTTTTTCATGGAATTTCTTTTCCTATATTGTTAGGGTGTGGCACAAGCATTAATCTGTACAGCAGGCCAGTTCAAGATGGAGAAATGGAACTGTGGGTATGTTGAGAAAAGAGTACTAATATGAGATTAAGTTTGAAAGCGCCTGTTAATTGTGGATGTGCACTTTGAGGGGTTTGTACCTGATCTTTGAAAATACCTTGCACTCCTTAGCACTTCACATATGTAAAGCACAGCTCTTACCAGCATCAGTCACGGCTCTGAAATGTCAATACTCCCACAAATCAAACCCTAGCAATTCACATGGAAACTCAGAAATTAACATGACACAGTTAGTGACCACGTGTGGATGTAAACTTACTTCAAATTATTGCTGCAATAGAGAACTGCAGGAACTCTGTGTCTATAGAATCATAAAATCATACAAACCCCATTCGAGGCAACGTTCAAAGATTTAATTCAGAGATCAGTCTTTCTTATTCTGAAATCCCTTTTTATGATCTGTACAGATCATTTTGCTACTGTAGTGTAGAAGGCAGAGATAACAAATAGCAGTCCCCTTCACTACACAATCCTAGTTAATCCTTAGACTATACCCTGTCACCACAGTCAGTCTCATAAAGGTCCTATGAGAAAATGATGTATAAAGAGGAAATGAAGGTAAAATGCATCTATATCCATGATGCTATAGAGACCTTTTCTGCAATTCTGCTATTTCTTAATTATCAAGAGTCTGAATTGGCAGTCTTGGTGTTCTTTTCTGTTTGTAATAGTTCCATTTTAAAAGCATCAGTTCCTGGGTTCTTCTATTTTCTTTTAAGCAGAAAAGGTATCACTGTCATTTTAGCAGCTGGTTCCTCAGTAAGATTTTTCAGACCCAGCATGCAGACTTGTGCCATACAAGCTGGAGCAGGAATGAGCTCACACTGGGCAGCTGACACCCTTCTCTATCCCTACATGTTTCTCACTGAATTTCCTACATAACTGCCTAAGCAAAGCTACCATAGATCACTCCCTCATCAACTGCAGTATGTCCATCCCTCACAACTTGTCTCTGGCCAAGACCTTCCCTGGTTTCACCCATGACTTCCTATCCATCCCTGTGTTTGCATGGATGTAAGGATATAACTGTGAGCTCTTGCAGGTGCAGTAAGTAAGGGGAGGATCTTCTTGGCATGTGTCTGCATGCAAGAAAGGTAGGATAAAAAGGGGAAGTCCAAAGAAAACAGAGAAAGATATCTGGAGATACAGCTTCTCTGGACACCTAATTCTGCTAGAAGGGCAGGCCTGGGATCTGAATCAGAGACCAGCCACCAGAGCTTTGTATAAAAAAAAATTCCTTTGGCTGTTAAGAACATTGGGATGCAGTGGGTGTGCATGGAGCAGGCTGAAGGCCAGGCAGAGGTCGGTGAGGCACTGGGTGGCAGCCACCCCTGCGAGGCTGCTGCAAGCCAGGCTCTGCGCAGCTCCCGGAGCCGAGCAGCAAACGTTGCCCTAAACAAGCTGGGGCACCAGCATGGGCATGGTACTGGTGTGCATGGGCAGCACTGCAATGAGGCTGGGAGCACCACACTGCCCCATCATCCTGGCCTCACCCACCAGATACGCACTGCTAACTTGACTACTTTACATGTTACATAATTCTTTTAATAGCATAAAGGTGCCTGGGAGAAAGAGACTTTTTCTAATATGCAGGGAGTATATTGTGCCTGACTGATTTATGGGTACTTATTGACAAAAGGCTTTATCTGTGTTTTCTATCCACTTAATTACAAATCTCTGCGAGTTTTGACTCATGGGGACCCATATAATAGTTTGATGAATGATTCTGTGTTTTATGATAAGGCAATGAAACATTTGGGTAGGATGTAGTAATTCATTTCTTTGTAATTAATGGGTCACAGACAACACATTACAGAAATAACTGATTGTTTATCAACAAATATATAAAGGTGAGCCAAAGCCTAAATAAACTGCCAGTTACCAACTAGACAGTACTTTGGAACAGTAAAAAATCCAACGCAATGTGTTAAATTAAATTATAAACAAATTTTCAAGCAGTCTTGGTCCTAGCTATTTATTGCCTGTGGTATCCATCTGAGATACCTTTTCCTCCTTCAGTGCCTTGTGTACACTGTGGTGCCACCCACTATATGTAACACCTGGCCTCACAGACTGTGGGCCTGGAGTTGCTACACCTGCTTGTCCTTCGTCATCACCTCACATACTTGGTGATTTCCAAGACCCTACAAGTGGACAGTATTGACCAGAGAGTTAGTGGGATGGCTTGGGTCTGTGTTGTTTGCAATGGACAGTCAATCTGTGTCAGAAAGGCAAATGCTTCTCTCCAGAAACATTCCCATGACATTTGTCATCTAATGAGTATGCCATTTGGGTCATTACATGTTCAGTACTTTACAGCACTAGTATTTCAATTAACACTTAATGACAGTGTGAATATCAGTCATTATCAAAAGCTTTTTATTCTCTACATAGAGGCTGTCAAAAAGATAATGTTTCTTCATCTCATTTGTGGAAAGGTCAAAATTGTATTACAGAGGATCCTGCCTGTATTCTGTTTATATTTAATATCTATTTGGAGAAACCAAAAGTACATCCCATAGCTTACAGGCTAGATAGGATAACAGATGTTGATACCTATAAACAAAACAAGTTCTCCATAATTACGCCTTAAAGTATACAGTTGTGCAAATCTATTTTAAAATACTAATGTTGCCTGGTTTCCACCCAGTAGCCTAAGGTAGTGCTTCTACAGCTTATTAAGAACACAAGCAAAAAAAAAGAAGCAATTTAGAAGCTTTCAGTTTCTTGTCACTGGAATATCTCCACAGAAAGTCTCCTTATAATCAACATAACTATTTGAAATTTGTGCATAGCTTTCATCAGCAAAGACTTTGTCTGTCTTGTCATGTATAAACAGATGCTTTCCATTGCAAGAGTTTGGCCCCTGTGCCCTTGGTCAGCTCCCACTTGTGTTCTGAATATAATGAAAGGTGGTGGGTTTAACATTTAAAGCAGTCCAGAACTCCCAAAGCTTGGTGGTACCCAAAGGAGATAAGATCACATGCCTGACGTACAGGACAAGCTGTAAACTCTGCATTGCTGAGTTACACAGATGAATTCCACTTACCTGCATTTCTCTGCAATGACACACACTGGTGCACACTTGCCTGCCTCCTTGCAGGATGTGCTGGCAGGTGCAGACACCACAGCTGCTGAAGACATCTGCCTCTGGTACAGCAACAAAGAAGGTGGCACAAGGCCAATTTATGATGAAAGGCTAATGAGTTTTGTCACCTTGGATCATGAGGCTACAGACATTCTGCTGTGAAGAACAGCCAGCCCCACATACGGCGTCAGAGCCAAATTAACTGCTGCTGTCTATTGTCTGTCACAGAGTACGTCATGACATGGTGTCAACAGAGAGGGGATTTGCAAATGTGCTCTACAGCACTTCCAGGGTATCCTTACTAGTGCCATACATGTGTCTGATGCCCTGTGCAGGGCCACCTGTCCTGGAGGTCATGGCACAAGGTAGTCCAGTGACACAGAGTCCTCCCATGAAAGTCCCTGGCCACTCCTGCTAGAAGGGTTAAAATTTGCAGGCATTCTGGGCTGAGGCTGAATTTGGGAAGAACCTGTCTGGTTCTGTGCTCAGGAAGCAGTAAATCTGTATACTGCCCATCTTCAGGGTGGTCTGCTGAGGGCTGCAGACAACTTGGTAAGTCTTATCTACTTAAGGGGTCTTGCATTGTCTCCTGCTTTATCACTGGCAAGACACTTAACAGGGCAAATGTTTCATCTGATCCATACACAGGCAGTCTTGCCTTTGAACATACTGACTTTTACTGCAAGAGAGGCCTTCCCAAAATTTTATATCTATGAACTAAATTTGGAAGTAGAGGTCATATGTTAACACAGATGCCATCAGTGTAAGGGCAGGACATGTGGTATCAGGGAGATGTTGGAAAGTTAACTTTTAAATCCTGTTCACTTCATTAATTACTTTTGCAATCTGCTTATAATAGTATCAAGGCATAATAAGGACTAATTCTACGTAGAATAAATAAATAAGCAGTAAGATAACTATTTTGGGGAGTTTGCTGTAAAACTGTTATAAAAGGGAAGTGAATGCCTGTGATGGGGCTTCAGTATCTGATTAAAAAAACGATCAACAGTCATTAGGTCTCTGTCTTTCCTCCCAAGACTAGAAAATAAAACCATGTACTTACTCAGTGGCACAATGACTTCTTCCCTAATGATACTTAATGTGAGGCCTTTCTGACATTCTCTGATGGTTTTAGAGCACTTGCTGTGATAACTCTAGGTCTTTTTTCTGTGTATCAAAACAACTGATTTGGAGGCAATCACTCTGTATCTCTAGTCAGAGAGTGTCTTTCTTTTTTCAAACCAAAAGCATTAACAGCCCTTATTTGCTCTGAAATTCATCTGCCTATTGCTGTGCAGTTATTCAGATGAGGTCTTCTCTACCTTAAATGAAGCATATTGTCATGCATACAACAGCCAAGCTAATCCTTTTACATCTCTATACAGACACCATGTAAAACACAGCAGAACCAAAGATAAGAATTTACAATCTAATACACACTATGGTCATTCAAAAAAATAAACATAATGTAACTTTAAGAAAAATATCTCTCCCTCTTTCTCATTTCTTTTTCCCTATTTTTTTCTGTTTCTCTCTTCTTACCTGGTGGATTTCTTTTTTACATGGAATGTGGCAGAAAAGGATTTTATATTCAAAAACATCATCAAGTTGTACTCAGTATTGCCAAACATTTCAGTTTAATGAAGTGTATTCCTTCAGCAACTTCATATGGATAAAAATTAGAAATAAACCCCTCTCTATTCATTGTACTATTAGAACAAATATAAGGGGTGTTTGTGATATACTGTATTTGAAATTAAAATCTCTATAGGGTTCTCAAAAAAATGTATATTACTGAATACTGATAAAACCAAACCATTCATCATAATTTAAATATTCAAAGGATTTTTATATTGGTCCCGTGAATTTTTATGAGGAACTGTGATAAAGATTAAAAATGCTCTAAAGTTAACTGGAAAATAAGGGATCAGTCCCAACGATGAGTGAAGGACACTGTCAGCTGACCCCACACTGTCATGCCTCTGTCAGCTTCAGGCAACTGCTATTCCTGTTGCAGCAATGCTTGATGGTGCTGATTGCTCTTATGTGGGTCATGCTGCCCCAGAAAGCAGAACAGATATGCTGTTATGGGGATCAAGACAGTGACTAGGAGATGAGTTTTTCCCTCTTCTTTTATTGAACAATGTTTTAATATAAAGAAGAACAAGGTGTTAAATAGATTAGAATAAATTCCTGACCATACTCATCATGATGTGTTAGGAGATTCAGTGCTAACACAGCCTCTTTCCTTCTGCTTTCTATCTTGGCTGCCTAGATTGTAAATTGGTTATGCAATTTTCTTGGGTTTTGATAATTTAACTTCTTATGACAGCCACTGAGCAGCTCTTTTACCAAATTTGCAGCTACACCATTCTCAGAAGTTCCAAGGATTTCCAAATCAGGAAGCTCTGGAAAAATTCCCTAAATGTATCAAATTCATCTGAGTCTCCCTCAACAGCACTGTTGGTCCTGTGTCTCCTCTCTGGACCATTTCCCTGTACAGGCCTCAGACTAGAGGCAGTGACATCATAAACCTGACAGCATGTAATCTAATTCTCCTTAAATATTTGCTCAAGTCAGCAGAGGTTATGGGTATTCCCACCAGGAATGTCACAGTCTCCAACCAAATAATCTCTCAGAAAATGGCAAATGTCCTCTATGAATTAGTGCAAGAACTGCTAGTATCAGCTATTTAGACATGGCAACCCCCATATACAGCTGAAATCAAACTGTGTAACCAATATTTATAAATCTGTATTCAAATGTGTGTATTTTAATATGTAGAGGCTCATTGCATCCACAGGCAACATCATTGTCTCAACAACACACGACCCTGCACAGTGAGCTGTCAACATGTCCATCTGAAAGCTTTTTAGAATGGAGCAAATACATACAGGTGGATCAAATATGCACCATCAGAAACACCAAATAATTATATCAAACACATGCTAAAGTCTGCAATATTGACACATAAACTCCTTTCAGTGGGTTAGAAATCAGTGCACAAACACTCACTCATCCTCTTCCTGTTCTGGTGGGAGCTACATGCTGGCTGTGTAACTCATTGCCTGTACAAAGTGGAATGGGGCTACTGGAATAGCTGAGCTGTCTTCACCTGAGAACCATATGAGCTGAGAATGCCCTTCCTCAGGCCCAGTACTCTGCAATGGATTTTACCTTGTTATGACAGTAGGTGGTGGATTAGAATTTAACTCTGGACTTCAGCTTTAGGAAAATTAAAATCATTCACGTGTGGACACTTGCAATTTAACTCCTTCCTGAAGCCTATAAAGATGCTCTCATTAAGAGGTAGCAAAAACTTCTCAAACTGCTAGAAATGGGGTAGCTGACTTCATTCAATCAGATCTTGTCAATGAAGCTCTAGTGACAAGTCTCACAGCAGCACCCATGAGATTCTTAAGGAAAGAGATCCTGTTACAAAGGATGCAGTGTTAAAAAATCACTACCTTCATCATGCTAGGACATGTAAAGAGCTTCAAAGAGAACAGATTTGTCTTTCTGTTAGAGCATGCCTACCTGATGGACAGGCAGTGCTCCCATATTAAAAGAGAAACATTCTGTTCTGATTTAAATAGTTTCACTTAATCATTAGGGAACTGTGAGATTGAATAAATAGATGCCATTTGGAATAGAAATGGCTTGAGTCACTTTATTTGTTCCCTTGGGACAGAGTACATCTGAAAGGATGATAAGCAAAGATAACATATCTTGAAATTCCACCCTAACAAGCAATAAATTACCCTGCTAAAAGCAGGCTTTTAAAGTACAATTCACACAATTTCTCAGTCCAGCACACAGCCAGATGCCTTGAACGCCATGTAAGCCACTTAAGAAGAAACAGTAGATGGCAGGCCATACTAATGGCCAATAATAATGAGACAATCACAAGAATCTCTGAAAATAAGTCAATAGTCTTCCATTTACTATCAATCCAAAGACTCTAAAAGAATTTGCCATATAAATAAAACCTTTCAGTGGGATGAAAGAGCTAAACAGGAAGAATCATCAGCTCAAAAATAATGTGGTGGCTTCTAAATATAAAAGCATACTACTTGCTACAGCTTTAATGATTAGCTTCTTTTTTCAGTTCTTTCAACTCATTTCCTACTGGGATATGTTCAGAAAGCCTGGGGCTTCCATTATTTCCATGTCTAGTAGAAAAAAATATAAAAATTAGGAAGATAAAATAGACACAAAGGATTTGATTAAGACTGCATAAATAAGAAGAAGGGCACAGCTGCATTTCCTTAGGTAATTCTGGTATAAACAGCTGAGAGAAATGCTCACAATCACAAAATGCTCACAAAAAAGAGATGTGTTTGTGTTTCACAAAATTATCTCCCCTCTGCTGAAATTAGCTGCTTCTCAGTTAAGAAGCAGTAACAAACTGATTTTGTGTGTCTTCTTAAGACTTAGACAGTGGGGAGTAAACTGGAATCTCTTAAAGTGCCTTCAGGCTGACCACTAACATGAAACCCAAACAGACTGTGACTGTACTCTTCTTGGTAGCTGGCCCAGCTAGGGCATGAAGGAGTGAAGATACTATGCTTATGGAAGAACAGAACCTTCTTTTGGTTCATCTCAGAGCACTACTTTCTGTTTTATCACTACAGATCAAAAAAAAAAAAACCAAACACAAAAAAACCCAACACCATGATAGCCAGCCCATAAACGTTTGAGCCTGAACAACTTTCACACATACCTGCTCTGTCTACTGATAAATCCCCAGAGAGAGGAAGTAAATGAACTGCAGTTCACATGAACTGTTCAGACAGGTCACTCACTGCTGCACTTTGCCAAGTGCCCTGTGTTTTCTCTTATCACCCATGTAACTGCAATATAAATGAAGCTCATACCCAAATATCATAGAAAATAGTCTGATCAAGTGCCAGAAGCAGAGCTGTTCCTGTGCCAGAGGGAACCAGAAACAACAGCTCTAGAATTCCTCCATGAGAGATGACACTGCTTGCCTTCCAGAAATTATTTTCTAAAGAATTTCAGTGTCAAGTATTTTTTAAATGACACTGTAAACACCTCAATTAGCACTACAGACTTTAAATGATCCCTTCTTCCTCATGACACAGAAACTAAGATGACTCACACCACAGTGTGACATGCTAATATAGTTTTATTTTTAAATATAGCCAAAATTCCTGCTAGTGTAAAACCTACTGCAATTCTTCCTGTAAGAATAAACTCTCTCCCTTTGAATCTGCTAGATGACAGTGTCATACAAATATGTCTTTATGTTACTCAGTAACAATGGGGTGAAGAGATATTATAATCCTTTCTATCCACAATGAATCATATATACCATGAAAACATTGAAGATCTATGCAAAAGGACAATATAACGATGTTGGTTTTATAAATCTTTATTTATTTCATAAATGTTTAGGACATTTATCTGCCTTAGATTTGTACATGAGATTGTACAAGATTGTGAAAACAATGGTTTTTAAAAGGGTGTATTTAGCCTGTTGAAATAGCAAATGAGCCATAAAGTTTTTAGCTGGGTGGGAACATCCAAAGAAATTTTAAAGGAGCAGAAATGTTAAATGTTAACTGTTATATGTTACAGTTAACTTTACTGCCTTCCTTTATTATATACCAACTTCGAAAAATACTGGAGATGTGACAGTTCAGGGAACAAGAGGGAGCACATTTAACAATAGTTTGGCGTGTTCAGTAACGCATGGCTTACATCAAACCCATTTCAGTTGTTGGAAAGGTCTAACCCAGTCCTGACACAGATATTCAAAATGTATAAGACATTAAAACAATCTAGGAAACAGCAGCTCTGAGTCCTTTCTTTCTGTGTCTCAGGAGGAAACAGAGTGTTCTGAGAGGCTTTATGCTTTGACAGAATAGAATATAATGGAATAGAACAGTTATCTGTACAGACTTCAGCCTGGAGACACTCTAAATGTAACACATGGGAGCGTTACCCTCTGTTACCTAAAAATGTCTTCAGATAGATGTATCTTGAATGTGAGAGCGATATAGAAGTATGGCAGTCAGTTCTGCCTTTTCATTAGGCTGAAAAAACTTTTTTCTGCTCCTGCAGTGCATTAGTTTCTCAGGAAGATGCGTCTCACTTAAACTATGAACTTAGAAGGCCACAGGGAACACCCTCTAATCGATCCATCTGTACCAAAAAATAAGAGCTCACTGCCCTTATTTTTTTACCACCACCAGGAGTTCCTTACCATCACCTTGCTGCCTCAAGCAATACCCTGTTAAGTGATAGGACAGCCACTGTAATTAGTTTCAGGTAAAAATTAAATAACCAGAGGTTTGTTCTGCCTGAAGGATGATGTCAGGGTGTACTCCTACAAACCAGAGCCAGCAGAACAGAGCATTTCTATTAATCAAGCAGCAACAAGCAGCAAAGACTCTCTCACCACAAGAGACTCACCCAGAGCACCTCTGCCAAAGGCTAGGAATGGGCACTGTGATCTGTGGCCAGCAGAGAGGCCTGTCCAGCTTCACCTCTCTAATTGTCAGCTGCAGAGTTCTCACTTCCATTGAGCCTTGTATGGGGCCGCCTTAAGAGGAGATTCAGGCTTTTGTAGACAAATTGTAACAGAGGCTGCCTACAACACTGCAGGTGGCAGAAGCAAACCCTGCAAACTTCTTAATTAATGAGAACAGGACCAGTAGAGCAGTAACTGAAGCTCAACACCTTTCTGCAGGGATTCTGGCAACAGCTGTCTTCATTCCACGTTCTGGTGAGATGTCTAACTGGTGCTTTCCTTCATTCCTAACTCAGCTTTAAAACCCTGCTCGGATCTGCCTACATCACATGTTGATCAATACAGCTTTTTAAGACTTCCCAGTGACATCTGCAATTCTAACCCAATAGTCAATGAGCAGAAACCAAGATAAGACAAGCTCTGTAAGAATTTTGTTGGGAGTAAAAGAGACTAAAGAGTAATTTATTGCAAGCAGTTGTGAGTAGTAAAAACAAGTATCAGGAAATTCTGCTTTTATCATAATACGTACAGAAAAAGAATACTTTTCACAAGAACAAAACCTTACTTTCTGAGTTGTTTATTCAAATTACCTGATGTACAGCAGAATGTATTTTGATTTAGGCTTTCAGCTGCACTCAGTCTTAACTATGAAACGCCAGGTTAATTTTCATTTGTTTTAATGAACTCTTGAACAGAATAGATGTCTGAAGGTACTTGACACTTCTGTGCTCTTTTTCATTTTTTCCTGTCTCTAAACAGTTACTGAACCTGATGGTACATTTTTAAACTGTCTCCTAATTTATGATGCCTTATACTGAAAAGAAAAGCTTACCTGTTTACTGCTCAAAATCCTTGTTATTACATACACTCTCCTTTTTTGTTAAAACTCTTTCTGTCTTTATTGAGCAACTTTCATTTGAAGAAAACGTCAGCTATTTTCCATCAGCTAGGATTCCTAACAGTCCAAGAAGCTCACTTTTATACATTTTACAAGGCATCAGCTGAAGCCCCATGAGATAAGATAAGCTGCCAGAAGATCATACAGCAAGCTGTCTCAGAGCTAAGAGAGAATCTAAGCCTCCTGATTTATCAGATCTGGGTTCAGGATTCTCCCAAGTGTCATTAGCTGTGGCTGTTGGACTTTTCACCCTCTCCTACGCTGTAGGGCATGTCTGCTTCTTAATGCCATCTAGAGATATAATGATCTTGTCTTTGACAGAGGTCCAAGACATCACTGATGCTTTTGATCTCTCTTCCCTTCTTGTGACATAACACTAGGCTTTTGGTCTTCCACAACAAATCAGAAATCTATTATAGAGTGCTAGGAAGGAATACTTGCTAGGCTTTGCAGGCTCCTACAGGCACTGTGCATGAAATTCAATTCCTAAATTTGGTATCTGCTGCATGTTTTTCCATGACTTCAGGGAATACCATGGTTAAGGTGTTCTTTCAGTTTAATGTTTCTGTAAATTTTACTCCCATAATCCCTGGACAAAGCTCCTACGCCAAGATCTTAATTCATGTAGGCATCCTGTTAAGTCCAGCCACACACACTCTCTCCCCCTTAGTACATTCTTAACATTATATTCTTAACTCCCACTAGTTTCTCTGTGATTTGAGTTTGCATTACAGGAAAACCATTTATTTGAGTCTGTCCTGAACTGGCTGGAAAAGAATTTAAAAATTTAAAAAATTAATATACTTTTTTACATTATATATAGCTTTTTACATCCTGTTTTGCCCATGAAATGAGCCAATGCAACTTGCAAAATGTTCGAGTTAATAAGGGTAGGAAATATAAGATGCTATGCTCAAAAGTATATGCTCTTCCTTCTCACATGTTTTCACTTCTGGATTTGGGTTTCTTTCCAGATGATCAAGCACTGCCATCTACTACATTAGTTCTAAGATTTTGATTGGTATTGCCTGTTTACCTCACTTTGGTTAGTATACCTTTCTTCTCTGCTATAAATAAGACCACATTATCATCACTATTGTGAAAGACCTGCTCCACAATAATCACTGCTATTCCAAATCACATTCACTTTCTCATTTCTTATTGAAATGCACAATCAAATGCAGACTTTTAAGACACTATTTTTGAGATGATCTATAACCCAAACTCTTCTCAAACTAATCCTTCTTTATTTTTTCTTTTCAAGTCTCTTGTAATTTTTGTAAGAAATAAATCGCATCTGTGTGGGAAGAAAAGAGAATTTTCTAATCATCATCCAAAGCAGTGAAGTTGTGCAACAGGAAGCCTGTGTTTCCAAATGATTAAACATTTTTCATTTGTCTTTGCCCGTTGTAATTAATTTCTACTACTGACTTATTTGCCTTTGGTTCTGTGTTCATCATACTTTCATTATTGTATTCTGTTTTAAATTAAAGTGTTTGTACAAAGAATATTTTCCTTAAATTTTAGCAGCTCAGCACACAGACACAGTTACTGATAAAGTCTGGAAAACAGGCTGCAGTTAAAACTGATAATAGTTTACTTTAATACTGACCACTACAGATATCAGGCTGGTGGTTTTCCTGAAGTTTGTGACTGCACCAGTTTCTTGTGCATTCACCCAGATGCACTAAGCTAGAAAGGCAAGAGAGAAGCTCGGTCTTCATTTTGAAGCATTTATGAGGTGCACCTCTTTCATAAAATTGTAAATCAAAGTAAAGCAAAGCGGCCATGATGCCTAACAGGAGCAAGTGTATTTGTTGTTGTGCAAGATGGACACGCAGAAAAAGCCCACACGAATCTGAGTTAGCAGGAAGCGGCATATGAGCCAAACGTTACTTATTTTCCAGGGCTTTTATAAGGTAGCAAAGTGTATTAAGTGTCAAAAAGTAATTGGTTCTTCGTGCCAGCCAGCCCTCAAGGGACTGGTCAGAGACCCGGCACGTAGCAGACAGATGTTTTCCTAAGCCGAAATCATCACTATCTGAGAAAAACAACCTGCCGGTGCAAGAAGTTTACAAAGCAGAATATTGTTTAGGTTAGCATGTATGGGAAAGACAGAATTCTCACAGAACACTAGAGAGCTGGAGATTTTCCTGCTACAAACTCTGTCAGCACCGACATGTAATTGCACCTGCAATTTTGCAACAGATTACCAGTAGTATGGACAAGTGTTACTTGCATTACATGCATTTTAATGGATAGGGTTTCAATATACAAAAGGAGCTTAAAAGAAACTTTTTACCAGGGCTAGTAGTGACATGACACAAGGCAATAGCTTCAAACTGATAAGAGGAAATTTTTTATTATGAGTGTGGTAAGACAGAGAAGTTGTGAATGTCCCATTCTTGGAAGTGACCCAGGGCTTCAGGCAAACTGGTCTAGTGGGGAGTATCTGCCTGTGGCAGGGGGCTGGAACTTAATGATCTCGAAGGCACCTTCCCACCCCAACCATTCTGTGATTACTGCCACTGTAGGTCATCAGGCTAGACTTACAGTTCAGCAAAGATAAAAGCAATTAAATTAGATTAAGGATTTGGCAGTAGGCTGGCTGTAAACCTGTTTCAGAAGGCCTTCTAAGACAAGTAGTTACATTTCAGTGAACAAGCAGTGATCCATTGAATGAATTTTAGGTCAGGGTCAGAGCAAGGTTTAGTGTTCATAAGGATAAGAAAATGATCAAGAAAAAACCCACTCAGTCCCAGAAAAGGCTGTAGGGTTGTGCTGTGCATTACAATCTATACTATTCTAGACTCTCTCTCCTTTGGATGCGGTGAAGGTCGCTGTGCTTTTGGCTGCATGGTGTTTGTCTACAGGCTGGTAGAGGCTTTACAGCAGCTACTGTAGCACCTGGCCTTAAAAAGGATTCATGGACAATCTTCCTATCTTTCTATGGAACATGACACACTCTGATCTGCCCAAGCTTTCCCCATTATATAAAATTCCCATAGCCTGACTGTGCTGTTTATCTGTCCGTTTCCAACCTGGTTACACAACACCGCACAGCTGTGCCGGCAGCGCTCGGGGGGCTGCGGGCAGGGGCAGGCTGTGGCACCGGCGCCCCCGAGCCTCCTCGGCAGCGGGCGGAGTCTGCTCCCGCCACCGCCTCCCGGCGCCCCGCTGGGCCTTCCGCCCGCTCCGGGCGGGATGCGAGGCGCTCGCAGGCGGCTCTGCTCCGCCCTGATCGTCGCCTACGGCCTCTTCTCCCTCTACGCGGCCTACACCNCTCCCCGGCGGGCCTGCGCTGGCCGCGGCCGTTTCCGCAGTGCCTTGGGTGGCACCGCGCGGCCCGGCGCGGCAGGAGAAGGCGGAGCCGGGGCTGGTTGTGATGATGGTTGTGGTGTGCCCAGCCCAGGTTGTCTGGTGCTGCTTGAAATCACAAATTTCAGAAAACTCGTCAATTCTTCCTAAAGTTGTCAATTTGATCTTTTTTAAAATGTAATTCACGCTTTTAGGTTTCACAGATCATGTTGCCTTGAGAAATGAAGAGTGGAATCCATGGGATGCAGACGAGAAAAATGAGCTGGCTGCTTCTCAGCAGAGATATGAAGCTAATCTTAAGATGATAAAATATGCGAGATCTCACCTAGAACAGACCAGTCTTAAAGTCCAGATTTGGGGCAAAGCAGCAATAGGTAAGCAGATATAGTCAATGTCTATTGGTTATTTAACCTTTCTGGTATAGCACTTTTCTGTGTTTCCTGATGACTGGAATTTATGTATATGATTCAATAGTCTGTGTATCTGTACATGAAGAGTATTAAGGAAATGGTAGCTGTTACTCAAACTAATAGGACTGTAAGAGTAGTTGAACTCCAGTTTCTTTGTATCAGTTCTTTTCCAGGCTGTTTTTCTGCATCTGTCAAGGAAAATGTCTCAAATGGTAGAGAAACACAGTTACTTTTCTAATCTAGTCTAGTTTACAGTACAACACAAGGAGAGACCTCTTACTTGCCTAACCAGATTATTTATTTTTGTCCCATTTACACTTTGTGAAGTAAAGCATCACACAGTGAGAAATAAAGCATTTTCTGCAGTGTACTGCAGTGCTGCTGCCAGTGATAAACTTGGAAATAGTTTTGTTGTGGAAGACACTGAGTTTCCTCTACACAGACTGGGAGCCAAGGGTCTTCTCAAGCTCTTTAACTACTGCTGACAACAAATCACAGTTCTTACTTCAGCTTTTTTTGTAAATTCTGGGTTTAAAGCAGAACTTCCATGTAGCACTGTAGAACACATAGGTATGTTACCATCACAAAAAATCGGTGCATTTCACAAAAGCTTAAGAGAAGTATGCTTGTTCTTAAAATACTGATTAATATTTGCTCATTTTTAGTGGTATGTGTGCTGGAAAGAGTTGCTAACAGAAGCAATAGTGTGGTACGTCTTCATCTACTGATATTTTATCAGCCAAAGAATCCTTTTAAATGCCAATGTGGGAAAAATTAATCTTAACTAATTCGAAGTCAGATTATACAAGAAGCTCTGACATTTCCTTCCCAAGTTCTTATGTTGTGATGCTTTTTCATTTTCTAGAAATAATTTTATTTGTTAGGAGTGTAGAGTAGGCAAGATCTGTACGTTCAAATTCTCCATTATGTCTTCGTTTATGTAGGTCTTTACCTTTGGCAACATATTTTTGGAGGGCAGCTTGAGCCAGCTGATGTGACTGCACAATGGAGAGAAGGAAGCCAAAAAGCAGGAAAAACATACTTCAGGTGTTGTTCATTATGTTGATTTAAATTGTGTTAACTTTAACAAATAATGCATTGTAAAGTTAAACTACATGATGCACTGCTCTGGTGCATGGTTTTGTCTATATCAAAGTTGTGGTTCTTTTAATACAGTTGCAAATCCTTTAATTTTGTCATGTTTTGATAACTATGGAATACGCACCCAGCTTCTCATTCAGAATTATCATTTATGCATGGAAACATGTACTTGATAAAACTAACCAATTCTAGTCCAAACATGTCACCATCAAAAAATAGAGAAATAGTGAGCAATTTCAACTGGTTTACAATGGTTTGTGTTGCTAAAAAAAAAAAAAAAATAGGGAAAGACTTACCAACACTGAGAAAAAGGGCAGCCAAGAGACCTCAATGACAGGTTCAGGATACAACTCTGAGAAAAGTGTTAAGAACTGGGGTTTGGGGGCTCATAGTTGACAAAATCAAGCATGCATGTGTGAGGCAAGAAGATGTCTCTTGCTGTTTGGTTTTTGCTGTATTCAGGGGAAAGAGACTTGGCTTATTCATTCATTCATAAATAGGAATATGTCACAACTGTAATTTGTTTCTGTTTATAACAAAGACAATCTGTGAGACCTAGCTTCTGGTTAGCTACTTGATTTACAAACCAAAATTTTATATGGAAAGAAGCGTTATGCTTAAAGCACTGTTTGCTTTAACAGTGGTGTTTGATCTGTGATCATGTATGTTTTAAGACTGTTGTCAGATGTTTTATGTTCTTCAGTGGATGATACACAACTTTTCTCTGAGTCCCTATTTAATACCATTTTAAGGCTTTCCGTGAAGATACAGTGAAAGCTGAAGGTCTGTTTGGCCAGTTAGCCAGTCTGCAGAAGTAGGTATCATTTAGTCACTTGCACCAGGACCTGCCTGTTAAAAAAGTTTTCTTTTAATACATAAGTTACACGCTTAAGTGAGTTTAACTTCTGAAAAGCATGTTGCTCCAGAAGGCTGTTTTTTCTGTGCACAATAAGATGTGGTTCTAGTTGGAATTTGAAGGTAGTGTTTGAAGTAAACATGTGATTGTGAACTGAAAGGAGGTTTTAAGTGATCACAAAACTTCTTTTAATCATTTTGAACTGTTTATCAAAGTGTGTAACAGTGAACATGGTACATACAGGCTGTAGAATCTTTTCAGAAGAAACAGATGAATTTATATACTCTTTAACAAAAAAAAGCTATATTCCTTGTCTGCAAATAAAAGATGATCGTATGAGTTTAGAGGATATGGATGATGCTACTGCATCTTGGTAGTCTCCTTGACAGAGCAATAGAACTTTCCATTCACAAATATAAAGGATACAATGCTTTCTTTGGATGTGGACCAGTGCCTGCAGTGCAGTCTTGGTGACAGGACTTTGTTGTTTCCAGAGTTAAAATCTCAGAAGCTGTAGTAATCCATTATGCTCTGTCAGATAGGTTATCTTCTTGGTATTGACATGATGATTTCTTTCAAGCTCTTGCTTTTCACGTTTATAACATGAAAATAATTTTCTGTACTTAATGAGTCTGTCACTTGAGTGGTTATGGTTATTTTCTTTCTAGTGTGCCTGTTTCAGATGATTAACAACCTTACTTTCTTTAGGGTTTGCATCTCTCAAAGAAAGGCTTCTGTACTTGCATTTAAATATCTTCTTCTTGTCTGGATGAGCCAGGGATAATCAAGTCCTTATTTTAATTTCAACTTGAATGCTAAATCCTATAAAAGTACTAAGCTTAAGTTTAGTACCAACATAACAGAGGTTAACTTTTGACAGTGTAGTAGAAACTTGTTGTGCAAAGTATAGAAAATATGCAATATAACTATTATTTTGACAGCTAGGTTTCTGAAATTAAATAGCTACTTTTTACTCAATTTGGAAATAATTATGTTTTGAAGAATAATAATGTGATTTTGGCTTCTCACTTATTATAAGATTTTCTATGATTGTACACTCCCTGGCTGAGGTAAATTGTCTCCATTTGATTACTAGATGAGGCTAGAGGGAACTAGCTGAGGTGACATATTTGGAGAATATGTGCTGCTCTGCAGTTTTTTGTGTTAAGTCTAATGATTGTTAAAAAATAGACCTCTTGTGAATTTTTTTAAAGAATGCCAAATCTAAAGACACAAAAATGCCAAAATACCACTTGAACACAGTTGCAGGAATAAGCCCATTTTGTATATTTATGATGGAGAATACACATAATTAATATAGATTTTTATGGCTTCACATTTTCACCAAAGAGGTCACCTAAAAAATACAGAAGGTATCAGCTTCTCCATAAAATGGAGTGATGTTTATTTAAAAACAGGAGTGGAGAAGGAACTGCACAGCTGTGGATTTTAGTAACATCTTGGCACATTCATACAAAAAGCAAGAGAGCAGGATTTAACACTTTCTTTGGCCTGAATCAATTCACACCCTTTTCTCCTGTCATGTAGGAAGATGTAGAGCACATTGACCTGTTATTACTTGGTAAGAGCTTTCCTAAATTTCTATTCCACCAAATCACACCCTCTATATTTTATAAACATTCAGTGATGCCTTGCCTCAGTCAACCAGCAGAGGTTTCTGTCTGTGAAAGGATTCCACCAGGGATATCTGGCAATTTAATTTTAGTAAAACCCTTTAGTGAAGCTTTTTGAAAATCCAAATACACTATGTCTACTGGATTCTCTTTATCTGTGTTCTTACTGACATGCTCATAGTTCTTCATCAGATTGGTGAAACAGGATCACTCATTTCCAGCAGTGCTTATCCATATATGTGATCAGTGGTGTTACCTGTTGATAAGATACAGTGATCTTACTGTTTATTGCAGACTCTTCCAGAGAGGGAATTAATACTGACTGTTCTCCAGGGTCCTCTCAAGTTGTTTTTGTAGATGGGAATCTACAA
Source organism: Rhipidura dahli (assembly GCA_013399225.1). Classification (NCBI taxonomy): domain Eukaryota; kingdom Metazoa; phylum Chordata; class Aves; order Passeriformes; family Rhipiduridae; genus Rhipidura; species Rhipidura dahli. Next base: position 338,886 of record VXAC01005215.1, on the reverse strand, counting down.
AAGATGGCAAACCACTTATCTAGCATAGTGTCTCTTCATATATTTCTCCCTAAATCTCTTTTTGCAAGATGATCACTGGACCATGCACATATCTTAGTCTGTACTTTAGGCATTCCAAGGCTCAAGGTATTCTCTCTTAGGAATCCCAGTGATTCTGTTCTCATTGTCTGTTAAACTTTGGATTTCAGTCTTGATCTGACTTAACATATAATGTATTAGAAGTCTGGTTTCTAAGTCATGACTCTTATGAATCTTGGCTCCAAAATACACCCCTTCCACCAAGCCAGCAGCATGTAAGCTTAACTCAGGTTTAAAATACACTTGTCTAAGGTCAGTCTGCTCCAGATAACCTCACTGGTGTAGTTTTTACAGCTTTCTTGCAAAGGGATTTTTTTTGTCAGTAAGTATATTTGAACTGAAACTAGCTATCAGTCTTAGCACTTTGTGAAGTAAAACTTATGCTCACTCTAAATTAAGTTTTGCTGGGAGCTGAAAAACAGTAATGCAGCAGACCTAGAAAAATAGCACTTAATAGACTCCTAGAAAAAATATACTGTTTTGTCCCCTCCACTTTTTCCCAAGCTGTGTAACTACTACTTCTTTGTGTTCAATCAGTAATCTGTTAATACACCAGCTAACTGAAGAGCAGGAGCTGGCAAGTACTGGTTTGTTTCATTGCAGTTCATTATTGGCTTTTGTCAGATGCAAATGATTAAAGATTTAATGATTTTGCTATATGACTGAAATCCTTCTGTTAAATGCATTGTGCAAGATACAGAAATGCCATTTTATAACTAAAATGTTTGTGCTTTACTAGCTTACATCAGAGCCTCAAGTTTGACCTGGTTCATACAACCAGCCTAGGTTTACATTTAGATAGATGCTTCTTGTGTTATCGATTCTGCTCAGCAGAAACCTAACCAAAATACTGAGAAAAGTAGTGTACAAGACTAGCTAACTGTCCCTCATAATACTAGCAGATTTAGTATAGTCTTCAGGTTTTTGGGAGGGCCTCTCTCTTGTTCTAATACAGCAATCATTTGTTATTACTGGAATTAAGAAAATGTTTAACCTTTAGTGAACATCAAGGTGCACTCTTTTTGGAAAGGTGGTTGATTTACACACATTTCAAGGTTTGAGTATGGTTCTAGTTCTGATTTATTGACAAAATACTTTATTTAAGTCGATTTCCTTTTTCCTGAATAAAAGCAAAAGCAGCTTTACTCCTGACTAACAACAGAAGTGCCTATAGTTGCACAGTAATTTTGCAGTATATTGCATTTAATTTATTGAAGAAAAATACTCTCTGGAGTACATACTGCATAGTAAGACTAGTCAGAGGATTAAGGTCAATAATTTTCTTACTTTGTTCAACTGTGTTTGGGTTTTTCAGCTTCCTCACAGGCCCGTCTGTAGTTCCCGGCTATTTCTCAGTGGAAGCGGAGCATGTGGTGCTTGTGCTGAACGGGAGGGAGCCGGCGAAGGTCGCCTACGCCACGCAGTGGCTGCACTACGCACAGACACTGATGGAGACCCGCAAAATCCAGCATGTGGCAGTGGTGCTGCTCGGCAACGAGCAGTGCAACAACGCGTGGATTCAGCCGTACCTGAGACGAAACGGGGGCTTTGTAAATCTGCTCTTTGTCACATATGACTATGCGTTCATAAATGAAGAAGATATTTTCCAGTGGCCTTTAGGAGTAGCTACGTAAGTGCTATAGACAAAAGTTGTAATTGATTAATTAATTGTTACACATGAGGTATGGAAAATGTGACTTAGTGATGCTGATGCCCAAAACAATTTTAAGTCAATTGCAGAACATGATCTTATCAATCATTTCCTAGATTAGGCACTGGAGTCTTTGAAAGTTGAATTTAGCAATAAAAATGGTAACAGGAAAAGAATCCTGGTGTTTAGGAAGCTTTAAGAAAATGAACCTGTGTCTCCTGAGGTTTTCTATTTCTTCTTTCTTCAGTAGATTTGCTCTTGAGATTTATCATAACTGCTGATGTAATATTTATCAGTGACGTGGAGATTTAAAAGATATTTATGTAATAAAGTTGCAGGTACTCTTTGTTCAGGAAAGGAAAGAGTACTTTTTTAACCTCCATTATGGCTCAAAAGACTTCCCATTTGGAGTTGTTATACACCAGTATCACAGTAGTGTAAGCTGTCTTAACTACTTCCTTCAAAAACCCATTTTTGTTCTACTTAGGTGCTCAAACTGTTTATGTGGAGTAAATAAAGGTTTGGTTCAGCTAGATGCATTTTTACTTCTTACTAACGGAGTTGACAGTGGTTTAGCTACTTACCAGGGTACTAGAAGCTGAAAGGAAGACAGGATTATTTTCATATCTTGTGTTGAATTTGAATTCAGTGTCCTGTATTGGTCCAGTTTGCTCAACAAGCTGGAAAACTGTGTAATACAGCTTGAACTTGTTCACAGTGTCCCTGAAATAGGCTAAATTTGGATTATTGATGGTGTAAATAAATTGATGGCATAGGAAGTTCCTTAGTGGAAAGAAGTTGAGTTTTGAAATGCAGAGATTAAGGTGACAGTTAAGGGAAAGCAACAACGCTTACAGCAATAAACCAAGGTGCAAAGCTGGGTGGAGGAAAATAAACTGGGTATCAAAATGGGGGTTTCCATCCCTTGCATACAGTGTCTGTGAAAAACAGGGTCAAAGGCATGAAAATGTGCCAGATTTCCCAAGTAAAGAGAGAAAATGAAGATGTAGAATGATGCAAAAATATTTGTCATGAAGGGACAAATGGTTATTAGAAGCTAAGTGAATTAACATTCATCATGCAGGAGAAGTAGGAGGAAAGAACTGCTCCGTCAAATAATGTACAACAAGCTACTTAGTAGCCAAAATATTAGATTATTGAAGTTCACTCAGAGCAAAGTGAGATTTTGCTTTGAGAGGTTACCAGTGATAGTTTGAGTTGATAGGCATATCCAGAGATTAAGGTAGGTGAGACTTAAGTGCCATAGTTACCATCAACCTGTCCATTTCAGTCAAAATTAGTGGTTGCATCAAGAACAGCTTCTTTGGAAAAGCATGTTAGTCAAGGACATTCTGTAATATGCGCATATAATATTTCTGAGATTGAAAAAAGATGTAAGTTATTCTGGTAACTTGGTGAACGGAGTGGTGGGGGAAAGGGGGTAAAGATACACTTTCAGGACAGGACTTGAATTGATTTACTTGTGGATTGGCAACAAGTAGGTGGTTTTAGTCTTAAAATATGATGCAGTAAAGATGAAATGCTGCAAAATGCTTTCCTTTGATACAGTTGTCTAACTTATTCATTGTTTTTACAGCTACAGAAGTTTTCCAGTTGTAGAACCCAGCTGGTCAATGCTTCGTGATCCAAGATCATATCTATGTAATTTCTTAGGAACAGTTTATAAGAATTCTTCTAGAGAAACCCTAATGGAAATTCTGAAACAGGATGGGCTTGACAAACTTTGCTGGATCTCAGCCAGGGAACAGTAAGACTTTAATTTACTTCATTAAAATATTCAGACTTGTTTGCCTGGATCATTATTACCAATCTTTTCTTGAGTGTTAAAAAATAGTACAAATAAAGGTGATAAGTCATTAAGTCAGGGAACATTGCTGAGACTCTGTTTAGGTTGTCATAACATCACAGCCTTTCTGTTGTTATGTTTTACATAAAGCATATTTTTAAATCTGGTATAGAAAAATCTCCTATATCTATAACCATCAAAGACCATCTGGTTTTTTCTTACAAATACATGATTATGAGAAGAAACACTCGCCTTGTATTTTGTGGAGTTTAATGTCTTTAGTAGAAGAAAGAAGACAGCCATATTTTGTTGTGTTCCATGTGAGAGTGGATTTAATCTGTACAGCACAGTTGTTTTTGACTAACAAGAGTAGGGTTCTGATTGTATTTCTTAACTTTGAAAAGCAACACCTATGAAATGTTGGATAGCAGGCACAGCAGTGTTTAGGTAGACCTCAGCTGCCCTGATGAAAAGTCTCAGGAGATGGATTGTATCTATGATACAAATTGTTATATCCCAGACATAATGAGGCACTTCAAGTAGATGAATTCAGGTTAAACTAATTGCTTTACATTCTAACTCTTGAAGAGTAAACCTCTACTGATTTAAAGTATTTGAGGCCAAAGTCATTAAAAAGTCCATTAAGTGTCTCCCTTTTTGTCTGTTGATAAACTGTGCTGTGAAGTAAATTGACATGTGCATCATCCAAGCCATGCAGGAGATTTGAAGTGGCATTTCAATTTGTTTCTTACACTTCTAAGTATTAATAATTTCCAAAAAAGGGCCATGTCTTGCAGTCTATTTTTTACAGTGACATTTTCAATAAATTTTTAGAAGACTCTTTCAAGAGCAGTTAAGACTATGTGTGTAATATAAAATTTTTACACTGATAGCATTTTCAGTTTTATAAATAATGGAAATTAAAGCATATCTGTACTTTCTCATTGCAGTGCCTGTGGGGAAAATGTTAATTTTCACCCCTTTTATTTTCCTAGGTGGCAGCCTCAAGAAACAAATGAAAGTTTGAAAAACTATCAAGATGCCTTGCTGCAGAGTGATTTGACATTGTGCCCAGTGGGAATAAATACAGAATGTTACAGAATTTATGAAGCTTGTTCATATGGATCTCTGCCCGTTATAGAAGATGTAATGACACCGGGTGTTTGCGGAAATTCATCAATGTACCACAGTGCTCCATTGCAATTATTAAAAACCATGGGGGCTCCGTTTATCTTTATTAAAAACTGGAAAGAGCTTCCTGCTATTCTAGAGAAAGAAAAAAAAATGAGCTTACAAGAAAAGATTCAAAGGAGAAAAAAGCTTTTAGAATGGTATCGAAACTTCAAAGCACAGATGAGACAGAAATTCATTAATATTTTGGAAAATTCATTTTTGCCTAGTGATAAAGGATAAATTGTCCCTTGTGAGGATCTAGAATAGATGACAGCATAAGTTCCATTAATCTGAGGCAGCTTTTACTCAAGAGTAACCTCACAGGACAGATGCATTCCTTTTAAAGTCAACAGATTTGCTCTAAGCTTGGCCAAGAGCTGTTTGGCCCTCCGTCGTTCATGATTTTCAGAGAGGTTGTTGACTTAATAGCATGGTACAAGGATGCCAGCAATTTCATTGCTATTTTCATAATTTCTGTGTTACTGTGTGACCTGATAAAATTTTTTAAAGATAATATCTTTGAGCATGTAAATTTGATAAAATCCAACATAACATCAGTTGTGTTTGAAGAAAAGAGAATGGAGGCTATATGGTACAGGGTCATTTATTAGGTAGACTAAAGAAGAAAAGTATTACAACAAAATTGCCCGGTTTAGCATATCCTGGTAAGTACTTGTTTTGAAAATGTGAACTGTTTACTTGGTTGACATTTCATTTCCAAAAATGTGACCATAAAACTAAAGACTGTGGAATAAAAATGTATATTTCAAGCTAAAAATAGAGAACTCTTTCTTGAAAATAGTTGATAGCAATATATTTCATCTTTAACTTCAGATGTCAAAATTGATTTCTTTTTAGTCTTGGGCCATACCTTTCTGCATTTCTGCTATTTCATTACCTGCAGTTACAGCTGCACATTCTGAACACCGGGCCTTAGATGTGAACCTGCTTATAGCTTATCTGATTCCTCAAAATCTGCTGAAACTCATCAATGCCAAAAGATGGCAGAAGTGTAATACTGCATGCTTATGGTACTATGTGTGCCACAAACAGTTTCAATGCTTTTTTGTTAAATGTAGGCAAAGGGATCCATTCCTGTTCTTGAGTGTGTGCAGTTCCTTCCAGTATGTTGTGCTGAGCAGTAGGACTGCACGCACACCACTGCCATGCCAAAGGGGTGTGATTGCCACTTCTGTCTGACCACAGCATGACATGTAGGGTCATTCTCATGCAGGAATTAGAAGGCCAGTGCAACTCCACAGCTAAGTAGTACTCATTTGTGTAGTGATACTGTCTAGTTCTGGAGTATGTGTCACACAAGAGCACTTCTGTGGGTAATCTCAATTGTACATCTAACATCTGTGACTTACTATCCTCCCGTTCCATCTGAAGCACCATGGCAATGCAAACATACTCCATTCAGCTGAGACTGGAAGTACAGCAGTGAGTTGATGAGCACTGCTTTCAGGTGGATCTTGTTAGACCAAATTAACAATAAGTTTCCACCCTTAGTATCTGAAGCTCATCAGTACTACATAGCACTCGAGGGTGAGAGGAAGCTTGAGTATCTGCAATAACCATAGTGCCAAGGAATGCTTTGTGTTGGAAGGGACCTTAAAGATCACCAACCCCCCTGCCATGGGCAAAGACACCTCCCACTATCTGAGGCTGCTCAGAGCCCCATCCAGCCTGGCCTTGGAATAGTTCCAGGGATGAGGCATCCGTGTCTTTTCTGGACAGCCTGTTCCAGTGTCTCACCACTGTAACAATGTAATCTCACTACTGTATTTTTCCTCTAGTAGAATCTTTATTTCTAAACAAGCAACAAAACTGCAGACCAATCATTTAGAGCAGTATTTCTCAACTTGTCAGCAGGAGATTCCTTGGCACTCCTGTAGGATTTCAAGAAACTGCAGAAAACAACTCTGAAAAGCCTTTACCAGTCAGCTGAAATTCTTACAAAAGAGGCTGCAGCTCCTAAAATATTGTAGTGGTGTGCAGGTCAAAGTCTGAAAAGCAGTTCCGTGTATTACTTGGTCATCAGCAGAGGAAACATGCTGCTATTCATGTGCTCATTTCTAAGTAAACATATGTGTTTTTCCAAACTTATGGCAATTGTATTTTAAGGGAGGCCGAGACATGCACCAGAATTTTAGTAGAATTTCACTTGGCAGCTGCTCGCCTGCTTTGGGAGTTCAAATGGAATTACTTTATCTATTTAACCAATTCTTGACACTTAAAATTCACCAGCCAGAATTGACACCAAGAGTTTTTTGTTGTGTTCTATTTCTAGTGCTAATGGAGCAAAACATCTTTAAGTCAAGGGAGGGATCCTAACACATTAGACAGGTTGCTAGTGTTTTAATTGTTCTCTCATTCCAATGCTCAACTTGTGGGAGAAATTGTCAACTCTGCTCTATTCAGATACAGAGCTGAGCAAGACAGGAGAAGGGACCTTGGCAAAGAAAGGATGAGACTGAGGGAGGAAAGAGAGGTTTGCAGGAAATCAGAGAGGATGTCTTACAGTGGTAGAGGAAACTGGTTAAAACAAGGGAAGTGATTAAGGCACTGGCAAAAAAAGATGGTGTGACACATCCACCTAGGAGTAGGTAGTATCTACTGTCAGTGAGAAGATGATGAACCAATTCAGTTGTTCAATACTGAGAGGAGCACGAATGCTCTGGTTTGGCACTTTTTTGAGACCGGGATGGCGAAACACTGCTTTCCAGGCACAGAACAATGCCTCTTGTAACTGTGCCTGCTGTATCTGGGAGAGAAGCACAAAACTGAGCCTGTCTGGAGTTGGAATGCCAACTGTAGCTCCAAATGTTAGACAGATTGCTAATTATGTGGTGTTTTGCATCACGCTTACATTGGTGTGTGGAGTGTATAACTCTGCCAGTTTTATTATCAGAAGCATTTCCTGCTGATGAAGACTACAAATTAAGCTGAATTGCCTTGCTGTAAGAAGAAAGAGATCCAGCTTCTCCCAACCTTAGTGTGACTCTCTCTCCTACATTGTTCTGAGTCCATTAAGAGTGGCTGTAAACATATGGCATAAATGGTCTAAAAGATCCACTTCTAGGGAGCAATATGATTCCACAGAAACATAACCAGTCTTCATAACTGTTTGTAATCCTGCAGATAAGGACATGGCTTGCAAAGAATCCATCTGCCATGTGCTTACCATTCTTGGATATTTAAGTTGTGTATTTCAGTGAAACTTACACAAGGAGTGATAGAAGTGAGGGTTTTCTAGAAGCCTTTCTCACAGCAATTACTAAGTTTGAATTAGGATCACTGTGTGCTGGAATCAGCAGTTTCTCTTTTGGCTTACTGCCCTCACCGAAACACTTGCAAAACCACAGAAATAAAATCCTGTTACTTCTTGGCAAATGCTGCATGTTAGTAATAGCCACTAACAAACTGGGCAAAGTCAGGAGCAGCTTCCATGCCTTGCGTGTTCTAAAATAGTTCCAGGAATTCTGCCTACTGTGATCGGAAAAATGAAGGATGATTGAACAAGATTATGCTTATTTTGGCCTGTTCATAAAGACTGACATTGGGAGAGGCAAAAGTATTCCAAATGCAGTTCCAACTGTGCTGTAAGAAACTGCTGCTTCCAAGAAAACTGCCAGCATAAGGCATGTTGGGACTGCCATTTCCCAATAGCTAAAAAGGGGTTATGTAGCGCTATGAATCCTACACAAGGGGTTGATGAATAAGCTGTAAAGAAGGGCTGACCTGATGAAAATGAAAGGATGATGTGCAGTATGCATTCTATCCCAGGATTCCATGTTGGCTGGGTTTTTGGACAGCCTGAGTCCACAAAGTTAAATAGTTTGTACAATAAACCCTTCAGGGATCACTCCAAAGTGATGCTATAAAAACCATGCTGTGCAGCAGAAGTGACAGTGGATCTAAAGTCTCATTCCAGCAGCTTATGTAGTTACAAAAAATTACATGTAATTCTTACTCCTCACCGGTCCCTGAATTGTATCTGATAATCCTTTTGATAAAGAAACAGCTGCAAAAGGTCATGTTAGCAGTTGATACTTAAACTATTTGGGTGAGTCAAATTTCAGGATTTCTTCAATGTCTCCTGAACAATAAAAACCAGTAAATGGTTTTCAATACATCTTACCAATATCAATTCCTTTTACTACTAATCTGAGCATGGAGGACTGCTTTGAGTGTTAAAATTTTTCCACATTACTCTAGTTTTAGAGTTTTAAACTCTAATTTTAAAAGCTAAAAAGGCAGTAGAGGTAAAATCTGAGGACCAAGGGGAATGCTAAAGAGAAAAAGGTTGATGCCTACATACAGGTTGGATTTATTTAATTCAAGGGTTTGAAGAGAAAATCCATCTTAGACTGGAACTACATGGCAGTAAAATGGTGAAGCAAAGATTTCAAAACAGGCTATGTGTACCATTGGCCCCCTAGGGTGTGGTGGTTCAATTTGGCTACTATTTTAAGTGTCTCTATTCAAGGTCCCATAAAGAGGCCTCAGAGGAAACTGCTAATACACGTTGAGAATCAAGAACCTGTTCAAATTGCTGTAGTTGAGTACCCAAAAGCCAGTGTGTGGGGTTGAGAAACTGCCCACCCAGACAGGTATTTCTGAGATTACCATCTCCTACCTCCTAATTGTGTCAAGTGCCCTGGCAGCACAGGCAGTTGCTATTCCCTTTTTTTTTTTCCCTGAACACTCTCAGAACCTGAGTGCAACTCCGGGAGTGCTGCTATAGTAAAATACAAGGTATTTCTGATCCGTAGCCCCACAACACAGATGTGTTTCGTCAAGTATGCCATGAAATAACAGGACTCATTCTCTTACCCAGTGTTAAACCAGCTTAATCACATGAGGATAGCTTGAGGTAAGAATCTTCAAATTGCTTCCTATATCAGCAATCCAGTTTGACAGTGCAAAATTTCTGAATTTCACGTGATGGTATTCACCATTCTTAGAGTCTTAATTTTTTTCATCTTCAGGAATATATCCTTTGTAGCTTGGGCTGCATTTTAAACCAAACGGAACTGAAGTGTTACACACAGTTTCATTAAATACATGTTTTCAGAAGATACGAGACACAAAGCGAATGCATCAAACAGAAATGAGTCATTCACTGAGATCCAGATGAAGACAGCCCATTGAAACACAGCAAGTTGTGCAGGTGGCCACAAATGAAAAATAAATCTCTGAATGACTGAAATTAGCCTGATTCTTTCAGATTAAGTTACCCAAACAGCACCAAACTGTTAAATGTCATATTTTGAAGTTTGCTATATCAAAGAGGTTTTGTTCAAGGCCCAAAATGTAAGGTTTCTACATAAGTGATTCTTTTAATGTTTTTTCCTCTGCAATGGAGTTCTTTTCTGAAGAATAAAGGTAGTCCATGGCCATGAGTGGAGATCCACTTTAGGTAATATTTTTGTAGGAGATGCTGAAACATCTTCTTCTGTGGCTGCTTATTTAATACATTTTCTTATTTGTGACAACCCTTGCCAGCAATGGGGCTACTATGGTGCTGTATCTTATTGCACAAACTTCTCTGGGATGTGAAATAACCTTGGTGCAGGCCTTCCATCCAGCCTGGTGGCCGCTGCCCAGCTGCCATTTCAGAAACACAGCCACAGGGAACTTCTGTGTTGAATCTCCTTGCTCCTACTTTTGACAGGATTTACCCTCATTCTCACTGAATATGGGAATGGAGAATTAAGAGCAGCTCTGTTTCCCCTCGAGGGGAAATGGAGTGTACTGATTAATTGCTGTAGGAATTTAAATGGTGCTTCACACTTCCTTCAAATGCTAGCATAGCTTTAAGACAGCCGGTGATGTGTGTTTTCTGGTATGCAGTCTTTAATTGCATATCCCTTTTTGCTGGAGGGTTCCGTTTATTAATTTAATAGTATTTTATCAATCTCTGTCAATGTAAACCTTTGCAGGCGATTGTGGAGTATCATGGCTGTTTTAAAGTGAAAACTAAATAGCCTTACTAATGCTAAAATTGAAGACAATACTCCATCTGATGAGTACACAAGCAGGGATCTGTACCTTATGCCATGTTGTACCAATTTTGCTTCCTTCACCTCTCTAATCAGACTCTGTTTCTTCTTCCCTGTCTCTTTTCTTTGCTGACCCCCTTTTCACATTGTTATTTTCAGATTAGAGAAAATTGCTTTCTGTCTGGTAGGGATATAATTTCCTTGTACCCATGGAGAATTTCGCTGGGTACCCAGTCTCAAAGTAGATGTAATTAGGCTTTTGTTGAATTCCTACTGTAGCAAAACTCATGGTATTTCACAGCATGCTGCCAAAAAATCTCTCCATGGGATATTATGTCTTCTGAGTGCTTGTTTCTTAAACACTGAGTATGTTGTTTAAGACTTTTGACTGTCTGTGTTAAGAGTTCAGGAAAAAGGATTATATTTGTAGGAGAAAAAAAGAGGACTAACTTCAAACATCTCCTTGTTTTCCATCTTACAGCAAGGAATGCTTCTCATTCCCTGAATGAAACTTCATATGCAACTATAGCTACCTGACCACAGCTTAGGGTGTTTGACACCAAAGTCTCAGACACTGGCTCATGACTTTTGGAATGTGAATTCAGTTCTCCACAACATAAATTACCAAGGGCCAAATCCACCAGAGGATATTCTTATCCAGGAAAGCCTAGGGCAGGGCAGTTCTGCTTAGATTGACTGTCCAAAGGACAGCGCTTTCAACTACTGCTAGACAGCCTGTGGTGCTTGGTCTGCTGGTGAGCTGTGAAACACCACAAAGTGGTCCTTAAAACTTGCTTTTTTTGTTTCTCAATTGCAAATGCACATTCCTCACATGCAGGTAAACAAGAAGTTCCCCAGTCCTTGTGTTGGACAACTATACATTTTGAAACTTGAGAAGTTTGAGTGTGCTTTGCTCTCACTAACCCAGCAATTTCTACACTTGTTTAGTATTTTCTGATTGTGATTTAATATATTGTTTGCAAATGCCTTTAAAATCGTTTTCTTAAACAGATGACAACTGGATATAATAGTCTTCTGTTTAACATTTAAATCAAGCACATAACCTGCTTCTGGGTCTATGATCAACAGGACATTTCTGCTGTATATAGCAACTACTGATCTCCCCCTATTTTTCTGTTGACTTTAATATAAGTATTTCAGTTATTAACTGAAAATCCTTTGAACAACATTAAATTGTTTTATCAAAGGAGCATAGCTTCTCCCTGTTGAATTCACAACTACCAGTAACACCATCTCCCTCCAGCATCTTGATTGATCTGATATTTCATTAGAGGCAGCTCTTCTCCTTCAGGGTTTTGACTGATTTTGATTCCTCATACTGCAAGACTACTCATCATCATGGCTATCTTTCTGCTACCTTCTGCTACAAATAGAGGCAAGAGATGATCCTGAAGAGAGATATGATTTTGTTACAATCTGACATCTTGGACTGACCACACATCACTGTGATATATTGAATCTCAATATGAGAAGTATAAATCTTTCAAAAACTTTCTAACATTTTGTCAACTGTTTAATGTAGCAAGAGTAAAATGATGTTCATGTGCAGCATGTGTTAAATGGCTGACTTACAACAGTTCAGGAGGCAGATTAGCACTCACTGAACTTGCAGCAACATTTCACAAAGAAACAAATAAGCTGCTAAGAAAGAAATACTACTACACCAAATTAAATATGAATTTTGTAAATCACCCAGAATCAAATAGCACTCTGAGTTTTGGTGACCCTTTTTATAGTGTTTTTTAGCTAGCATTTCACATGGATGAGACTAGGGGACAAGACTGAAGGTCCAGCAGAAGGACAGAAACCTGAGGCTGCGACAGCATGGAAGAAATGAGGTCTGGGGACAGCAGTAGCAAGCTCTGCTTCGAATATCTTCAAGCACTACCCAAGTCAGTAGCTTCACTCCCTGCTGTAAGAAACTCAGCAGTGTGATACTTGTACTACCCCCATTAAGTGTATTCCCTGGAGAGCACTTCCAGTGGTCACCTGTGAAGTGACTCAATAATGTGGTGTGGATGCACTCTTGCTGGAGACAAAAGACAGCCATGGTTTGAGTAGATTTTACCTGGAGTTATTCCAGATATGCTTGAGGCCTGTGGTGTGCTGGCTGAAAGCCGGGTACATGGGCTCTGAAGGGAGCTCCACAACCATCTAAAGGCCAAACCATATCTCAGGTAAGCACTCATCAGCACTCCCTGATACATCTGCATAAAGAGAACTACAGACAGGGACAGTTACTGTGTCCGTGGCCAGCAGCTAAGCACCCACCCATCCTCTCATCAGGACAAGAGAGAGAACAGCAGGAGTGAAAGCAAGAACACTCATAGTTTGAGATAAGAACAGTTTAATAAGTGAAGGAAGGAGAAAAAAACAAGTAACACCACAGCATTCATTCACCACCTCCTAAAAGAGAACAGTGCCAAGGTAGTCTCAGAGCAACAGCTGATTTGGAACACAACCCCCCATTTTTTAGTGCTCAGCATGGCATCATCTCACAGGCCACCCTTCTGGCCAGTTTGGGTCAGGCAGGGGGGCAGCTTTTTTACTCACCCCCATCCTACTCACTGGAGGGAAGGGGACAGAGTGGGAAAGAGAGACAGCAACAACAGTGTGCAAGTAGTGCTCGTTAATGGACAAAATATTGGTGGTGTCAACTGTTTTAGTCACAAACCCAAACCAGCACGGGGGCTGCTATGTAGAACATTTAATCTGCCACAGCTACAGCTGAGATACATCTTGTGCTGTCTACCTTCCCCAGGCATCCTCCTTTCCTCTAATGGTCAGTAGTTGCTTTTCATGGCTGACTTCTAGTCATGTAATTTCAGATAGAGAAAGTTGAAGAGCTTTTGCTTCAATGCAGTTAATGTGTGAATTCACCTCTGACAGACGTGATTTCCAAGAGATTCTGGGAAGAAGCCATAGTGGAATCATTCCAAAAGCATCTGTCTCTTCGTCACAGTAGCAAAAGACTAGTCTCACCACATCATCCCTTGCTGTTCACTGAAAGCTGAATCCACTGAAGCTGCAGTGAACATAATGGCATTTAGAGAAGGCCAGTGATCCAGAGCAGGCATTACTAACCTATCGTAACACCCTATGTGCAAGAGCTTTAAAGTCAATTCATGGAGAAGTTCTTCTGCACCACTGGTAGGCACAAGAAAGACTAACTACACTTGGAAAAACAAAGGAAAACTTTGACATTTCACAACACAAGATCTTTGTGGTTTAAAGTAATCAGTCCAGATTATCAGTAGGCACATCCAACAAATGGACAGTTTGTCACAAGGGCAGCTCTGTAGACACCACAGGCTTGTATGTCCTTGTATGTCACAGCAAGTATCTGAGGGAATACAGATGTGTGACCTCAAAGAAGATGCCAGCTGTGCTCCTACATCCATTCTCTGTTTATCATCCAAGCTTCTTGTTCCTGTTGTACTTATGGCTGGTAATTCTGATTCGTGCTTCTCCTGATAAAAGCTGAATCAGAAATGAAGAAAATGTTCTTAGAGGTTTCTTGTTTAAAATCACATTTAATTTCTTTCACTGAAAGTAGATGAACTTCTGCTCACCCTTTCCTTCCCTCCCCTGCTGAGTTTTCACAGAAAGAACTGCTTTGCTGGAGAAATAGAATAAAAACAAACTGCAGAGAGCAGAGCTGTAACTATTTTTTATTTTAGCAATAAAAAAGCAATACTGCAATCCTTAATTAAAGGAAGCTGAGGCAACTATGTGGTTTAATGATCTGGTAGAGCCCTTTTTATTCCAAGAAGAGCTACATTTGTCAAGACAGGAACAATCAGGGAAATACATCTTGTTTATCTCACAGAACAACTATTATCTCCTGAAAATAGCAGAGTTCTCCATTTTAGGAAGTGCAGTTAGAGTTGGCTTTCCAGTTCCCTCTTTGTGCCCCTGAGTAAATGCATGTTGGGATTTTTACACAGGAGTACCCAGAAGACACGGAGCTGGCATTGCCTGCTTGGTAGCAGCTATTCTTCATCACCCCGTCCCAGTGAGTTAGCCATGCTAGGTAATAAATTGCAGCACTGTAGAGGAGTATTACAAAGGGCACTTGGCAATCCTGGAGTACTATTCTGTGTAGTTATGGCACTATCTCTCAAATCCTCCTTTGCTCAGCTTTCTTCAGCTCCTTATCCCCCAGGCCATACATGTATGAGTTGCTCCTGCACAGCAAGGGGTCCTCTGGCTCCACACTGGTAACATATTCTCTATCTCAGGTCCTCAGCAGCAACTTGCCTATGAATGGAATAGGAAGGGACTTGCAGAAAAGCACCTGTGTGCTGCTTTGTCTGGAGGTGTTCCCCTGCGATTCCCTGAGCAGCTATGACTAGTCAGAGCAGTGATATGCACAGTTAAGATCATGCACGGACAGGTAAGAACTGAAGCAACACCTTGTGTCCCTAAATGCTGTTTTGTCCTAAAAGAGAATTGCAATTGTCTCTTTTTGATAAGCTCAGTGCGTTCCTCAAAGCAGCCGGTGGCTGGAACCATTTAGTCAGGCTTGTAATTTCCCCCTGATGATCACATTCACTAATGTTTAGCTCCTGGGAAGCTAATG
Organism: Rhipidura dahli; assembly: GCA_013399225.1. Classification (NCBI taxonomy): domain Eukaryota; kingdom Metazoa; phylum Chordata; class Aves; order Passeriformes; family Rhipiduridae; genus Rhipidura; species Rhipidura dahli. The sequence goes on along the minus strand of VXAC01005215.1, from coordinate 323,566 downwards.
AGACACACACCCACGGTGTCAGGAGCACTCTGCCAAACGCTGGGAGGTATGGATGTTCTCTGCCTTCGTGCCTTTAAGGAACAGAAACACGTGCCAACCCTGCCAGTTGGTCAGATAGGATAAGGAGAGGCTTATTGCTGGAACCACACTAGCTCACAAAGAGTGCCTTCAGACCTGTTTTATGACCAGGACCTAAAAAGATGAAAATACAGATCAGGGGAGAATTTTTTTTGTACTGATCTTGTCTTTTTGGAAATGCTCATAACTGCTAAGATATTTGACTATGGGTTTTTCCACATGGGATGAGTATAAAAGACATATTTTCAGTGGTAACAAGCTGGTATCAACTAGGAATATTGAAGCTGATCTGGTTTTCTTTTTAGACTTTCAAGTAGAGCATTTCCATGATGAATATTTAGAAAAAAAGGTGTGTAGCCAGGCCAGTTTTCATATGGCACCTTTTCACCAGAGTGAAATTGCACTTTATGATAAGGTGCTTTTCAAAGGAAATTTTTATGTGTCTTTTTCTGGAAAGGCTCTCACCGTGTATATATTGGTGTAAAACTTATCTAATACATATTTACACAATAACTTCAAGCCTTTTATTTCAGAAGGCTTTTGCATATATTGACTCATCCATACAGTGGAATAAAAAGACCTGAGCCGAGCAAAAGTAGCAGATCTGATGGGTCTGCTCAGTAAGGCCTGAGATTAACCTTTGTATCTGGAAATTAAGCATTTACATGAAACTAGGAGTAAGGCTGAGTGCTGGCTGTGCTGCTGACCCTGTATGCTCATGAGATGGGACACAGCCAGCTATGGGGAGAGGAGAGCAGAGGACCTGCTTTGCCAGCCTGGATACTGGAGCTGGACACCCTGTGTGGGGCTTGACCAAGGACAGCTGCCAGGCAAGCAGGAGAGCTCTCCTGGGGTATGTGTTCTGCTAGAAAGAGCAAAGCAAATCATCCCATATGAGGTGAGCAGATAGCAGAAGGGTGCTGCGGCGTTCCCAGAGCTGGCTGAGGCAGAGCTGACTGTATTTTGAGCTGAGAAAGAGAAGCTGTGCTGGTAGCCCTGTGTCATGGCCCTTCTGCACAGCCCGTGCCCTCAGAGGAGTGTGGGAAGCAGGGGAATATTGAGACCATTTTGGAGCTTCCTGTGTGCATCTGTAATCAGAGGAAGATTAAAACCATTCACAGTCAGACCCCGTGGGATGGAAATTGTTGGTGCAGCACAGAAAGTGCTGGGGACACTCCTGATTCTTGACTCCCCTGTCCCAGTTTCCACTGCATCCTGGCAAAAAGGTAAAAATTAGCACCCATTTCACCTGAATTCAGGATGTCGAGAACAAGAACTGCCCCAGATGCCAAGGAATATAAAGGAAACAAAGAAATAATTTGCAAGAGGAATTAAAGTTTTAAGAACCTAAATTCTAGCTCCTCGGTGTTTTTCAGACCTGTAGGATGATTTGGATGGTTAGACTAACAGTGTCCCACAGCCTGCTGAAGAAATACAGAGAAGGCAAAAAAGCAAATTGTGTAGGTCTCTGTGTCAAACATCAAATCACAGAACCATGGGATATGCTGGGTTGGGAGTGACCCACGGGGTCATCAAGCCCAACTCTCAGCCCTGCACAGCCCATCCCCAAGAGTCATACCATGTGCCTGAGAGCATGTGGCCATTTCTCTCCAAGTCACTAACAGCTTGAAAATAAATATTCATGGTTACATCTGCTCTGTGAAGGCAGAAAGAGCCTTGCATGTTGATATTTGCCACAGACCAGTTTGGTAAACACGACCACCGGCACATAAACAGCTGTCGGTAACACGCAGGGAGAAAAATCAGGATCCCTGTGAGGGATTTCAATGTGAGTAACTTTAACAAAAGACTCACAAAGCCAGAATGAAATATGCTTGAAATTCTTCAGCACTGTAAATGATGATTTGTTAACTAGCAAAATACTGCACCCAGTGTTCTAGTCTTGTCAAAATTTCATCTTGCATAGGAGAGAAGTCTGTGCAATAAAAAAGCAATAGTTGTTTAGGTTACACTGGCTGTTTTGGCCATAAACAGCCTGTTTGCTGTGGAGCAGAATCTCAACCAGCTCTGCAGAGTTGGTGATTGCCCTCAGAAAAACTGTCTGGGTTGGGAGAGGGGGGGTTCTAGCACTGCAAGTATTTAAATCAAGACTGGACCTTTTTCTGAAAAACATATTCTGTTTCAGTCTGAACTATGAGACCTGAAGCAGCCATTCCTGAAACCTCTGCTCTGTATAAGGCAGATCAACCTAAAAGATCCATAGTGACTTCCCAGTAACTCTTAATAACTTAATGAATTAATAACTATGACAATTAATGTAGGCAAGTGTCATAATTTACTGGTGATGCCATATGCCCAAGCACCTGATGTTCTCAGTGGAAACAGTATAAGCTAAACTTCAGAAATGTGGTTTAATTGTAATGCTTGAAATTCTGTATGTACATTTGCCTCTAGTAGAAGGTGCTCAGTTTACATTTTGCTGTATATGCTACATTTTACTCACAGGAGAACAAGCTTTTCTAACACCCAGATGATGTGACATATTATGGCAAAGAAAAAAAAAAAGAAAATTTTTTTGATATGAGTAAGACTAATGAAAGGAATTATCCAGGAAGTCAATGCTGTATTGACAAGTAATCCCAGGGACCAGGAGCCAGCATATTTACAAAAATAAAGGAGGAACTGGTATGGTGTCAAGCCACTCTCAAACCTACATTCACCTGTTGCTTGCTTTTCATCTTCTTTTGACAGCTTTAATTTTTTTATTCCTGGTCAAGACAGAATGTCAGGTCCCCAGAGATCTAAGCAAATATTTAGAAACTGTGCTCTGTTAAGGAAAACAAACAACTGTAGTCTGACATTGTAGGTTCAGCATTGTGAGGATGAACTAGTTATCATCCTGGTTGGGGACTGAGATGTCTAGATTTTTATAGAGTATCATTAAATCAACAACATGTGGATCTTTATTGTTACAGATAAATATCAAAAGGAGCTTGAAATGTCAGTAGAGTTGGTGGTTTTGTTCCACTGGCAAAACAGGTTTCTGTGTCTATCAATCAACCAGGTCAGGTAGTCAAAATTCCAAATGCTCTTTTATTTGTTTGTAACTTTTGACCATTGTTTTAGAAGATAGTATTATGCTACTCAGTGCAGTCAGAAATACTGCCTTGACTCTTGTACAAACAACACCTATATTTCTCATCAACTCTATTTCCTGAGGCATTTTTATCTTAACCCAGTCACAGGAAAAAACTTAAGGTAAAATTTTCTATGAAACACTCTGAGCTGTTTTGAAATAAGCAGGAATATGTTGATAATAGTATAGAGAAAGTGAGATTTAAGCTAGCACTGAAATGTATTCAGATTCAATTCTTGCTCAGCAGGATCTCTTAAATGACATTCACAGGAGGAAAAGTTAAGTCACCCTGAAATGGAAGAAGAAATATTATGTCCTTTCTAGGAGAAACTTTTCAGAAGCATTCCTTGTATCTTAGCGACAGTATATTTAACAGTGCTCTGATTTTTTTTAAATTTATTTTTATTTTTTAATCTCGTTTTCTGCTAGTTTACTAACTGGGCTTAATGGATGAGATCAGACAGTGCAGAGGCAGCTGGAGGAAAAGGATGCTTCCCTTAGCATCTCTGGCCCAGCCGTGGTGTTCACAGCATGTTCCTCTCAGCCACTAAGGAACCACCACAGTACCTTGCTGTTGTATCTCTATAGAGGAAAAGCTGGCTGAAAAGTCAGTTTATCATTACTATTTTTCAGCTGTATGGGGTGACTTAAAAAAAATGTTTTATTTATATGATATAAAGAGAGAAATTCAGTAGATTTCCTCATCTTACAAATATTCCTCATGCTGTGTATTCTTTAGAGATTAGTGCTCTAAAGCCCCTGTAAATGATGACAGGATATATGTAATCTACCAGTGACACACTTCAATGCTTAAGAGTCTTTGGCCTCCAGTCTTGGGCACATCAAGGGCCAAGCATATTTCTCTTAGATCATCCTGTTCACTCCCTCAGGGCTCACTGCTCGAGGGCCCAGTCCTGCCTCCGCTGAAGTGGAAGGCAAAGCTCCAGCCTTAATCAGTGTTTGCAGAAGTTGAAGCCTTTTGGCAATGGAGACTTTTTTGTTTCACAAACAAGGTCAAATTAAGCACAGGGAAGAGATTTAGAGCTGTTTGTGAGGAAGATTGGGATGATGAAAAGAGACCCAGATTTGAGGACAGTTTGGGGTTCTGCCAAAGGATCTCCATAATTTACACATACTGAGTACAGCTGTACTACCAATCCAAGCCTGGGCTGGCTTGTTGCAGCTGTTCAATTGTGCCAGCTCTCTCTCAGCTTCTGTCTTCAAGACAGCTAAATTTGCATTTATGCTACAGATGTTGTACAGCACAACTTTCCACATGGCAGGTAGTTTTCTAGTGAGATGAGATTTTGTTCCTAATTAATGTAGGCAGCCCTTGCTCAGGATAGGTGATCAAAACAAGCCCTGCCAAAAGAAAGGAAAAAAGAATTCACAGTGTGAACACTGGGCCACATTTCCTAACTATTTCAGGCAGTTAGTTCTGAAGCTGATGTAAAATATGTCCTTCCTTTCTGTTCCTCTTATATCTGCTAGATTATGATTATATTGCCTTCCTCAAGATTGTGGACAAGGTGAGACCATTGGAGAGCAGGATGCTCTGGGTGACCTAAGAGGTGAGGAAGCCTCCCTGTTCTTCCTTTATTTCCTCAATGAATTTTCATTCTTGTATCATGAAAATTAATGCTGAGCTGCTGTATATCATCGGAAAATTTGTAAGTCCATCCATGGGAAGGAGATTTTGGAAAAGGATAACTTCATGATCCCTCTTGGATGACAGAAACCAGAAGATAGTAGGTGGCAATAGAAGCTGGTTAAATCAGTGGAGTTCTGGAAAGCCACTGCAAACAAGGTCTGCATCATTTAGAAGTTGGGAAAGTAGAATTGGTGTAACACTTTGCCTACCAAATCCTGGCTTCCAACTCTGACTTTCAGATGACCACTGCATGGCTGAGAGATGCTCCTGCTAAGCACCACTCCTGTACAGCCCAGTGCAGGCTGCTCATCATAAGAATCAGCTTAACTTTCTTTCCAGGAGCTCAAGGTCCACAAAGCAAGCAAGAAGTGGCATTCTGCAGACACATGTTCTGGTATATTTTGAAACTGAAGTGGGAATTAGACAGTCTGCATGTAAACAAAGCCATTTTTCACATGCAAGCATGCAATGTGACTCTGGCACAGCCTCTCTCCAAGCTTGTCAGGAAGGAAATGCAGAACACCAGCACAGGACCAGAGTACCCTCAGGCAGTGTGAATGCAGCCAGCCCCAGCTGTGCCAGTAAATCATTTGGCCCATGTTTAGCTTTCAGTACAGCAAACATGCTACAGCCAGGCTGACAGCTCCTTGGTCCAGACAGAAAGCACACAGTGACAGCTTGGTGTCCTCCTGAGGCCGAAGCACTAACTAAAACTGAAGACAGGACTTCTGTGCCTCTGACTGCTCTTCCTAAATGGAGCACTGAAGAACTTGTCTCTTGTCACCAGGCATCAGCACGCACCACCACTTAAAGAGCTTCAGAAGCTTAGGAGGTGCTTTGGTAAGGGCTGTGTAAATACCACAGACACAAAGCACCTCCATTGCTCCTAATGTTCAAAGGGTTGTTGCATCCTCTGAACTGTTTTTCATAAGTGGAGTTTGCTTTAGTCACCTGCTTAGTGCCATCACTTCTCAGTAAAGACAGAAGGCCATGTGCTCCCTGCCCTGCTCTCTGATAAACAAAGCCTGTGCCACTTTGCCCCAAAGCTTGTAATTCCTAGCCAGACACTTGGAGGACACTTTGGGTACATCTGCATTGTCACCTTAACTCAGAGCACCAGCCTGCAGCCAGCCTAAACTCCCTGCTCCCTAATGTGCTCTGTCTTGCTCTGTGCCATAGACCAGAGAAAGGCGACTGCTGGGACTCTCCCTGCCACTCAGGTAGCCCAGCAGAGAGTGACACTGGCCCGCAGGTGTATTCAACACCCATGGGCTGGTGGATGCCCTGGTTCTGCAGATTTGTACCTGGCAGAGCTGGCTGTGCCTCTGTGCACCAGGGTAGCCAGGCCAGCAAAGCACACAGACGTGTTGCCCTACTCACAGCTCCTGCACTGTTGAAGCAGGAATGGCAGCTGCTGCAGTGATGGATACAACTTAGTGCAATTAGCAGGAGTTCTAGAAAGTGGAACACACTTCCTTTCCTGCCAGGGGAAGATGGTCTTTTGTAACACACAGGGAACGAAGAGGACAGGGTAGGTGTATGGTGGGACAGATATGGGCCAGGAAGGGTCAGAAGAGGGACTGAACTGACTTTACAGACCTGGTGATTTGGGCTTATCACATACCTGGAGTGGTCAAATGGCAGGTAAGTGCCCGTGGAGGCACAAATATCCAGCAAAAGGGAAAAGACACAGAGGGGAGGGCAGCACAGGAGAAAAATGAAGCGGATTCTCGGGACAAAGGGGAACTGTTATTCATTTAATGCTGGAGCCTCTCCTCAAAGGGATTTTTCCTTTAATTCCTTACACTACAGGAGGAAGTTATTAAAATATGAAAAGATGCTGGAATAAAGCATATACCTCACTGTACGCTCAATTTTAAAATCTACACCAATATCCTAATGAACTTTTAGCTAAGGCACAGCAGTTTCTTCTTCTTACCTAGTACTGGGAGGAAAATTATCTTATTTGTCCTCACAGTATGATTCATCAATAGAAAAGGAGATTATTGCATGTGTTTGCCATAATTAATGACACCCACATAGAATGAGACTTTTGCCCCCTCTGTGAGATGAAGCTTAGCTTGCAGAAGGATCCTTTTGAACCACAGTGGTGCTAAACTTATCGGCGTCTGAGCACAAAGCATTTTCATCTTGCTTTGAAGCCATTTATGAGGGTCTTGCAGAAAGACAGAATAAAGTTACCTTCCTCTCCAACATGCTCCTTCATTACAAGTTCCCCAAGGATCATGGAGAAGCAAGAAACATAATGAATATTCATTTCCAAAAGTTCAGTTAATACTTGTGCATAAAGACTTTCAGAAGGCTTATGCAAAAGCACACTGGAGACTTTGCTGTGTGTTTGTACATAAAGCAAAAAATATCAAGAACTCAGAGTCATGGCTCTTTCTTTCTCTAAATTGTATTGCAAGACCTTATTCATCATCTACTTCATCTTTTTATCATCAGACAGCTTTCATCTTGAGAAGATTACAGGGTACAGTGGACTGAATACAACATGCAATAAGCCTTAAAAACTGTGCCATAGGACTATGGCTAGAAGTGCCTCTCTTCAATTATTTTTATACCTTGAGAAATTAGTTCTTTAAAGTCTATGTGTTGTCTTCTTCATTAAACTTAGTAACCATGCTGAATCACATTTCTTTTTTTGTCATATATTATGCAGAATAGATTTTTTTTAAATGTGACTTCTCATTAAATGCCTCATCTGCCTGGCTGGGTTCAGTCCAAGTGTCTGAGCAGTACAATTTTAATTCTTTGCTTTCTTCTCAAAGTCAACTCTAGTTTCTTCTTTTTGAGGACTAAAAAAAAAAAAAAACAAAAAGGAACAGAATTACAGGTTCTGGTATTTTTTACTTTTTTATTACTTTCAGTAATAAAGGACTTTCAATTTTCATCATCTAAGCCACTTTTCATGGCACTGCAAAATTTCAGACAGGACAGCATTTTGAGGTGGGCTTCCATGACATGCCTACTACCACCACCATCTCTTCCATCCTTAGCCATGAGGTGGCTGCTCAGGCAATGGAGCTTCCTGAAGTCCCCAGCTGGAATCCAGCCATTTGGCATCCAGCCCTTTGCTCTTCCAGCTCCCAAACAGGCAGGAGCCCTATCCCTGGCTGATTTGAGGGAAGAGAGGTCCGTGGATATATTGTGACAGGTGTGACAGGTCCAAGCTATAGGCAGGAATCCAGAGGGATAGAGAGATTGGCTTGCTGGTGGGGGAGATTCTTGGGGCACAGTGTGACAGGAAGGTTCAGAGGTAGCCTGACATTTGCAGAGGCGCAGTGAAGTGGGGATGGAACTCTCCATGGGCCAGAATGCTGGAGCCAAGAGTGGTGGAAATGCCTTTCCTGGGCTCTGCTCCTCAATGATGTGGTGTCAGGGGGAAGGAAGGAGGATGGATCACAGTTACAAGAGCTATCTCCTGCTGTCTCTTCCTGGCCACCCCAGGAGCTACACAGCTTTACCTGCAGCGAGGAAGCGTGATGCTGGGAAGAACTGAACCTATGTCCTTCTTCTTATTTTTTTTCAGTCACTAGGAATTCATCTTGAAAAACAAGAATTAAAAAGACTGCTTAGTCTGATTTAAGATGTAAGGAAAGATATTTTCTGGCTGGTATATAAGAGTTGGACTTTGAAAAGATGTGAACACTTATGAAGAGCAATATGAAATTTTTTGTGCTGTGGCAGGACACAGTGATTGAGAATGAGGTGAGGTCTCAGGTAACTGAACTGAAGTTAAATGGAACAATGGCCCTGATCCAGCAAAGCCATTTCACAGGCTCTGTTTTGAAAATGAGCTTTGGCTGGGATGTTGTGATACCATTTAATGTCTGGTTTAATGTCTTCGTGAATGAGCTACTGACAGCATAGCTGAAGAGAGGAAATATGCTTTTCTTAGCAAAGAGAATACAGAATATTGACAAGTAGAGAACTGCTCTCACCAGAGCTCAATTTTCTCTCCACTTTTGAGACTGCTTTCTGTCAAAGGCATTAGCTTCATACTCCCTTGGCAAAATCAACCACAACAAACATCCCCAGTTTGAGCTGTGCAATACAGGAGCTCTGAAATGTTCATTTTCAGAATAGTTATTTCATACTCATATTATTATTTCAGTTGCCATGTTAAAAAAGGTTAATGAGATTTCTGGCAGTAAGAGAAACATCTAGATAAAATGCTTTCTAAACATTAGATATAGACTGATAATATTCCTTTCTAAAGGAAAGCCCTTTCTTCCCAGTTCAAGATAAGTTGTAGCCACACATCCAGTGAGTTCCTGGGTTGACTCAATATAACACAGAAACTGCTAAAAAGAAAAGTGACAGAGGATTTTCTCACTAGGTCTGTTTTTTTAAAAGAGCTAATGGAAAACAAGCTGGTTGAGCTGCCTGAGGTAATCAGTTTTTTGATGTGTGAGTAAGGTATGATTATTTTTTTTCACCATAGTAAGCACAGGATGAGTAGGACTGTGAGCCTAGGCTTGCAAATTTTCATGACAGCTTTGCATACTGAAATGATTCATGTAGTGAAATAATGCTGGAAGTTAATAAAAGAAACACAGCTTCTCCTGTCATCCAAATACTTTCCAAGATACAGAATCCTACAGCCTCTTGAAGTCAGGAATATTATAGCTTGAAGTCAGTAATATTATATCAAATGAGTTAGCAGTTTGGAACACACATATAAAGACCAATTCAATTTTTCCTTCCATGTTGGTACCCGCTTTGCATGATTAATTGTTTAACACTGAAGGTAAATTAATCACTCCTTTGTTTCATCAGCAAAGTAATGAAAATGTAGGAAAAGACAGAGTCTAGCTCTAAATAACAACCTGGACATAGGCCTGCCCTAGAAGAGGACTAAATCATTGGCCAGGCACCTAACCTTGCTGCATACAAACTTGTCTGCTTGATGCCCCACTCCATTCCTGCTTTTGTACGTGAGTGGTTTGGGCCTGTAATTAAACAGGTCCAGAAAACAGGCTCAGATAGAGAAGAAGAGGAAACAGAGGGTTTAATGTCTATAAGTTACACGAGCTCAAACTTATGCACTGCAGGGATTAATGTTGGATGTCTGGGTCCCAAAACAGAGTCCAGGAACCTCCTACAGCTCCATACTGAATGCCCAGAGTTGATCAGGCATTCCACTTCCTACTGACCACTATAATGTTGGCCTGCTCACACATCAGTTTTATAGCTCTCCAGCCTGATACAATTCATTCTCAACAGGGACAGCATAGCTTCATACCTGAGTTTGTACAAACTTGGGAGATGCCTATCACAAGCCTTGGGACACTGTTTTGCATCCCAAATACTTCAAGGCCAGTATATTATCTGAATCAGCAGCACTCAAGCCCTCTCTTGAATTCTGCCAAGGGAAGTAGCAGTTTAAATCCATCAAACAAAAAAATTGGACCTAAGAAGAAAAGGAAAATTTTAACTGCATGGAGAGATGTCAATATGCTGTTGGGTCTTTGGGGAAGGTGCAGCTGCAGTTGCTTTATGTTCCTGAGGAGTTGGCAAAAGTTGCTGCTTTGTGAAGTGAAACTGATTTAACTTGTTCCCTGCAGCTCCCAGAATTGAGTCATCCTCTTCAGTATGTCCTGCTTTGGTATAAAACCTGTTCCTTACATCACCCCCAGATCAATTATGCAAGTAAAATGGATCTGACACACATTTTTAACTTGCAATGATTGCTTTTGCCAACTTTTCTTAATTAGTGCAGATTCTCTCTGTGACCTATTTTCAGGAACTGAGCAGTTCAGTAAGCCTGGGTGACAAGAGCCTCTGTTTTCACTTTACAAAATAAGGTAAAGCTCACCTGTAACTTCAAGTTTCCCTTTAGCTGTTGCTGTTGCAAAAAAGTTAAAGGTACAAAACAGGATACTTATTTTCAAGGTTAAACCTTGAAAGTCCTCCAAGTCCTCAGTACTGAAGACATTTTTAATTAGACAATCTCTTCTCTACTTCATCTCCACATTATATCTGTAAAGCAGATGTGACTCTCCCACCTCATTCCTCACTGGTCTTGCTGCAGAGGAAGACTTGCTCTGATTTTTCTCTCTTGTGGTCCTGCCTGTTTGTTCTTCAGTGAATCTTATTATCCTGTCTGAGCAGCCACACAAGTTTAAGGACTGGAGCAGAGATTGCTTCCCTGGCTGGCTGTTGCCTGTGGTCTGGTGTTTCTAGTTATGTTCTTGGGCAGTAAGAGCTGTGAATTCCACAGGCTATGGCAGGTGTGCTTTCTAAGGAAGTACTCCAAGACACCCACTCACACCCTGGAGAGCTGAGGAGGGATCCCTTATTCCCATGCCCATGTCTTCTGGCCCACACAAGGCAGCTCCCACACAGCACACTGGATTTCCCGGGCAGTTGCTTCTCCCCATACACTATGAAAGGGAAGTGGACAATTAGGACTGCATTTGGCACTAGGCACTGCAGTGCTTGAGTTGTAGGGACTAAAGTCTTACACTGGACCAATGTGATGTATACAAAAGACAACCTCTGAAGTGCACCGATAATCTTGTATCTATTCTTCACAGTTCTCTTTATGAAAAGCAATATGAAGTCCTCCCAGTCTAATACAATTTCAAATCAAAGCAATAAACTGTCCAACAACAACAAAAAAATCTTTTGCTAGATGTTTCTATCTTGCTCTGTTCTGACTGCTCAGGTGGGATGCATCAGCTGCTTGTCCCCCAGCCCAGTGTGACTGCTGGGGAGCTGCCCATCAGGCTCTGGATTTAAGGATGGGCTTTTTCATTCCACTCCACAGGCTGAACATGGCAACTTCTGAGTCATGTCCTATTGCCATGGGTTTGGGTTTTGAGACTGATATTTTTTTTCTGTGGATACTTTCAAGTCATCTGAGAAGGTCTGGGGGAAGGGAAAGGAAGAGACAGATAGTAGTTGGGTCTTCTGATCAGACTCCCTTCACTGTACATTTCACAGAATCAGAGAATGTTTGAGGTTGTAAGGGACCTCTGGAAGTCATCTGGTCCAACCCCCCTGCTCAAGCAGGGCCACCTATAGCTGGTTCCTTGGGACCGTGTTCAAATTCCTTCTTCTTATCTCTAAAGATGGAGACTCCACAACCTCCCTGGGCAACCTGTGCCAGGGCTGAGTTTAATAAAGTATATGTTCATATTCATTAAAAGTTTAGTGCATTTCTTACATTTTATAAAACTAGGTAAGGACTACATACACAGAAGAAAAAAAAGCCAGAAAGTGTAATATGAAATCAGTGTCCAATATTCTGAGTATGAAGCAATAGTACCTGAGAAAATGTTTGTTCCTATGTAACCATACAGTGAAAAAGATGTACAGAACTGAGTATGATATGAGGGAGTATTCTTAAGGCCATCTTCTCTTAGATGATCTCCCAGGGCTATTTCATTAGGAGTCACCTAGCACTGTTATTTCGTGAAGGTTTCTTAATGGACAATTAGGTGTTAAAACATGAAAAGAGCACAATCTCAATAGGGACTTGGGACGATATATAAAAATAAATTAATATAATACAATCAGGGCTTGATAAAATGTAGAAATAAGGTAGAATTGAGTATCTACAAGAATTCAATTCAAAAAACTCTGCAGCAGCTGGTTAGTAATGCTGGAGGCACCCTGACTCACTAGAAACTTACTGATGCCACTTGAAAATTTTTGTTTGGTGTAGCTCAATTTTCCCATGCATCTGGGATTTATTGCCTATGAGCAACTAAGCATCTCTTTAAGTCTCTTAAGAGGTCCAATCCCAAATGGCTGTCCCAGAGCTTATTTAAGGCACTCAAATATGAAGGCGTCCACAAAACAGAGTTGTGAAATTGTGACACCTTTTCTATAACCCACCTTCTGGCTGGAGTATTCATCCCTATAATAGAAGAGCTATCCTAATTCACTCCATGAAGGTGGTTTGAATAGAGGGGTGACTCCCATGCTGCAGGGTGTCCCAGGCAGTGTGCTTCAGGGGATTACTGACCCCTTTCCTACTGCAGCTGGACCTGCAAAGATGGATGGTATTTACAATTTCTTCTCTAGGTATGTTCTTCAGACAAAATAGTAACTGAAGACTGTGGATTAGACCATGCATCAGCTCCATGACTTTGCAAAGTGCTTTACTAATGTGGTTCACTCTTAGTCTTAAAATATAGTGCAGGAATTACAGTTTACAGAAGCCTGGAAATACAGTATATATATGAGATCTAGCTTTTCGGGCGTACTTACCTTACCTAAATGCAGCTGAAGGATGTTGTAAACTACTGATCTGTGCCAAGATGGTCTGCATATTAGTGCCTTTCCTTACACAAGATGAAGTCCAAGCCACAGGAGAGCAAAACAGACAAAATTTCTTGACTCTGTGAGTAGAGAGATGCAAGCACATTCTGACACAGAAAAAAAAAAAAAGAAGTAGCAGTCCTTGACTACATGGAGGAGGCTTTATAAATTCTATAAATCCTGAAATATTCAGAGAAAAGAAAACAGGTTCTGCATAATTATCCTTGGACTGCAAGACTGTAGTGTATGCTTAGGGAAAAGACTAGAAGCAAAGAATGCTTGACTGAGGCAAGGTGTATTGATGATTTGGAAAAGGAGCTTTATTTTTTAATAAATGTAATTTTTAAAACAACCGAGCAGATCCAGTGTCCTTAATTCTGTGGTCATACAGTATCACAGGGACATAATTAAAAACAGTTACTTTGCCAAGCCCAGAGACATGCAGTTGCCAGGCAACATATTATATACTTTGAGAACATATAACACTGCACATGATTTATGTAGTGCTGCTGTTGTGTCTCCAGATGCTGATACCATTGTATCTAATGCAGATTCTTACAGGCTCAGCCACCACCTATCTATAACCATCATGCTGAATCTATTCCTTGGCTTGCCAGCACAATCCACCAGCTGCAAGCCCATTTTTAAACCTACAGCTTGAATCACTACTGAACAGTCAGTAAGGTGAACAGAAATTGATTGGAAAGGAGTAATGAGCTTTCATTACTTTTCTTTAAATATCAAATAATCAATCTAAAAATTATTAATATCGATGATGGGGTTTACTGTTTTTGTGAAAAATTAAAATATTTATAAAATGCTAATGTCACACCACATCATCTCCCAAGAAGCTAGAAAGATTTATGAGATGTGAAAATCACACAAAAAATGACAATCAGAATTAGAAGTATTGGAAATCTCCCAAAATAATTCTTCTGTGTTTTCAGGTTCTTGGAAAGAAAGAACACATTTCCATTCTGGATCTGTTATTTAGCCTGGACTAGACTTTGTCGTTCACATGGACATGGCTTCATCCCCTGCCACTCCTGAAAACTCATAAAAGAAGGCATCAGCTCCTGTGAAGGCTCAAAAGTAACAGTAATCCACGTTATGAAAATAAACCTACATGGAGTCACATGTTCAAATAAATGGCATGTCATTTGTGTTGGACTTGCAGTAGCTTGATGTTGGAGAATGATAACTTGGAGGATGTAAGCACAGGAAACCTTCCTTATCCTGGTATATCTCAGATGTTGTGGTTTCACAGGCCATGCCACCCTACTCCAAACGAAAAACTGTATTTACATGGCAGTCAAGAGGAGATAATTGGTTTGAGTCTGTATGAAAATCTGGTCCATGTACGTTAATTTTCGCAGATTTTATACAAGTCTTGGCTTCAATATTATTACACTGGGAGAACGGAGAATCAGCTACTGCGTTCAGGGGAAAAAATGTTTAAAAAAAAAAAAAGTGTTTTGAATATTTTCTGTTTGAGGTTTGGAAGCTTTGGGTGGTGCCTGCAGAATCCTCCTCCTGGCAGCAGCCCGCTGGAGGGAGCTGTGACATCTCAAATACATCAACAGCCTCGGCTGGAAGCTGCCCTAGAGGTCCCCAGGAAGGATTTTATACACATCTTTAGTCTTATACACTTTTGAAAACTATGAATCGTCTTAAACAGATATTATTTTTGGTCAAAATGAATTTTTGAAGCAGTGGATGTTAACAGAAAGCTTTTGGTTATATGCACGTGTCTGAGAAACAGACTCTATAAACATAACTTCATCTGGAGACAAGATTTTGTGTGCAGTTTGCAGTATTGGCACACACAATTACTGTGACATTGGGTGGCTGAACAGAAATAACAAAAGGGAGCTATGACTAAGAAATGTTCAATCACATGTCAAAAATGAAAGGAAAAAATTGCTCCTGAACTCCTTACTGATTTTCTTCCATGTGAGACACATCTTCTTGGATACTGGCATAAAAGCTTAAAAGCTTTACTTAGAAGCCACAGTTGTAAGGCTAAGATCGTTATATTTTACCTTTGAACTACTGTGTGTCTCCTGTTGATGAGAGCCAGCAGCCCAAGTGTGCAGAGAGGGTCAGCTGCAATCTGAGGACATGAGAGAAAGCCAGGTTTAACCAACCAAGCCAGGGGTACCCACAGGGTTTCCTCCAAGCACCCAGCGATTCCACGCCTCCACAGCAGGAACTTGGGCATCGCTGACACCTCAAAATTCACCCAGAGGGAGACTGCAGCAAGGAGCACCTTCCCCGCACAGAGTCACATTAGTATCAAATACCTAAAAGAGCAATTTTCAGGTTAATCCTTATCCAGTGGCAGAAGAAGGACATCCTGATGTCTTTTAATACGGGGGACAGCAGCCCTAGAAGCAGATCTGGATTCAATTCCTTCTGCAGCCTGAAACCATTCCAACTGACACCACCCAGCTCACCCTGGAGTGTTCTTGCACCATGCTAGGAGCTGGCATTTTGAGTGAAGTTAAAGTGGTATTAAGCAAAATGTAAAAACACTGGGTCTCCTCAGACCCAGCTTGGTACCTGTGTCCCTTCCTACCTCTATTTCACAGTCTGAGATTTCAGTTACGTTGCCATTAGCATTTCCATATAGGATCACAGAATATTTTGAGTTGGAAGGGACCCACAAGAATCATCGAGTCCCAGGTATCACCACCTTTAGCCATCTGACACCCCTCCTGCATGAGTCTGGTTTGTCTTTTTTCAGCTATGAAGGCAAAAGGAGCTAAGGGAAAATAAGAAGTCAGGGAAGCAGCATCATGCTATCAATAATCAAAAGAGAAGATGCTACAGAGATAGCCTTTCTTTCCTCTCTTGTCTCTCTCCACATGCTTTCTCTCAGGCGAGGGCTCAACCAGAGGGTGGACCAGGGGGCTTAATCAGAGAAATGACAGCATGCTGCATAGACCATTAATAGCCAGGCACTTTTTTAGCTGGATAGGCCGCAGCTGTTCCCACCCATCTAGCCACATGAATGAATAAGCAGACTAGCTGGATGCTTCTGAGAAAATGAACAAGGCTGACATTTGAAGCCTCATTGCTGGGCTTCAAAATTAATGCCCTTTTGAGATAAATGAAGGTGATGTGCAGCCTTTAAACTACTGGCATAGACTGAAGCAGCCCAGAAAGCTGAGATTCCTGGATGGAAAATCTGGATGGCCCATGAAGGCCATATAAGGATAGCAAGACTGGCAGTTGTGTTCCCCTATCTAAGTCCTGAGGGTACAATCCAGCAGCCTTATTCATAGAAGCATTCCAGTTAAAGTTAGATAACAGCAGCATGAAGAAGTACATAGAACTGATTTTTTAAAATGTGATGTTCTTAATTATCTGATGCTGCTTCAAGCAGTTCCTTCTCCTTTTAAACTTAACCCAACTTCTAATGTTCTCCACTCAAAACCATTAGTGCAAGAAGGTCAGGAGTAATAAAGTAGCAGAACTATTTCATTTTTAGCTGAGAAAGGATGGAACAAACACGAACAATATAAGTATAAAATTTAAACCCAAAAGCTGTTTATTAGAGTTGCAATTATCTGCTCATCAAAGACTTTAAATACCACTAACATAGCCTCATAGGCTCACTTGGAAGAGTTCTTTAAAAATACACTCGTGTTCCCTTACCAGGCTTGGAAAGAAAAGCCAAACCAAAAACAACCTTAGTGCTTCTCTGGACAACATATTCTTAAATTTAGGAAGTAAGATAAAGATCCAGAATAATGCTAGTGCATGTATGCTGGTAGGTGTAAGGTGGGTAAAGCTTACAAATTAGGCATTCAGCTCATTATGTTCAGAAGTGGAATACTAGAGTCTCAAAGGCTACCAAAGAACAAAAGTAGCCCCACAGAGAACACAAACCCTGCAGTGAGGATGCAATTACTTCTATATTTCCTCTCCTTCCAAATGGCAAGACTGCCTCAGTCTCTTCTCATTGAGAAAGTTATTACTTGGAATTCATTCCTCCTTGTAATTACTAATTGGGAAGTGAATAGCAGTACCATATAAAAAAAGGATAATATTATTAACAACAGTAGAAGGCATAAAGTAGCCTCATCATTTTCTATGTATTTTTTATGTCATTAGTCCTATTAGCACTGCTCAAAATGAACAAGTTAACAAGGAAACATTAAAAAACACTTCAGAACTGTAAAACCAAAGGACTGAATATTAACATACCAATTGCTTCTTTAGGTCTCATTAAATTCTCAAACAGAGTATCAATGAAACTAATGTGGGAGGTTTGGTGCTTTTCTTTTTGCTTTAGAAGAAGCACAATACTTGTTCATGTCCCAGACTCTCTCAGTCCTCCAGGACTGAAATCTTACCTTATTGAACCAGAAGGATTTCTTAACATTTCAAGTCAGTGATTTCATTTGGAAGATTTTTTTTTCTGCCATGTGAACAATTCTCCACTGGATTCAGATGTATTTCATGCTGAGAGAGCTATTGCACACATTTGACCATGGCAAATTGGCTGTATACACACATGCATGCACACACATATACAGAAGAGGTTACCTAGTGGTTGTTTTCCTGAATCCTCCTTCAGATGACTGGCTGACAGGATTACTTTCCAATGTGACTGCAATTAGCAAATGAACAAATGCAGTCTGCATATCCTTAACTGCATTTTATTCAGGAACAAAGGACTATAAATATTCCTAATTGTTGTTGAGATTCAGCAACATCACTTTCAGGTTTTTTGAAGAGGATATCATTCCTGTCTTACCATTCCTCTGGTTATGATACTAAGGAAAATGGGAACAAAATCTATACTAAATGAAGAGTCTAAAATAAGAGAATTTCAGATGTCCACCTCTCTTGATTAACTTTTGAAGGAGGTTAAATGACTTGGTTAAATTACAGAATCATAGAATGGGTACAGCTGGAAGAGACGACTGGAGGGCATCTAGTCCCACCTCCCTGTTCAGACAGGGTCCCTAGAACATATGACTGAGGATTGTGTCCAGACAGCTTTTGAGTATCTCCAGAGAAGGAGACTCCACAACCTCTCTGGACAATCTGTTCCAGGACACAGTCACCCTCACAGTAAAAGAAGTCCTTCCTCATGTTCAGGTGGAACTGTCGCTGTTGTAACGCGGACACGTAGAAAAACCGTGTGAGTCCAACCCAGTAGAAAAGCAGCAAGCTGAGAGTGTAATAAATTTTTTCCGGGGTTTTTATTTGTTAGTTCTCAAAGCGAGCTAGATGGCATAAAGTAATTGGTTCTCTGTCCATCCACCCACTGAGGAGTTGGCCTAAGTTCTGGCACATATGCTCGCAAGTGTTTTTCTAACTGAAATAAAAACAATCTGGGAAAAACAAGTGCAGGTGTGAATATTGACAAACACTGGTAACTTTGTTTTTCTTAGCATGCATGGGAAAGACAGAGTTCTCACAAAATACTAGAGAGCTGAAGAATTTCACGGCTAAAGCTCTGTCAGCATCAAAACTTCTGAGCATCAGTTTCTGCCTGTTGCCTCTTGTCCCTATTGCTCAGCACCACTAAGAAGAGCCTGGATTAATCCTCTTGATACCCTCCATTCAGATATTTACAGGCATTGATGAGGTCCCCGCTCAGTCATCTCTTCTTGAGACTGAACAGGCCCAACCGTATCAGCTTTTCCTCATAAGAGAGATGCCTTAATCACCTTTGTAGTCCTCCACTGGACTCACTTCAGGAGCTCTGTGTCTTTTTTATACTGAGGAATTGGGCATATTACTTCAGTTGCCTAAATTGGGGTGTGTGAAGCTCACAAAACAGACAATTCATTATACCCAGAAGGTACTCAGCATTATGGACAAAAAAAGGTAACCTGAGGAGGTACACAGTAAAGCCTAGGGCTTGAAAATGGTCATGGACCTTGGTATAACGTGAACTTACAGCATGTTACTAATTCTACATACTCCACCTGTAGACACTTACTGTGGAACAAGAATGCCTTCTCTTCCTTTATTCTGCTTCTGGAAGAAATTGTGTACACATGTCCTTACAATAAAAATACCCATGCCAGTGGTCAGAGCGCTATTCCTGAAAATTAAAGGTGAGCAACAGCTTGGGCTCACAGAGAAACTCAGGTAAGGGAAACATCTCTCCTGAACTACTGAAGTTTGGGCAGCTCACAGTCTTCATTTCATTGCTGTGAAGGTCCAGCTGAATGCTTTGGAGCTACTTTCAGGTCAGCCAGGGTGAAGTCCTGGCTCTTCTGCAGTCTGTGACAAACCCCATAAGCCCAGATTTCATCTCCATGTCTCAGGCGTTTATGAGCACAGAGCAGCATTAAGCACTCCAGTGGTTGGGGGCAGGGGAGAGAAAAAAAGCCTCAATGGTTTTACATCTTAGATAAGCAACTGTACTTGCTAAAATAATCTCATTCCAAAGCAAATAGATTTGATTCTATAGAAATGTGCATCTTATCAGTGACAAACATTTGAACAAGCTCTTTGAATGGTGCCTCTTACTGATTTTTCAATAACAATCAAATGTTTCATTGTTTCAATTAAAGATTGGTCTTTCACTTAGAGACTTACTGTCCAATTGTAAAATGACTGATTGACTGCAATTATAAGCAAGATGAATTATTTGACTTCTTTTCAGACTAAAGAAAATTAGTGTAGGGTTTTATTGTTTAAGGGGGTCAATGTATTTCATTATGTACTTACAGAGAATAGCTCAATGATACTCCAGCAACCAGTTATATGGACTATTTTTATTAGCAGCACAAGAAAGCAAATACTGCACAGCTCATCAGGCTGTGTAAATGAAATGCAATAGTGAAGTTCTCAAGCAAGCAGAATCAAGCATGTGTTATTCCTTTTTGCACTAAGTGTACGAAATATTGCAGGAACTGCTCTGTGTATAAACACATCTCTGTTCTATCATACATAATTCAGGTTTTTCAATTCCCCAGTGGAGTAGATTATCTAACTGAGGTACAGTCCACAAACCCTGCACCAGAACTTTACCACAACAGTACTGTACTACCCTGCATAACTGATACAACTCTGTCTCTTGCCACAACATATGTGCTCTCAATCAGCTTTATCCTAATACTTTTTATATGTCTATAGCATCCTCCCTGCCAAGACCAGAATATGTTCTACAAGCAGTAAGTTAGAGTTAGAGAACAACACTGGATAAACATGACTTCTCAAGCATCATTCATGAGTGCACAGGGGTTTATGTAACAAGACTGCTCTAGCACTCACAGCTCTTAAAATTCATGGGAACTCTGTGGGGATCTTTGGGAACATGTCTCAAATGACAGGCATTTCTGTAATAATCTTCTGTGTCCTGTAAGTCACCCCAAACGTGGCATTGCAGAGCCCAGGCAGGGTCTGTTCCTGTGCAATCACCATCCTCACAATGGGATTGCAGGCTGTGTAAATCAATGCGGAATTGAGTCCGGAGACTTGAGCTGCCATGAACATCTTAAAAGAAGATTACACCCATGTAATAATGCACAATCCTTTGCCAATCCCTAAAGAGGGGGGAAAGCAGGGGGAGGACAGGGAAGGGGGCCGGAATCAGATTTCTCAGCCAGCTCAATTCTGGTTGTCCTGGAGTCCAACCCTAATTCAGGGATCCAGAATCTATGCAGCTTTGAGCCTGGCACACTCAAGCCTCCTGGGTCCATGGCCCATCCTTCCTCAGTGGTCTTGCCACGGACACATAGCCCTGAGCTGAGTGGCTGAATACAGACAGGGAGGTCAGTCTCCAGAGCCCAAAAATGGTTTCTTCATCATCATAACCAGTAACATAATTGCTCTGTCTGCAGCTTCTGTTTTGGTTCTGTGGAGCCAGGCTGATGCTCTGCATGCAGGATTTATGATGAGGAAATGGGTGGTGCACACATGGGCATTCAGCCTACCTCTGCACCCTTCTCCTCGCAGTCTTTGCAGCATAGGCTCAGTGGTAAGAGAGAGCTGTCTCCTTCAGGACTCAGGAGAGGAGGCACAGAACATTTCTACACCTTCAACCACATTTGGAGATGTTTTGTATGCCCAAGTCATAGGTAAGAGAGAAAGGGACTGGCCTGGCTGGAGGTGCCAGCCTGCACAACCTCACACAGGGCACAAGGGGACTTGAACACTGTTCCCTGTCCTGTTTGCAAAAACACTGTGCTCTGAAAGACCAGACAAGACTTACAGCTAATCTCCAGCTAGTGCCTTGTGTTCCCAGGGAACATGGCCCACAGTCTTGTAAATCAGCCAGTTCCTAGCCAAACAGATGGACTCGCACAGCCAGGAGGCAAGACGTTGGCATCAAAGGCTGAGATGAAAATCAAAGTGGTTGGGATTACAGAGATGACTGCGCTTTTGAGGCTGGGCTTCTTATTCAAGGGATGTAACTTGACTATCCAACTTAAATTTTTAAACTGGTTTTAGACAATAACCTCCTGTACTAAGACAGTGTTAGGTGATCTGAATTGGGATCAGAGCTGGACAAAGATTGCACTGGGAGGGCAAGAGGAAGATATGTAATAAAACTACAGAAAACAACACATGGAGAAAGAAAAGGGAACAGGAATCCTGTTACCCTGATCCCCTAGCAGGAAGAGCATGGTACCTAATGAAATGTGAGCTGCAAAAGACAGACGTACGCTTACTGCTGAAATGCAGAGGTGTGGAAGTGAGCAACTCTAACAACCAAAGCAACATGCTTATAAGAATTAAATATAAACACAGGCAAGTATGTCTTCACGAGTACAGTTAATTGTGCCACTGCTTTCTAAGCACCAGATCCCCATTGCACTCAAGCTCAAATCCAGCCAAATTACTGGGCAGCTGAACCTTGAACCTTCCCAACTGCAGATGATCCCACAACTTGCTTCTCCCGAAGAGTCAAGTCCTGGCAGCATCAGGGCTAGCTGTCCAGGGTAGGATCTCTTGGAACTTTCACCACACAAATTATACAGCAGCTATCTTTGGAAATTCATTGTGAATAGTGTGCATCTTTGCTTAATCACTCCTGAACATCCCTGACATCAGTGGAGCCCTCTGTCTCCAGAATGTCCCCTGCCTGTTTTTATCCTCCTCAGAGGTGACCTCCCTGCACCTCAAAGTCTGAAGCTGTGCCTTGGTTTGACTTTTGGCTTTGACGCATGAATGACAATATATTCTTTGTTCATCACAAGGCAGCAGTGTCCATCATTCTGCTTCTTCAATGTTTTTTTTTTTTCAGAAAGCTTTTCTCTGGCAAAAGCAAAATTTCAGAGCAGCTGGGGCAAAAAGAAAAGTGGGTTGTACAACCTGAGCCACACCTGAGCCCTTCTGCAGTCCCAATCTTACAGCCAGGGACCTTGGACAAGCTGGAACAAGCTCTGTGAACCACTGTGCTCGACTCCTGGCAGGCATGGTCTCAACTGCACCTGCAGAGTTGGCAGCCAGTTCTCATCCTCCACAGCCTCCAAGCGCTGAACCAGAGGTTCCAGCTCTTCAGGCAAAGGAGGCTGTCCTCACCACAGCTGGAGGAACCATGGACCAAGGGCATGCCTGGGTCACTTATGCCCTTTGACAACTCATCCCGTGCTCCAAATTTCAGCTATTCCTGCCCCCCTGGACCATTGTCTTCCCCTTTTCCCAGCCCCAGCTTTGCGGGGAGGGCTGCGCACCACCGCTTGCTGGGCTGGAATTCATCCTTCTAACGCTGACATTGAACGTGACTGTCAGACACGGCCAGTCCCGACGCGTGCCATGCACAGCAGCTCAAGGGAGCAGCATTTTGAGCGGCCTCCCGCCCAGCTTTGCTTGTTTCCCCCAGGAGCTGTGGGGAGTGCCCCACACAGGCATGCTGACACTCCTGCCGTCGAGAACAAGCTGCGTCCGCAGGGGAGCACCGGGCGGACGAGAACGGTGGAATCCAGACCGGCTGTGCTGAGAGTGCAGCTCTCCCATTAGGTGATGCCGTGCTCTGCCCCGCCTCGGTCCGGGCCCCTACGCACACGGGTGCAGCAGTGTCCTGCCTCTGGAGACACTGGGGAAGCACATGGGGTCCCCAAAGACCACTTGTCCCCTCCGGCTTCCCCCTCCCCGCGCGGCTTGGCGCTGACGGCAGCACGGGGCTTTAACTTTCCCCGCAGGATCAAGGGCCTTCTCAGCTGTGCCGCGGCCTCACACGCCTGTCCCCCGAGGGCATCCGGCCACCATGTGCTCGATGGGGGCGGCGGAGCGGGGATCTCCCTCCTCCCATCCCCGCCCGAGCCCGAACCCCCCAGGCCTGCTGGGCCTCCGGCTGCGGGCCGGCCAGCTCAGACGGGCGCTGCGCCCACCGCTCTGGCCCCGGGGCGGTGGGCGGCCGCCGGCGGGGGGGCGGGGAGGCGGAACGGGCAGACAAGGCGAGCGAGGACCGGAGGCGGGCGGCCAGGCAGGCAGGAAGGGAGGAGACAGCGGCGGGGGGGGGGGGGGGAGATTANGGCGGGGAGAAGTTTATTCCCGGAGACACCTCTCCAGGGCGCGGCGGGGGAGCCGCCCCGAGCCGGCGACTGCTCGCCCCTCGAGGTTGGGACATGCGCTGCGGCGCTGCCGCCCGGGGTTAGTCACGGCGGGGCGCCGGCCCCGAGTTCCCACCCAGGCGAGCGCGGCGGTAGCAGTAACCAGTGCCTCTGGCGCACGGACCGAGCGTGGCCGCCTGCCTCTCGCCCACCGCTCTCTCCCTGCTTCCCTTCCCTTCTCCCGAGTGCGTGAGAAGAGATAACAATGGTGGGGCGCAGCCGCCGGGCCCCCGCCCTCGCCTAGTGGAAGCGGGTGCCCCGCGGCCAGTGCTCCGCCGCCCCGC
>VXAC01005215.1:61620-299340 GCA_013399225.1 Rhipidura dahli | reverse complement strand
GGGGAGGGAAGGGGAAAGGGTGGACAAAAAAAAACCAGCTTGGCAATTACTGAGGCGAGAGACAATGCTAAGCCATACCCCTTTCTTGAGGCACATGGCTGGTGTCCCCCACCCTCCCCCCAGGGCTGTAGTTTCTGTGCTGGGCTGTAGAGGATGGCTAATAAAGAATTATCCTTGACTACTGAATGAGCCCATTCAGCCATCCCAGGAAGTATTTCAGCCTCGCATTGCCCGGCTGTATCGCATCCAACTATTGTGCCAAGGACAGCGCCGGCAGATCCTGGCTTGAGCCACCGACGCTTCCAGACCCTCGAGTTTCCTCGCCTAGCGTTTTCCCTCTGCCAGTGTCTTGGGTGGAACAGAGATTGGGAAAGTAGCGACATGGCAGTGGGGTGTGGGTCTCTTGGAGTGCATCCTTCTGGGTGCTGTCGGGGAAAATATTGCAAAATACATGAATTGCAATAAATCCAGTGGTGGATGTAAACCTGAAACACGGCACTTAAAAAGCTATGCAACACCCAAACTCTGCTTATTAAAATGATGCTGGTGTGCTCTTTACATACGTAGGGTGCTCCCTCCTTGATGCTGCCCACAGTCTGCGATGTGCAGAGATGGAGCATGTCCTCATGCAGGTCCGTGGGCTTCAGGAACAGCCTTCCTGCCCCACGCAGGCAAGGGCTGGGGACCTTCTGTATCAGGCATCTAGGAGAGGGTGGGAGGGACCACTCCTCAGCTGTTGAAAGATTTATTGACTTTATGTTCGATCGTTGATCTTGTGACATCAGTTTTTCAAGGCAATGCTTGTAGTTTTATTTGGGTTTTTTCTCTTAAAAGTAGAGAGGTAGTTTTTGAGTTGTTTGTTTTCTAAGCTTAACTTTTTGTTAAAAATACCTGTCACTGTTGAAAGTCTTTTTGTATCCAGGAAAGAATCTAGGCTTAAAATTAGAGATCTGCCAGATAGGTGGGCAGTGAGGGGTCTGAGCTGGCAGATAGGCCATGCTTTAAGTGTCTGACATGGGCAGGTCCAAGACAGTTCTCGCACAGCTGTTGTATTCACTGCCATTGAGCCCTTGAAGGGTTGGTGCTTTTGCCTCTCTGTGGACATGGTGCAGATTTGTCTTGGTCACTGAGCATAAAAAATGTTGGAGATCTTAAGCTCATTGCAGAGTGTGCAGTCTGTTCTTTGCCTCCTCCTAACTCAATTGTTAAAGGCTCAGCCTTTTATATGTGCAGTCAGTTGCTCTATGTGCCAGTCTTTTGAATAATGAAGAAAAAGTACCATGCCCTTCAGCTACATATATTGCATCATTTCAAAAGACACCAAAGATTAAGGCATAAAGTACCATTGATAATGTGGCTCTCTTTTGGTGTCATGTTCCGCCATTATAATTACAGAGGGAGGTGGCATTTGTAAATATAGCTTAGTAGGGATTTTAACTTGATTTGCTTCTTTGTGGTGGTCTGAGGTGTGTGCAGTATGGTCACACCCAACTGTCTTGCTTGAATTGTTGATTAGCAGCCGTTTTAAAAAGTACGCTGGGATAGCAAATGTAGTCAGAGATGCTTTTTCTTTAACCAGTATCACTACAATTGTATTTCAGGTGGCATGAGCTGTCTGTGCTAAGATGTAATTCTGCTTGCCACCAGCTCAGTGATACTATAAAAAAAGCAGTGATACCACTGCGTGATACCTTGAAAAATCTTTTTGATATTGAGGGTTCAAGGCCTAAGGAATCAGACCTTATTAGCCAGCAAGGTAGCTTTAAGGGAATGTAAATTCAGGAAAGTCAGATCCCTATATACTGCTTGGAATTTCTTATATTAGGTTAGGAGAAAGGGTGTGGCCAAATTGCTTTTGCTGCCTCTGATTTCTGGTGTTCGCTGTGGCTAGCTGATTTCTCACTGCTGATGTGTTTAGTTGCTGAAGGATGTGGACAGCTGGGCAGCGGACTGGCCATTTGAGGTCCTGTGGACAGGCGTGTGCACAGGAGCGCAACAGCGCAGATCTCCCGCACCTTGTTGTGAGATTGCATGGAGCCCACCTGCTGAGCATCAGCGTTAGTGCTTCAGAAACTGTGCCACTGACATGTGCGTTTGTAAATCCTGTCCTATGATGTCTGAATATTGACACTGGAGGAAGAGGGGCCTGAAATGCACTTGGCATGTAGGGTGTGTATATGGTGCCATATTTGGAAATGAGGATTTGGTAGTACCATTCTTCACATAGCTTTTCTGCTCTTAACTCCTCAAATAGGAAGCAGAAACAGGTGTTAATTGTTGCACCTGGTGCCTGAGTGGTGTAAACTGGCATCTTCCCCTTGGATTTTTAGCAGTATCACTAGATTCTGCTGTTTCTATATGACCTCAACTAAACCAACAGCCAAAGTCTATAAATGTTACCTGTTTGTCAAGCTGAAGTAAACAAGGTACTTCTGACTTGTTGGGCAGAGCATTTTATTGCACATTTTTTTGCAGTGTCCATGATCTTCAGACTTCTCCCAAAATGTGTCCCAGTTGAAGCAGTAAGGTGTTTACTTCCCTGCACACTGCATAGAAAGCAGAAGAATATTTCTTAAGTATGTCTTAATACTGAAGTTAGATCTGTCTAGCTGGGTACCTATACCCGTTGTTGTGGGGGATGTAAGAATATTATGATGGCATAGGTACCTTACTTTGTAGACATAAAGGTACCTGGGAAGTAAAATAACTAAAAAAATATTCCTGGTCATCCACAGGATGGGTTGTATCTGTGTTTTTCTGAAGAATGTGGTAATTTTATTTGCACTCTGAAATCTTCAGAGGTACTTTTACCAACCTTACAGCTGGTGTGGGGGATACAAGTAGAGCTGCAACATGGAAGAAATACTTTTTAGATGAGCAGCAGCCTGGTGGTACAGTTATGAGCCAAGTACTAACTTTCTGGTATATGACCCTGTTAGATTTATAGGCAGCATGCCTTAAGTCAAGGCTGAATTGATTATAGTAGCCCATCTTACCTTTTGTATGCTGAGGACCAGATGCTCCTTGGTTCTGCTGATCATGCCAAGTAGTGTCTATTGATAAAATTGCTGAGCAGTTCACAGTAGTGAAGAAGTACTAGAGCATCCTCTGATGTCCTTGGGTGGATGTCTTGAGTATGGTGAAGGGTGAGCTGGTGAGATCTTGAATACCTGGCTCCCTTTGGAAATTTATCCTTCTGAAAAACAAATGTGTTGTAGTGGCAGAGGATTGGGGGTATACTGCTCTGGAGCTTTTCAATCATTCATGTTAAATTGTCATGTTTGCCTTCTTAGGACTTGTAACTGGCCTTCCATGCACAGGAGAAATATGCTTTGACTAGGTAAACACTGTATTGACTAATTATCTGGGCCTGTCTCTTCAGAGAGAGCCTCTGTATGGCATGAACTGTTGGGAAGCTGTTGGAGTTTAAGTTTCTTAGCCTTCTTAAGCAAATGCATCTCCAACTGAAATGGACCGGGGGAAGAGCGGCTTAGATGCCTCTTTCTTCACTTTCATTTTTCAGTTGGAAATGACCTAGTTGAAATGCAAGCCCAAAAGCAGTTTGCGGAGGAAGACAATTCCCCAAGATCAGTATTTGCATGGCCTTCTTCAGAACAAAATACTCCTATTTTTCATCCCAAAGAACTTGGTAGCAGCCTGTATTATATTGCCTAATTAATTTTTATGGAAAATGAAACTTCTAAATTGTGAAACTGAATTTCAACTTCACATTAAAACAACACCAGAAGCCTCTGTGAGAAAAGGCTGAGTTCTGGAGTACAAATTGGGCTGTTTAGTAAACTGATAGCTATTTTGAATAAAATCTTTGTAATGAAACATTTGGTACCTTGGATGATGCCAGAATTCTTGAGGTTTATTTAAAAAAACCCTGATGAATAGATGCCAGTTTTCAAAGTTCAAGTTTATCAAGTGTGGTTTAGCAGAAATTTTTCTGGTCAAAGAACTTGACCACACTAGGACTTTGTCTGATACAGAAAGGATATTGTTCTCCATGCTATTTTCCAGTTGGAGTTACATTGTGTAATGAAGTTCCTTATCTTTCCCCCCACCATTTTCTCCTAGCTCTCTCATCCTCCCTTTCAGAGTACAAACTGCAGTTGTCCAGGTAAATGTTAATAAGTTTGTAGTTGACTGTGCAGCTGAAAGGGATATCTGCAGATCCTGACGGTTTGGTCATAAACGGAACAGTTTTTTGGTTGGTTTTGGGGTTTGTTGTTTTTGTTTTGGTTTTTTTTGTTGTTGTTAAGTAGTGTATTTAGTACTCTTATTCTTCCACAGCTTTCTTGAAATGAAAACTAAGGAACTTGGTTTATTACTAGGCTGTGTACCAAATTACTTGGTGCATGAGTGAACCCTACAAAATGCCTGCTTCCCAAAGGTCATGACTGTGGAACTTCAGAGGTTTTGGTTTCTTAGTCTTTCTATATAATTAGTGAAAAAACCCACCTTTTGTTCATGCCTTTTTGAAAGTATGACCAAGAGTCAGGAAAGTACACTTTTTTTCCTGGTTTGACCACACACTGCAGCTGGTGTGTTCCTGCACCACAGTGAAGCTACATTTTTTATTTTATTTGAATTTAAAGGTGAATAAAGTCTTGATTACTATAGCACACATGAAAAGGTAAGTAGTGAATGGGTTGTCTGAACAGTGTTTCTTTCTGGCAGTATGGCAATCCTAATGCATATTTAATGCATGTGTTTAGTAGATCCACATTTTTGTTAGTCTCTAAGATGAAGTTTTAACTTGCCTCTGACTCTGAAGCAATTTGGAAAATTTTTATGATCACTTCTTTGGGGTGTTTTTTTCCTCTGCAAGCATACTTTCTGTGCAGTTTTGCTGTTGCACAGCAATGCTCTAAATCATGCTAAGGTCATTTAATTTCCTGCCATTATCTTTTATTGATCACTTTTTTACGAACTGAAGTTTTACTTGCTAGTAAAATTAAACATAGCTTTGAAGTGGCTGCCGTACGAGAGAATGGGTTCTGAATTTCTTTCCATTTTCTGCTTCAGACTTTGCTTGGGTTAGCTTTTGCCTTTTGTGAAAACTGGTCTCCTTGTCAGTCAGAGGTGATGGATGGTACTGCTGGAAAAAAAGTGGGTCAGTGCTGTTGAGACTGGATAAGAAGTCCCCTGCTGACCATTACACAGCCTGTTAGAAATCACTGACCATGACTTGACAGTGCAGCGTGTCTGATCTCTGCTTTGGACAAGGATGGACATGGGGGAGAGCACAAATGGAGTTAGGCAGGTGTCAATGCAAGCTCCTGTGGTGTTTGTTCTTTCCTTTACATTTTTTCTCCCAGCCCTTCCTACATCTGACATGCTATCCCACATCTAACCTTCCTGATCTCTCTAGTGGAAATCGCTGCTACCTTAACTTGTATTAATCCCTATTAGAGTCTAATCTACTCTTACTGCTTGGCTTTCACAGGGCAAAATAGGCTTTGGAGTGTGGGGGTTTGTTTGTGTGTGAGTGATTAGGCTAAATGTGTAGCAGGGCTGCTTGTGCTGCTCCCTCTGCTTCCTTCAGGTTTTGGTCTCATGGCAGCATTTCCCCTGGGAGTGGCTTCTCCCACCTTGCTGTGTAGTGACCCGACCCTTCCAGGGATCTGCCCTGTACTCTGCTGTGAGCTGTCTGGGCTGATGTGATACAGTGCTGGCCATCTGCAAGGCAAGGCTGGCTGACCCTGCACTGTGCTGGTCAGTCTGGGAGCTGCAAGGCATGAATGGGCTCTTGTTTCAGAAGTTATTTCATCTTTTCTTTCCCTGCTTTTTGTCTCTTGGGCCCTTTGTCACACTCCCTGAGGTTCAAGATATTGTGGGGGTGCGTGTGTAGGTGCATACATATGCATATGGAAGAAGAGCAGCAGCTGAAAATTGAAAGCATTGGTTAAAGGTGCAGTGACTGGCATCACTGCTTGTGTACCAATAACAGGCATGAGGCTGGTGGGCTGTGTAGTAGCAGATACTTGGGATGAAGCACAGAGGGCCATTGCTGAGAGCATGGGTCCATCTCTTGGGTAAGAGACAGAGCTATCTGCACAAGAAGACTGCTTGCTGTGTGTCTTTTACATCACCAAGGCTATATCTGGCACCAAAACTAAAGGAGTTGGTTATCACTGCTTTTTCCTTTGTTTCCAAGACTTAAACAACTGCAGGCTGTTCTGGCAGTTTGTGTGGTGACTTGGTCCTGTGGGAGTGCTCTAAGACAAACAACTCACTTTGATCTGTTGTAATGGAGCCATAATCCTGAGGCACTACTTCCTCCGGAATCCACTGTTTTCTGCAGCTTGTGGAAGTCATATTCTAGCAGACACTGAAGTGTGTCACAAGTGAGTTACATCCACCTGGTAGGCTAAAGATGTTTTACTGATGCTCTGCCCACTAATCCATCTTGTCCAGGCAAAGCACTCATATTCTCAAGTCATTTTCAGTTAACTTCAGTTTAGTAACTAATCTCCTTCCCTCTCATTTGCTCTCTTCTGTCACTATTTCTTAGGCGTGTACTTGTATGAATTTCAAAATCCAGTATTCAGTCTTGCATCATACAACCCACTGGAAACATGAATTTTACCTGGAGGTGACTGATAAATCCTGAAATTGAGATGTAATGCCATTATGAAAAATGAAGAGCATTTTGGAAATAACCCTAAGCAAATCTGATGTTCTCTTTCCAAGAATTGGCTTGTATATGGGCATGGCCATGACTTCATATTACTCTGTTGTCTTCTCTGGAAGGTGTAAGTGCTTGGTTTAGTTCATAGTTGGCACAACAAAATAAACCCAGCTTTAGGTGCATGTTAATGAAGTAGGTGTTGCAGGTAGGAGGGGAAAACTCATTAAATGCTCTAAGAAAATATTGTGGAGGAAATGTGTGCTTTGATTTGACTCTTTAATAATCATATCTGTGAAATAAGTTAAAGATGGTCTGTGTTATTTGCTTCAAACTCTATCCAGTGCAGGACAGTGCTGTTGATCTGACTTTAATGAAGTCTCTCCTAAGGTATGTTGTTTCTTTATCTGTGTTTACCTTGATCATAGCATCTGAGGAGTTGCTTTTAATTAAGGTGGTGAGAAGGGAAAAATACTTTGCCTATTTTTCTCAAAAAAGATTAAGTAGAACTTGCTTAGAAGTGTGATCATGGATTAATCAGTTAGCATATTCCTGTTAACTTTGTTATGTTATCTATTATTGACCAATGAAACATGCTTTAGTTTCAGCTGCAGCCTCCTGAGACTTTCCATTATAGATGCAGAAATGCTGACAAGCAGGCAAGGGAGCTGTATTAGCATATTAACCAAAACAGTCTCGAAATATACTAGACCTAAGTGGTTTTTTTATTGTGAAATAGAAGTTACAAAAAGTATAGTTAGAACACTTACAATGCAGTATTTCTTGTTAGCTATATTCGGAATAAAAAGCAAATGCAGCTGGCTTACCGGATGATGACTTCCAGGAAGTAATGATTGTAACCCTTTACATAATTAGCTGTTGTGGGAAACAAAACTGACTACAGATTCATGTAAACTATCCAGACTCCTTAACTGACTCAGTGCTTGCTCATCTGAATTACCCTGCATCTAGGGTCTGCTAGCAGTTTGTTAGTGCTGTCTTTCATGGGGTGTCTTCAGGATGCTGCTTTTTTCTTCCAGGGTGTCAGAAATGGAGTAGTGCACACTTTTGTGTTTGCTCTGTGTGTAAAACTAAATAAGGAGACGGGCTGATCCCCTTTCATTTTCCAGTGTACATTCTTTAATATGGGAAAAGAAAGCAATCTCTACTGTTTTAGTCAGTTCCAGAGTATCTGCTTCCTGAAAATCAGACTAATCTGTTCATGTTTACAGAATACAGAATACACCAGAAGTCTAATAGGTTTTTGTGATAGCTCTTGTATGACTCTGTTTGTTCAACAACCTGTCTTTTTTCAAACCTTGCTGTTCTCTGCTTTTCCCCTCTGATTCTTTTTTAAGCGGAGAGAGGATAAACAATAAAGCATCAGGTCAGAGGCAAAATAAAGTAAGTGTTCATTGAGTACCAAGATGAGCAGGCATCCCAACTGAAACTTTCTAACTCAACAATAAGTTACTGTTTTACACAATAATGGAGAAATTGCAATGATTAGAAGTCACTTAATTGAATTTTGAAAATACAGAACAGGATAATCCGTCATTTTGTTTGTTCTACTAAAACCAAAAAAAAACCACCCCAGAAAGACTTTTGCGTGTTCTCTGACTAGTTGCTGTGACTAAGTTGTTAAACGTAAGGTTACTTTTATTTCTTTGACAGTATTTATTTGAGCAGGCACTCAAAAGGCATACTAAAAAGAAAAACCCTCTTAACCCTTATCATAGGATACTTATTACACCAAGGTTGCTGTAAGTGGATAGACAGCACAGCAAGCTCTACCTCTTGCATATCACTGATTTGTCAATGAGTAGAAACAAAAGTGTATAAGCTCTTGTACACGTGTATTTTGCAAATCGATGTCAGCGTTCTTGGCTTAACTAATACTAGTTCATTGAGGAACCAGATGTGTAGCAGAAACCTAGCTTTTGTGTGCGTTATGTTGCAAATGGGTAATTGGTATGTTTAAGAACTTAGCAACTGTGCTGTGCTTGCTGCCCAGCAGACTGCTGGAGGTTAAGACCAATGTAATAGGGTTGTTTGTATTATGAACCTTTTTTTGAGGCTGTCTTCATGTGTTTATGCCTTCCTACTTTCCAAGTAACAGTGCATAAAATCAGTGAGATTCTTAATGTAATGACAGAAAATAGAATCAAAGTGTTAATCTGCTCAGATACCTTAGCATTAAAATCACAACCGTGTGCAGAGTGGGAGAAGGTTCCCCTGTGCAGAAGAGATGAGGGAGCCCAGTGCAGGTAGCAGGTCCCCACCTGCTAGGTGCTTCTCTCCTCCCAGGGTGCCATGGAGGAGCCTGGTGGCAGCAAGTGCCGTCATGCACGCCTGGCATCACTTCTTCCCCAGCAGCCTGTGACGAGCAGTCTATGTGCATCTGGAGCCGAGCTCATCGGATTATTGTGGACTGTATTGTAATCCTTTAATTGCCAGCCACTTCTGATGCCATGATATTGTAGTTGTGGGTCAAATCCTGTGCTTCCTAAGCAGTATTCCCACTTTACGTGTGGGATGGTGGAATACACTATGCCTTGTGAACTTGATTGTGTGGCCTTAATGAGGAAAAAAGCAGCCAGGAATATACTGTTTCTTGTAGCTCAGTGCAGTCTGGGCAGACAGCTATCAACAAGCTTGTTTAAGCTAGAATGTATAAATTTGGAAGGGAATAAAATGGAATAAGTGGAATAAAATGTTAATTTTTCAGGTTTCTTTTGGGTCTGACAGGCTACGGGGTGTGAGAGTTGGGCCTTTTATTGATTTTCCTCCAGCCCTCCTGTGAGATTTCTTCCTGCTTCCAGTGTCTTCTACCAAAGTGTTAATGCGTTATCATGGTAACCGATTCGAATAACAGCACCCAAGGAAGATATGGTATCTGGCCTCCCCTGAGCCTTCTTTTCTCCAGGCTGAACAGCACCAACTCTCTCAGTCTGTCCTCTTAGGAGAGGTGCTCCAGACCTCTGATTGTATTCATGGCCCTGCTCTGGACTTGCTCCAGCAGGTCCCCATCCTTCTTATGTTGGTGGCCCCAGAGCAGGATACAGCCCTCCAGGTGGGGTCTCACCAGAGCGGAGTAGAGGGGAAGAATCACCTGCCTTGGCCCACTGGTCATGTTCCTTTTGATGCAGCCCAGTTTGTGGCCCAACATTGCCAGGTCATGTTGAGCTTCTTGTCAGCCTTCTCAGGGCTGCGCTCAATCCATTTTCTGCTCAGCCTGTATTTGTGCCTGGGATTATCCTGACCTATACACACAGGACCTTACACTTGGCCTTGTTGAACTTCATGTGGTTTGCAGTGGCCCACCTCTCAAGCCAGTGCTAGGTTCCTCTAGATGGCATCTCTTCCTTCCAGCGTGTCAACCACACCACACAGCTTAGTGTCATTCTCAAACTTGCTGTGAGTCCATGCATTCAATCCCATTGTCTGTGTCACCAGTGAAGATGTCAAAAAGCCCTGGTCCCAATACAGACCCCTGAGGGACACCACTCATTGCTGATTTCCATTTGGATGTTAAGCTATTGGCCATGACTCTTTGAGTGAGACTATCTAGCTCGTTCCTTATCCACCATGTGGTCCATCTGTCAAATCCATGTGGCTCCAGTTTAGAGACAAAGAGGTTGTATAGGGTAGCATCAAGTGCTTTACACAAGTCATGGTAGGTGATGTTGCTCTGCCCTTATCCAGTAGTGCTGTAACCTGCGTTACAGAAGACCACCAAGTTTCTCAGGCACAGTTTGCCCTTATTAAAGTCATGTTCACCAATCACATTATTTTCCACCTGCTTTAGCATAACTTCCAGTAGGATCTACTACGTGATCTGGCTATGCACTGAGGGCAGACTCACATCTCTGGGAAACCTTTCTGGACAATCATAATGTTGAGCAAGAAAAACCCTCTATTGCATATCAAAAGGGAAAAAAATCTATGAAAATAAGAGCCAAAGTGTAATTCCTTCAATATATATTCCCTGACAAGCAAACTAGTGGGTTGCTGGTGAGAGAATATGGGTGTTCAGAGGGACTGTTCAAGGAGATTGCAAGCACATGCTTTATTAGTGGCCTGCTGGGCAGTTCAATATAGTTCTGTGTTGTTCCCTGATGGTTCCAGGAGGGCCTCTGGGCATGGGGCAGGGAGGGGGGTTGTCTTTTCTCAGGCCTAAAGAGGACAGACTTTCAGGCTACAATAGCAGTTTTCAGTCTTCCATGAAGGTTCAAAGAGGCTTAGGGTGTAAAATATCCCTTGGGATTAAATTAATAAAAGAACTCAAGCTCTTGTGTTTGCCTTTCAGATGCCATGTTTAGTTCCACTTTGGTTGCTGCTTCAGTTCAGAGGTGTTGGTATGTTTGTGTGACTGCGTATACTGGCATACATGTTTATTCTGTAGTATAGTTTGAAATGCAGCATCTCTAACATTTATAGACCAGAAATTGCCTTGCCTCCAGCTGGCAGAGACAAAGCGCCAGCCTCATCCATGCTGATGTCATCTGAGTTGCCACCAGAGTAGACCTAAAAATGTTCCTTTTTCTGCTGAGCCATGTGAAAATGTGTATGAAATTGGAGCATCAGGAATCTGATCAGCGTATCCTTCCTAGGGATTAGAGCATTTGCATGAGGAGTTCAGTTTCATATTTTGCTACCTTTATCTTACTCAAAATTGAGTCTTGAGTACACATCTCCCACCTTGCAAATGCTTGCTCTGAGAACTAAGGAACTGAGTATTCTTGGACAGGTCTCCCTGGTTTCTTGTTTGTTGAAGCTCTCAAGCTCTTTCCCAGACTTAATGAATATTTAATTATTTACAGGGTGATTATGAATCCATTGCCTGGTAGTTAGAGCAGCCACCAGAGAGATGGGGTTCTCTATGAATTCCAGCAAGAGTGTGTTCCTGCTCTACTTTTTAAAGAAATGGAAAAGGAGGAGGACTGTACGACTGAGGTTTATGTGACCATTCTAAATTAAGAATGCTTACTTTATTAATCTGGACAGGGGAGTATTTAGAGGATACCTTCTTTCTTTATCACAGTATGCAGAAAAAACTACAGCTTTTTCATTTGTAATGATTTTTAATCTTAAAGCCTTTCCAGCATTTGTGCCAATTTTTGGCAGATTGTCTCTAGTTTTGCAGATAATCTGTGGAAGAACTGTTTGCTCAGAGTTATTTGAAAGGTTCACAGATTAATGTCTGTTTGCTTGAACCTTTGCTTCGATGAATCTTTCTGCAGTATTCCCTCCATTCAGCGTAGTCAGTCCTCTGTCCCATGGCAGTTCTGCTCCCCAGATTCCTGAGTTGCAGATTCACAAACAGTTTTTTTTTTTTTTTTTTTTTTTTGCAGCCACAAGAAACTTACTCAGCTTGTATTCCTGACTTATTTCATATTTTTGAAGAGGAGGGTTTTGGTTTATTGTTTTGTGTGAGGTTTGGGCGGGGGGGTGTTTGGGTTTTTTTGAGAGCAAGAAAAATTACTTCAACTGATGTTTAAGGAGGAAAGAAGGGAAGTTGGTCTGCAAATATAACCAAGGCAAACCTGCAGTTTTTAGTCAAATAACAGTGAATGTTTTGGGGTTTAGTGACTAGAGGTAAATGATCACTGTGCATTAATATAGCTGTAAGGAGGAAAAATTAAGTACTCTCAGTCATGACAGCTGATCAGGTTATTTCCTTTGCAGAAGTGTTCTGTAGGGACACAAACAGTCCTTCTAGAAGCCAATCTACTTGTTACTGATTTGGGGCTTTACTTTGGTGTGTCATTGTACTCGTTCTTTACTTGTACTGCTGCAGCTGTATGTGGTGAAGTCAGGTTGTTTGAACAGCTGTATGCACAGCGCCGTAGCTGAGAATCAGGCAAGAAGATGAAAATGTCTGAGTTCTTCTCCACTTAATTTAAGAGTGAATTAAAGGCAGGCCTCCAGGTATGCTTCTGAACTTGTGCATTGGCATGTTTTGCATTGGAAAGGACAGTTTGTTCTTAGTTCTGTTCTTCACTCCATTCAGTTATCTGATAATATTTGTAACTTCATATAGTGAATTTTTTTTTAATTGTAATTGACTGTTGAATTAAATGAATAGCTAATGCATCCTGAATCAGTAGTAGTTCCTACTGGGTAAGAGTATCCTACTGGATAAGTGTACTGAAGGTACTGTAAGTAAGGAGATAGCATATATATGAAGACTTAATAGAAATTTCAGTTCCCTAACTATTTATATGTAATCTGTTGTTTTTTCAGTTGTGATATCTGACTTGCAAAGCACGTTGTTAACATTATGTGGCTTTGTTTTTGCTTAGCATTTTTTGTGTTAGGATATTTGAACATAAATTTAATTTAATTGCCTTTTTTTACTTTTATCTCTACAATTGTTTTTTTTGCTCAGTTTGTGAGATATCAGTGTGGGAGATCATGGGATTAGCTATGATCACTGAAAACACCATCTTACTTGTAGGTCTGTAGCAAAAGATGGTCTGGAAAAAAGCTTTTTAGGTTACACCTTAGACTGTGTGTAGTTCAGTGGGGATTCAGACCTGTTACTAGGATCATACGGGCAATTATTCCTATTACAGTGTGTTTATAACCCTAGAATTACCCCATTGAATCTCATCTCAAGAGTCTGTGATTTTGGGAAGACATACCTCTTTTTATAGTTCTTGTGCAAACAAACCTGACTTAGTGAAAAAAAAAAGCTTTTATACTCTCCTGTGTCAGGACCAAGACTGTGCTCTAACTTAAGCAAGAGGACTTTTTAAAGTGAAGCGACATCTTAGTTCTGGGTGACTGAATGGACTGACAACAGTCTCCTTAAGTGTACTGAAGGTAGCTGTATTTGAATCAATAATGGAGTACCAAGTTCTTGTTCACAACAGAAAGTGAGTATTGATGAAACTGGTGTTTCTCTTTGGGAATTTATTTTTCCTATAATAGTTACGATTTTTGCCAAGGTCTGGTGTTTAGGTGGTTTCCTAAGCAGTGAGGTGGGGCTTGCTGAAGCAGTGCCACGTGTGGATGGGGTAGAGCTGGCACTAGTAGGTGCTGATGAAACTTCTCAGTTGTGTCAAGATGTATCAGTGCTCTTTGATGTGCCATGGTTATAGGAAGAGCTTGAGACCCACTGCAATAAAATTTCAGTCAGTTAATGGATTAGGCTTTGAATGCATTCAGTGCACTGAATAGTTACTAACTGATGCAGCATTGGAGGGATGAATGAAGTGGTACTGCTTTTACAAGCAGAATAGTTGCCGTGTGTCCTGTTAGGACAGCCTTGCTTACTTCACGCACGTGAATTTGTTGACCTCGCTAGAGCCCTTAACCTTCCTAGGGCTTCTAATCTCCATGATGTCTGAAGGATTTGGCTTAATTTTGGCATGGGTATGTGCCAAAAAAATGAATCAAACTATGAGTCATCATTTTTTGTAGTAGAACATTCAGACCTTGTCCCACAGTCATGTGCCTGACTGATACTTTCCTGAGAGCTTGCAGGATCTGATCCATGCTTTGGGAATCCTGACTTCTTAGTGTAGGAGAGACTGTTCTGAAACAAAGGAAATGTAATGCAGAATATACTGAAGCAAAGCAAGCACTGTCACTTGACTCAGATGCAATTCATAAAATAAAATTAGCGTAGGTTGTGGACGGGATCATACATACATTACAGAATGTTTCAGTAGTACTCAAGATGCCTTGTGAAAATGGCAGAAGTGATGTTTTCAAGTTACTGACTTACTTCCTTTTTTGCAGGTAGCTTAACTAAAACATGGCACAATCAAAGTCACTTCTAAAATTTATTGGAGGTAAGGGAGAATGATGTGAATGTCACTTTCATGTCTGCACTATAAAATGCAAAAGCACAAATGTAGTAACCACAAGGCTCTTTTTGATGTTTTAATCTTTTAAACCTTTGAAATGGTGGTGTGCTTGAAAGGGCTTCTAAATCCATTGGTTAGTCTGTGCTGTCTCGTATTGTGTTCAAAATCACAGCAGATAAAGGAAGAGCGATCAGAAAGCTTAATGGAGTCAGAGCGTCACGACCTGTTATGTAAAGCAACATTTGGCAGGGCCTTCCCAGCTGCTGTAAATGAATGTTAACAGCATTTTATCATCTGCTTTCACTGTCTTTATTACATAATCTGAATATTTATGACCCTATTAATATGTTTAGCCTTGAAATTGCAATATTGAAGGAATGAAGGTTCCATAGAATATTGAACAACAAGAATGATTTTATTTTTTGCCTCATGAACAAAAGTTGTGTTAATATTAAAAAGCTTTTAGTTCATATTTCAAATAAATTTACTGAATTGCTTTACAGGTATATATTATTTATTCCCTAAATTATATATTTCTCTAAACATTGTCATAAGAAAAGTATTTTGGTTACAGAACTGTGTTGCTGAACAGGATGTATCTGTGTGTATATGAAACACAGAGCACTAACCAGAAAAGTGATGACTTTTATTACTTGTAATGCAAGTCCTTGAATCCATTGTGATGATACTATGTAGCCTTGAACAAACATAGCCAACCTAGACTAGATCCAGGCTATGAGAATCACCTCCATCAGAGAGCTGCTCCAGGTAGGATTCTGGGGCAAGCCATGGCCCTAGTTATTTTTACAAAGGTTTTTGTGGGGGTGGGGGGAGTTTAGTTGGTTGGTTGGGGGTTTTTTTGGTAACCAAAATCTTACTTTCTACTGTACTTCCTCACAAACCTACATGCCCCCCTTCTGTTGTGACTAGCTATACTGTTGTCATGTGACCTGAAATGCATATCACGTAATTAGGGTATGTGGTACCACATTACATAGCTGGGGACTGGTTGCAGATGCTGTCCCACTACTGAATGCACACTTGCCTGTATCATGATTGTATTTGAAATTACGTGTAGGATGGTAATATGCTAGGTCAGAAGATAAGGGAGGAGCTGTAAGTCATTTCCCTTGGGAGCCTCTTGGATTATATTATGTCCACAAACACAACTAAACACCATTTCAGTAGTCATCTGCAAATTTCTAGTAAGATGGTATGTTCAGCAAGTGGCACTCACTGATGGAATTTACAAGTGATATTGGTTGTGTGGTTCTTTATCTTCCTTCAGGCTAAATAGCTCAGTTAGCTGCAGGCTCATACCTGCAGGTTGTCTACAAAAATCCAAAGTGGAAAACGAAGTTTTGCATCTGAGTGGAATGAAGTTCATGGTCACTTTATCTTTGAGTGCAAAATCTGTAGTCTGTCTGAAAGCTGCTGTCGTAAATGTCTTCCTACTGATTGCCAGGGCTAGAGTTTGAGAGATGCAGGTGTATGTGGAGGTGGGTCCGTTTTGTTTCTAAAAGTCTCATGGGTGTTGTGCAAATCCTGTGGTGTGTTGTGACACTATACCTAACAGAGTAACTCTGTGTCATAGTGGTCTGTACTTCCACCCTCTCTACAGTCAAACCTCGTGAGCTGGTACAGGAGGCAGCTTAAGTGTACAAATTCTTAGACGTGTAAAGATCTGTGGTTACAGGGTGTGGAGTGTTAAAAGTCAGGAAGTAAGTTTAGATTAACACATATTTTTTAACAGTATTTTATCCCCAAGCAAGTTTGTTACAGTTACTGCAGAATTTCAAATGGACTCTCTTCCCTTTTGGGGATTAGAGATTTAAATATGTATTGTTCTTCTGGCAGTAGTATTGAGCAGTCAAGTAAGGTTCATAATAGAACAAGGAAACCTTTATTTAGGACAGGAGTTTCAATTGCATTCCTTTTTGCTTTGTGTAAGAGAAACTTGCATTAAATCAGATAAATAAAACAATGGAGGGGTGAAGGAAGTTTGGAAGAAGCACATCTATTTACAAAGTTAAGTGCTGAGTTTACAATAAACCAGTAGTTTTTACTTGGGAAAAGCTTAAAACATGATTTGCCTTCTCCCAATCCCTGAGCATCTGACTCAAGATATTTTAAAGAGATGTTTTTCAACATATTCAGTGGTTTGGGGGTTTATTGCTGCCTTTAATTTGTCATCCAGGAGATCCCTTTATTGCAATGTGAAATTAATAGCAATGTTTACATGGTACTAATGTGTTGGGTTAGATAGGTATGTGCACTGTAATTGCATTTACCCCTTGCACAACTTTGTTCTTACTTTGTGTGACCTAAATACAATGCAGTGTTTCCTTTAAACATAAAGAATGATAATAAATCTTTTCTGGTGTGTTCTGGGGTGTACATTGCTCTGTGTTATTGAGGTCTTGAAGTCGGTAACCTTCTCTACAGCCTCAGGAAGTTGCCAGTGTGCAATAGATTATAAAACTGGCACTTTTAAGGAATAATGCCTGATAGCTTCAAGGGTTTCTTAATTTGTTTCTGAAATTACCTCTAGCAAAAAAACACCAAACTAGTCTCCTCTTCCCATCAGACTCTGGTAAGAGGAAGCCTAGCAGATTTGAAGCTGGCTTTCTTTTGCACTGGTTTATTAAATGTTTACTGGCTTATTATGTGCGATGAGACAATGGAATAATCTGTCTTAAATGAGTTTTTTAAAGGAAAACATCAAAAATATGGTGCTGGTGAATTTGGTCTTCTGTCTTATGCCTGTCTTCTGCGGTTTAAGTGCCAAATCCAACAATGACAAAAGAGTGCTGTTGTCTGGGAAACGACTGATTCTGCTGCTGTATGAGTACAAGAGCTCTCGGACATGGCTTGAGGTAGTCCATTTCCCTAATTACCTATCTCTTTGGCATTTTACAGCCTTCTGCTCAGTCCTATCAGGAGAACACTTTCCAGAGCAAAATCCTTGTCCCTTTAAAGGACTTTTTCAAATTTGCTAAATTCAGAAGAAAGCAGCTATTCACTGGACTTTGGGAAAGGAAGGGCAGAGCCCTTTATTTTAAATAACTGATGTGATCTTTGCTCAAAATTTTGTGTTGTGGAATGTTCTAGAAAACTGCTCCAGTTTTACTGGGTGAACAGTGAACTCCACTTTAGGTGCAGAACAGCATCTCAGTTGTGGAGGTTCAAAGGATACTTCATAGTAGCAGTAAACTTGAAATTTACTGAAACCTCCTGCCCTTACCCACATCTTGCATCCCCTTTAGTGCATCCCATCTGAGTAATATATTTGCCAAATAAAGCTATTGTACTCCCTCCCCTTGGAACAACCTCAGCTGGCATGTGGGATTCTTTACCAGGAAGGAGAGACAGGGACATTGTGTTGCATTTATAGAATGTGCTACTAAATGGCTCTTCCTGTTGCCTTCCTTGATCATGACTGGTTCTTCTTTGTCACAAGGATCAGTACAGTAACTTCATATAAGGGAGATATTAGTAACCAAAGAGTGGAAATTCAAAAAGGTCTCTTTTTTCCTGAATATCAATTAGTGCCTGTTACCTCTTGTTCATTCAGTGGGCATTGCTGAGAAGAGCCTGGTTCTATCTTCTCTCTTCCTTCCCTCTGTTTCCCATTAAATATTTTTACTCATTGTTAAGATACACCTTGAACCTTTTGTTTTTCAGGGTGAAAATTGCTCTAGTGCTTTAATCATTTCTGTGGTCCTTTGCTGAACTCAGTCTAGTATTCCCATTGGACTGGAGAGCCCAGACCTGGACACAGCACTGCAGATGAGATCTTAGCAGTTTTGAGTAGAGACAAAAAAATCTTCCCGCTGTCTGCTGGCAATTCCTTCCTAGTGCAACCGAGGAAGCTGCTGGCTTTCTTTGCCACAAGGGCGCATTTTGGACTCACATGTAACTTGGTGTTCATAAAGACATTGTTTCGTCAAGCAGCTTCCCAGCCTGTATTGTGTACATCTGCCTGCAGGTGCAGAACTTTGAACTTCCCTTTGGTAAATGTTGTGAGGTTCACATCTGTCCATTTCTTCAGTCTACTGAGGTCCCTTTGAATGGAAGTTGATTCAACCATATGCTGTATCAACTTTCTCTTCTCAGTTTTGTATTACTTGTAGGCTTGCTGAGGATGCCCTCTGACCAGTCATCCGAGTCATTAATGAAGATGTTAAAAAAGTACTGGCTCCAGTATCAGCCCCTGGGGTATGCCACTAATGACTGGCCGCCAGCTGGACTTCATATTGCTGATTGTAAATCTTTGAGATTGACAGTTCAATGAGCTTTCATTCCACCCCGGTGTTTGTCCATCTAGCTCATACTTCTATCACTTTTTCCATGAGGATATTGTAGGGCAGTAGTGCTGAAACCCTTACTAAAATCAAGATAGACAGTATTCTGTGTTCTTCTCTCCTCTGCCCAGGGAATAATCTAATTGTAGATGATTGTCAGGTTAGTCAGTCCTGATTTTCTTTCAAAATTGCATACCAACTATTTGAAATCACCTTCTTGTCCTTAACGTGTTTAGAAAGTATTTCCAGAATTACTTTCTTCCTTCCCTGGGGTCCTGGTCGTGGTGAAACTGGTTGAACTTCAGTTCCTAGATCTTTCTTCTTTTCCCTCTTGAGTAAAAGAGTTGCATTTGCTTTTTTCTTGTCCTGAGGAACCTCTCCCAATAGTTGTGACCTAGTGAAGATACTCAAGAATTGACTTGTAATGGCATTAACCAGTTTTCAGCATTCATGGATATGTTCCATCAGGTCTAGTGCACTTAGGTATGTGCAGTTTGCGTAAGTAATTTGCGTAGACTAATTCGCTTGTTCCAAAGGTGAATCATGCTTGCTCCTGACTTTCCCATAGGTCTCAGGAACCTGAGAATGCCAAAGTCAAATCTTGCCACTCAAGTCCAAAGCGAAGATGCCGCTGACCATCTCTGCATTTTCTCTGTCCTTTGTCACCGTGTTCTCTGCTCCATTCAGCAGTGGTCCCACATTTTTCCCTCCTCTTCCTTTTGTTGTTGATT
Source organism: Rhipidura dahli (assembly GCA_013399225.1). Taxonomy (NCBI): domain Eukaryota; kingdom Metazoa; phylum Chordata; class Aves; order Passeriformes; family Rhipiduridae; genus Rhipidura; species Rhipidura dahli. Next base: position 279,851 of record VXAC01005215.1, on the reverse strand, counting down.
TACCCGCAGAAGCCCTTCTTGTTGTCCTTCATGTCCCTAGCCAGATGCCATATCAGACAGGCTTTGGCTTTCCTAACTTTCTGCTTGCATTCTTGGACAGTGTCTTTGTAGTCTTTATTCTTCCTGGACTGCCTCTCCATTTGGCTTCCTCTCATATGTCCTCCTTCTTATGTTTGAGTTTTGTCATGAGCTCCTTGTTCATCTGTTGAGCCTTCCTGCCACTCTTGCTTGATGTTCTGCTCACCAAGGCACACCATTCTTGAACTTGGAGGAGGTGATCCTTGAAAACCAGCCAGTTGTCCTGCTGCTAGCAGGTCCCTGAACTGACCAGAGTCTGTTCTCCTGAGGTCCAGGGCTGTTGTCCTGCTATTTGTTTTGTTCCTTCCTCATACCATCCTGAATTGATCCTTTCATCTCTGTCATTAATGAAGATGTTAAGTAACGCTGTTCCCGGTATGGATCCCTGTGGGACATCACATGTCACTGATGTCCATTGGGACATTGTGTGCTTTCAGCCTGGACACTGTTTTTGTGCAAAATTGCACTGTTTATTCTGTCTACAGGAGAGAGCTCCAGGAAGCTTTCCTGATTCTCTTCTGTGTCCATTGATTTACAGTCTGCCAACTTTTCACCTGCTCACCCACTCAGACACAGAAGGTGGTACAGAGAAAGGAGGTAGCTAATTTGGGATAATCAGGAATTGGTTGCTGTCAGGGCTTTCTGTGCTGCCCTTCTGGATACATTTTGGCATACCATGGCAGTTCTAACGTGAGCTGTCCCAGCTGCTATTGGGTAATTTCTGTAACTGCACTGTCCAGGAAGAATGGAGAAGAATGTGTTGTTTGTAAAACTTTCTGTGACTGCTCTTCAAGTAACCTGTGCAGATTAGGAGCTTTTGTTTGTTTGATAGTTTTTTCCCTAGCTCCAATATAAATCAGTTTCTCACTTTGATCCAAATAGGACAGATCACATGGTGAGGTTGTACCATGTGATGTGTACCTATAATGGAAGGATTTCTGGAGCTTATTAACAAAATTTCATACAACTTAGATTACATAATTAAATAAAGTAGGAAAATGCTAGTATATAGATATTAAAGCTGTATACTGCACTGATACTAAGGATCTTTGTGAATTAACTTTTTTGGTTAAGTAGTAATATTCCTCTCTAAACTTTTTAAACCAATCTTGCATTGAGTAATTTTAGAATAAATTCTGTAGGGTGGATTTAGTACAAGAATGTCCTAGGTTAGTGACACATGCTGACTAAAGTCTTTGCAAGATTTTTTTTTGTGAACAACCAAAAACAAACAAAAAAGGAGGTGCATCTTCCATCTTAATTAAACCCTTGAAATTTGTGCCCGCAAACCAAATGAAAATGGAAACTACATGTCTTGTCAGCAAATTGCAAGCTATCAGTCACTGCTATGGATGAAAGCTAGCACGACCTACATCTGTCGTGTTGATACAATGGTGCTGGCATTACAGTTTCATTGTTTAGGTTTAGGGTCAAGCCTGTTGAGACCTCTTTTTATTCAGCTTTGAATGTATCCATTTTCATTAAGTTTTTCAAAGCTGTATGAAAGACTCAGCAGGGCAAGATGTGGTGATGCTGAACCTGTGTTAGTCTTGCAGCTATCCAACTGTCTCATAGTCACAGATGGTCTCTGCGATTGTCCACACCGATCTACCGCCGGAGCTGCTATTGAAAGGGCACAAAACTGATGGTACAAAGGGACGCCTTTTTCCCGCCAGTAAATGAAGCTAGTGTTGCTGTGAGCTGGCATTGTCGGAGGTTTTGTGCAGGAGAAGAATGGTTGTTGACAAACCAGTTTCCATGCTGAAAAATGCTACTCTTATTCTTAAACTTAGAGATCTTTCCTTGGTTGAGTAACTGCTAATATCAGAGTGGCATTTTGCAAACTATTCTCATTGATTATTTTGGATGGTGGTTGTACTAGAAAGTCTAATACTGACGGCAGTAAATGTGAGCTTGTGAGTAGGTATGGTTCTGTTTCCTGACTCCATTAGACTGTACACTGTTAAAAATATCAAAGGCCTTAATTGCCACATTTTTGTGTTTAGTCCTCAAATGTTAGTGTCCTTACATACATTGAAGGAGCTTGGACAGTTGTCTGTTTGTGGTGGGTAACTCAGTTAACCAAGTACCAAATATCTTGCTTTTTATACTATCAAAATGGGTAGTTTTGGAGCTAGTAAATAATGCTTCCAAGTCTTTCTTATTGGCGATGTGAATGTGCTTTTTGTTTTGTCTTTAAACAGAACTGATTTTTCCATTTTCCTACTATTTTCCAAGCACCATTTTCTTCCTTTTCTTCCTTCCATGGTGGGGTGAAAGCCTCTGTACAAATGACTTGACTGTTTGTTAACAGACTGGAGAAAGTTTTGGTGAGATTAGAAAAGTTCTTGTCTGAAAGAACAATAAAAAGCAATAAAGCTGATTCCTATTGTATGGGATCCTTTGTGGCCTCTGATAGATCCCTTTACCAGTGGCGAAAGAACCTTTAAAATTCAAGTGACTACAGTGGTGAGACAAATGCTTGTTCCTGTATGGGAAATAAAACACTTCTGTGGAGACCAGCTGAATGATTCACCCCATAAAAAAAGTACAAAGTAATAACAAAGTACAATTTAGAAATTGTAATTTAATTATTATAGTATGAAGATCTAGGGTGGGTTTGCCACCACCCTTATTTCACCAAAGCTGTCCATTGGTTAGCCTCCTGTGCTATAGTGGGGTTTTTTAGCCCACTAAGGCCCTCAATAATTTCTGAGTTGCCTTTTGCCCTTGGAATTTCATAGCTCTCTGAGTACGTGAATGTTTGTTTGTTTGTTTAGTTTCTTCATCTGGCTTGTCAGTCTGTTGCTACATGAAATGTCTTAGGTGTAAGTTACAGAAGACTAGATTTCTACTTGTGTGAGATAGGGAAGCTGGTAATGTACTTAAATTTGCAGTCACAAGAATGAAATACTTCTGTGCCAAAGATGGAAGTGACAGAAAGGAATATTTTTTTCCCATAAAATGAAAATCCCTTGCAGAGGAATGGATTTGACTGTCCCAGAAAGAAACTTCCAACTTCCTTCTGGCTTGATTATTCTGTTAACAAATCTAAAGAATGAGACTTTTTGCCAGGAAAGTGATGAATATTGATGATTTTCAGATTTTGCAAGAACTGAAAGGAATTTGACACTGACCTAAAGCTGAGTCACTTAAGTAACTAGTGCTTCTTAATTACTTCAGTCAATGTGTCCTTGGTTCTGTGGTCATGCTTTCTGTTGCCTTGCTTGGTCTCAGCTCAAGTATTATTTTCCCATTTCTCCTTACAGTATACTACATGGAAATAAGTCCTTAAACAAACATGATGTAAATTATTAGAATTTCTCAATAGTGATTTCCCAGAAGCCATGTCCTGTTTGAGGGGTGGTTTCTAGGCTTGTGGTTTCTTTTCTCATAGCTAGTTTGTGTTTATTATGATGTCAGTGTAGGTTATGCTGTGTATTTTTCAGGCAGAAGTTTTCCCCTGTTCCTTTTGATGTATCAGGTGCTTGGTAGAATAAGCAATAAGTGTGCTAGAGCCAAGCAGTAGAGATTTCACAAATTGAAAGCCTCGTGCAAAACCAGCTGCCCTCTGCACCCCATGGAGTGCAGAGCTCTGAGGAATGGGAGCAGGGAGTGGTGGGGGTGACACTCGGGTGATGTGATCCCGTAGCCTGGCCCTCCAAGTGCAAGGTGGAACCACCTGTAGCAGCTTCAGCAGCCTCTGTGCCAGGCGGTCCTTGCACCTCCTGCCACTTACATGATATGCAGAAGGGCTTTTCTGACTGTGACTGGTTCTGGGACCCTACCAGCTATGGACAAGCAACCTGTCAGTGAACTGGTCAGGTTGAATTAATTACTAGTTTAAGTAATACTGAGAAAGAACTGTTTTGGATTTTCCATAGTCGCTGTCAGAACAGAAATAGCACTTCAGCCTCCCTTTTCAGCTTCAGTTTAACTTCACATCCAGACAGAAATCAAGATCTTGCCCGGTCAAATGCAGTGGAGTCAAGCAGAGGATCTTAAAGACAGGTCTGTGAGTTGCACCACCACAAGTATGTGCCATGTTTCATTTCAAGTTGTTGTTTTCTGGCTTTGTTCACAGAGTTAGATTTCTGAGAATAAATGTAAAGAAAAAATTTTGGACTGCAGTATGCTCTGCTGAGGGAGTAGTTACCAGCACATCTGGACCAATTGTACCTTCTTTGGTTTCCAGTGCAGCTATAAATTAGATGGAACAGCAAAGCCCAATAAATTGTTAAAAGATTTAACAGGTCAGGTGTGGTTTTGGGGGGTGGTGTTTTCTTTTTAGCCTTACATTGCAATTAAAGGAAAATCTATCCTATTAGTTATCCCACAGGTGTTAAGGTATTATATAAATTGTACTGGCAGCATTAATTATATTGAGGTTTAAGATTACAGCAGTATCTTTTAAAAAAATTTAGAGGCTTAATGTTTGGTGCTTGAAGAAAACTTCTCTGTTGTGAGAAATTACTACTCTGCACCTTAGGGAAAAGCCAATGTTTACACTGCAAAATTAAACACATTTACATTGTCCCAGTGTCATAGGAATATTATACCAATTACCTACTTAAATGCTCGAAAACACTCAGTTTGTACTTCCTTACCTTATCCTGGTGGTTTAAAATGTTACTTTCTTATCTGATGCCATTTCTTTTAGAAGATGCTTGTAAAATTAAGTTTGCAATTCCACACATAGCAGACTCTACTGTAACTATTTTGTAGATTGTAAAATTGCTTCTAGATGTTTGTGAAGCCCGGAACAGTATATGATTTTTTTACCTTACGTGATGATAATAGCTGAAAGCACCTGCATGACCTTTAGAGAGGAATCAAGTTTTACAACAGAATTAAGATGTTTGGCAAGTGTTCTGTCTGCTGTTTATTACCATTGCCATTTCCTTCAAGACACCAGTTTCCAATAACCTGTCCTGTATTATGGCTTTTCTTCAGACAAAAAGGTCTACCCCAGGTAATTGCAATCACCCAGACCATTTTCATACTTTCTACAAGCCTGAGGGGTGTTTTAGCATTCCAGCATAGCCAGGAGCATACAAGATCCTAGACTTCATCAGCTGGGGCTCTTGCTACATGAGAGCTTTCAGTGTGAGGACACTTGGGAGCTCTGCAGACAGAAAACCAGGAGGACAAAACTGTAGGTAACAGGTTTATATTTGTTGTTTAGGTATCTCTTCTGGAAAATACTTGCAGAGTTGCTCAGCTCAGATGGGACTGAAATGTGGTGCAGCCGGGGTACTGCGTACCACTGTATGCCTCAGCCTACAATTTATTTTAACTGCTAGGACCATTTTTCACTGGTCTTTGATGCTTCCCTTCTTTTATATTCTCTCCTTTTGCATCCTGTGTCTCAAAGGTGGCTGTTGCTACCCTTTTGCCTGAGAAATGCTGTCAGTCTCACCTCAGAGCTCTTCCACCTAAATTCTTAATCAAAGAGTCTGCAGTGTGAGATCAAATGTGCTGCCTCTGCATCTTCTCTGCCAAGAGCATTGAATTGGTATGTTTGTCTTTCTGTGGTGGATGGACCTTGCCCACTGTGTCTCGCTGGCCACAGAGGAGTTAAGTGTCTTAACCTCTTCCTGTGGTTTTGGGGTATCTGCTATTGGTTACCATCAGTTAGACAAACTGCTGCTACTTTTAAAGCTTCTTTCCCTCTATCCCTTGACTTCCTTTCAAAAATATGCAAAAAAAAAAAATGCAAATATTTCATGTACTGCTGTTGTTATCAATGCAAACCTTTCAAGGCATTCTCTTGAGGGAAATTAGCAACACCTTATTCATCAGTGTACTTGACAGTAGTCTCGCTGGTACAGGGTATGGGGAGGGGGAAGCTGCTTGCATGTCTTGTAAGTAGTTTATATCGGGAAAAACTTTAATTTGCTTTGACTCTTTTAAGTGTATAATTCCTGCATAAATTGCTTATTAAGTTAAATGATTAATTACAGCTGGAACTTTATGTAAAACTGAGTAGTTGCAGAGTAGAAGACTTAAAATAATACCTTGAAAGCAGTACATTGCACCTTGAAAGTGGTATGTTGCAGAGGGAGCTGGAGCTGGGCCCCACACTTCCTGAAGAGTCAGCCAAAACTCTGTTCTTTAATTTTGTCAGCCTTGCTGTGTGGTGCTGTCTGTGTGAAAGTAGTTGAAGTTTGATTTTTTTTTTTTAAGGTGGAGTTTAAACTTACAGTTACTCAGTACATTTAAAAACTTTTTTTTGGAAAGTGTGTGATATAAAAATCTCAAAAAAGCACGAGGGAACTTCTAACTGCTTGAGCTGCATATGCTTAAAGTTTATGAAAAGAGGTATTCAGGGACAGGGTGCAGCGTTGTGTCTCGCATCCTCAACGCAGCTGCTTAGCAGCGATAAGGAAGCAATGCTCTATTCATGCTGACCTTGTTTCCAAAGAAGCCTTGTCCTAAGAACTACTGAAAATAAGGAAGAATTTCCTGTGACATGCTGCTCGTGTTGGCTTTTTAAAGGGGAGTAGAATGAAATCTCTGAGCACGACACATACTGTATCTAACCACACAGGATTTCCTGTGTTGGAATGGAAGCTCAGTGGAAGCCACGTTTTTCTCTTCCTCTTAATTCATTCAGAAAAATAGAGGTCAGCGCCATGAATTGATATGGCTGTAGTCACTGTTAAAAGCTAAAATCAGCAATTGCTAATGCATACATTGTGATGCCAAGAGGACTGCAAGGCATATTTTTTCCCTTTAACACAATAAGGCCTGTACATATCCTGATCACACTTTTAAACTCTCATAACAGAAGAATTGTGCACTTGAAAATTCCATCTCAGTGAAGGTATGAAAAATAACGCATATATTGGCTTAGACTTCAGTGTCTTTTGGTAGCAGACTTTTTATTCAGAATTGATTAAGCTGTTGATGAGTTGAGAAAGACACAGAGCAACATTTGGATTTTTGCTTCTGGAAATATTGAAAATATTTATTTTTCCTTAAATTAAACTTTATTTTATAATGTTTTAGTTACAGAATATTCCCAGTCGTTTTCCTGTCTGTTGCTCATTTGCAACGTTATCTTCCAGGGAGGGTCTCACTGGGTTTGAATGGTAAAATCAGAACTTCCTGCTACAACCACAGTGAAAGCTGGAGTTACGCAATGGGTTTTGATAGGATAGAGAGCATATATTTTTAATCCTATTTAAAATATAATCACCCTGTTTGCAGGAGATCTTCACAGAATAAGCTAACAGGCTGTGCTTCATGGCAAGTCATCCAGATGTGCTCACACTGTTGTGGCACCATGCAAGCTCACTTTGCTCCAGACCTAAGCTGACCAAGCAGCCTTCTGACTGTGCTGTCTTAATGGTGAACCCAGAGCTTTCCTGGTACTTCTTGGCTTGGGTTCAGTGCTTTCAAGTTGTTCAGACATTTTTATTCTTCCTTTAGTCCAAACAATGGTCTGCTGTCATCATGGAGTATGGTAAGAGTGTGTTTACTGGCTCATGTTGCTTGTTGTGACTCTGTGCACATCTTCTCCCCAACTATAGCATTCACAGTGGAGAGAGAGTAATTCCTCTGTAGCTTTTACTTTTAGTCGGTAGTCTTATTTGTATTGCTTTAATGTCATGCGGATTTGCTTAGGCTCGTGCCCATGCATAATTTGTTTTTTTTTTTCTAAGAAGCAAAAGGGGTTTTTTACACCTGGAATGGTTCTGCTTCTCTCTAGCAATTCTGAGATCTGTTATCTTAAAGAGCTCTTTTTCAAAAGGGAAGAAGTCATCTCATGGCAGACATTCAGTGCTTCTGCTTGGTAGAATCTCCATACTACTTTGTTTTCTTGCACAGTATTCCTGGCCTGGTACTGCACGCCCTCGGTGTCATGGGAACCAACAAGAGTTATGTGTGAAAGGCCTACTGGGATGGACTCAACCTGCTTTTAAGCACAGTCCTGTTTGCCATACTTTCATGTTATCAACCTAGAATTTCAGCTGTTTCTGTGTGATGTCTCTGCAGTTCAGGCTTTGTCTGGATTTACATTTGTATGTTACTGAGAGGATCCTTGGATCTTGTATGTGTCATTTAATTGATTGAATATTTTAATATCAAAGCAAAATTGTAAGAGGCAAAGTATTAAGGAATTTTTGTATATGTTTTACGTGAGAACTTCTTTCTATAGTACTTTACATATATTTTGATTGTGTACTTATGTTGAAAGTGACTCCAGAGTAGTGTTCTATTTTACAGACAGATGGGTATTTAAACAGTTTTTAGAAGCAAATAAAACTTGTTAATCAGAATATTTCCACTCAATTGGATGATCTGTTAAATAAGACAGAATTGAAAGGCACTTCAAGATGCAATTGGTTTTTTCCTCTCTCTTTTTCCACAATCCCCAGATTCTTCCTGGATAATTATTTGAATAAGTGTTCTATCTGTTATGGAAGTTGGATTGTTAAAGAGGGATTTTGATCTCTTTTGAGTTCAGTGTAACATAGATATATGCAAATATATGCAGCTATTTGGAGTTGCATAGAGATTGCAAAGAGGAAAGGTAGCACAGGTTTTCAAAGTATATTTTACTTGAAATACAATGTATCATAGGCTTGTAGAGTGAAAACAGCTTGAAAATTTTGTATGTTTTGGAGCACATTTGAGAACAGAGGTAGTTTTTCAGCTTTTCATCAAAAGGATTTTTCACCTTTGGTTTTCATATCATTCTGCATGTTATTATGAGGGTGAGGATAGTAGCATACACTGTTCAGCAAGACTGTAGGTGTGTTGGCCCAGCAGGAATAGTTTGACAATTTACCCTAAGTCTTAGACGTACTTCATTGATAGGAATAAAGTTTTCTCAACCCTTCCAATGGTCTTACTAGTTTGGGCACCATTTCCATGTGTCCTGTTCCTTTGGTTTCCAGAGGAATCACATGTCCATTCACCAGGACAATATTCTGAACAATATTTATGGTTTTGCACAGCACAACTGAAACTTAAATGCAGCATTTATGAGTCTGCCGTGCACTGCTCCTCAGACTACCATTTCTTTTACTTGCCAGTCACCTATAATAACACAGCTAAACTTCAGTGATAGGTTTACCTGGTCTGTAGAATAGCACCTAGTGCATATATGCTGTATTTTCTGAACCTTTCCATTTTACTCAAACTTAGCTATGCTAAGAAGACACGAGTAGCCCATGTTTCAATTTATGGCTTCTGGGCTTCTCTTTTGGAATTCTGCAAGCAATGCCAGGTACAACTTGGCATATTCTTACCTGAATTACAGTTTGGCCTTAGTGTAAAGTTTTGCAACTCTGCACTGAGATAGTGTGATAATTATGCTCTGTACCTGTCTTTAAGGAAGTAAAATAGTTTTAAAGTGATAATTTGCCATTAGCAACAATGAGATAACGTCCCAGAGTTGATAAAACCTAAAGGGAGATACCTGAAATTACACAGTGTGTGTAAGCCTGTGTTGTCGTACTGGTTAGAGGGAAATTTTGCTATATATTGCTTATCACATGCACTAAATTTATGCAGAACATCAGTCTTTATTACTCTGGTTACTGGCCTTTCTTTCAGTGAATGAATGAATGAGTTGTGAAGAATGTCTTTTCATTAACAACGTGCAGATGCAACAGTGGATTGTATATTACTGTGGTGGCCTTCCTGTGTGGCATTTGATTGCTCAGAGACAGTATCCACAATTTCTTTTGCTACTGAATTTAAATACATGCATTCCTTTACGTGTGAGATCACACACACACACACACACATATATATATACATATAAATATGAGATTTGTAGTATGAGGGTGGCATTTTAAATGGATAGTCATCTTTTACTGTGTTTGTAGTAACCCAGAAAACCAGTTAAAAAACAATCTGTAGTGTCCTTGGGATTCATATGGCAAGCCTGCTGTATCAGCATTTTCTTGACATTATTTGCATGTGTGCCTGCTGAGGACTACATTCCTGAAGGCTGTGAAGGGGAAGGTGGGATATGTGCTGAGCTTTGTGGGTATCAAGCAGACTGTCACTGGGTGAATAATGTTTGCTGTGAAGATACTGAAAGGCAGGTACTGAACTGAATTTTATTCCAGTTGACCCTTCTTTGCCTTTTCTCCCACTTGTTTGAAGACAAAAGAAATTTTGTTGGAAGCCCAAGACACCTATCTCATAGTTACTTGTCTTCTTGTTTGTTAAGCAGTTTATCACTGTTGCCGGTCTGAGAAAGGTACACTAGCAGTTATCTGCACAGGAAAGAAACACTTTCCAATGCTACAGAATAGGCACAGTGGAAAGAAGACAGTAAATATTTTAAATTTGATTTTGAGCCTTTTCAGTTTGAAAATATAAAATCATGGCTTTTACTTTATAGCAGCAATGGTTGTTTCATGTTGGTTGTAAACCGAAAGATTCGACAACAAATATGTCAGTCTACTAGCAACTGCATCTGTACAGATACTTACAGATGATTAATGGAAGACATTAGCATATAGGGATGTTTTCAAAATTAAAACTGGAGAATATTTTTTTGAATAATGGATGAAATGAGGAAAGAGGAGTCTCTTTGTGTATTTACCATGATGTGTGTTTTGTGCCCATGCAGAATAGGAGAAGTTGTATTATTGAACGGGGAATCTTTGATATAGGAGCATGCGATAAGGATTTAATTACTTCTTTGGTCTCATACTTTGTATTGTACTTTCTTTGCATTTTTACTGAGTTGTTATTGCTAGTGTCAGTGAAAGCAATTGCTTATCAGTCTGGAGAGTCAATAGTTTTGATTTGTTTAAGTAGACCAAGATCATTATCTTATATCCATCTCCAGTTTCACCACTGGGTGCCCCAGTAAATTCTGCAAGAACCTACACACTCACACGCACACTTTGATAAATAACAACTGGCAGGTGCAGCTGGTCACAGATGTTACCAGATTTGGCTGTCTGGTCAGATTGATGGTGTTATGTTGAAGCAATGACATGAAATGAAGTACTCCCTGCACATCTTTAGGGAGCTAGCGCTTGTGAGGTGCCAAAACATCTTTGGCAAGCTGGAGTCACAAAGTGCACATGGACTCACTGGAGAAGATAAAATTTTAATTACATTCAGGGAGGACAGCATCTTCTAGTAGATTGCTTATTTAAAAGAGATGCAAAACTTCCTTCTAGAAATGCTGTTTTAGGAGTATTCATTTTACCAAAGCAGTCTAAGTCCACAGCTTGTGCCTTTCACCTTCTCTTTTGGACCAGGCAGTAGAGTAGGCTGCAGACCACAATTAGTCATCACAGATTACACTGTGGTTCCTTCTGTCCCAGGGGACTTGCTTCCCCTTGGCTGCCCCTGGAATGCTGAGGCTCCCACATCGTATGCTGAACACACATCTTATCACAGAGGCGGATACGTGTGCGGGACACCTGCATTGGGCAGACGGTCGTCACAAGCAACTTCCAGTTGTGTGCCCAGCTGTGCCGCCTGCCATGGCTGCTGTGTATCTGGATGTAGGAATGCCTGCAAGCCATGGAACTTAACACTTGTTTCTCCAGAATGTTTTCTCTACTAGAGGAGTATCTAGAGCACCACTACTGAAGGCAAAAAGTTGGAGGTGTCCTGGAAACATGTCAGAAATAGCATGGCCAGCAGGACTAGGGCAGTGATTGTCCCGCTGTACTTGGCACTGGTGATACTGCACCTTGAATCCTGTGTTTAGTTCTGGGCCTGTTGCTTCAAGAGGGACATTTTGGTGCTGGATAAGGGCACGGAGATGGTGAAGGGTCTGGAGCACAAGTCTTACGAAGAGCAGCTGAGGGAGCTGGGGTTGTTTAGTCTGGAGAAAATGACACTCAGGGATACTGCTCTTTACAGCTACCTGAAAGGAGGATGTAGTGAAGTCAGGGTCAGTCTCTTCTCTCAAGTAACAAGCAATAGGACAAGAGGAAACTGCTTCAAGTTTCACCAGGGGAGTTAGATCAGATATCAGGAAAAAATCTCCACATTTCTCCATCAAAAGGGTTTTCAAGCATTGGAGTAGGCTTCCTAGGGAAGTGGTGAAATTTCCATCCTTGGAAGTGTTCCACCAAAAAAGTGTGGAGATGTGGCACTCGAGGACGTGGTTTAGTGGTGAAGATGGCAGTGCTGTGTTAATGGTTGGACTTGATGATCTTGAGATATTTTCCAACCTTAATAATTCTGTGAAAAAGAAAATTACTGTCACTCAATTGTTCATTTTCTTTCATTATACATTATTTTGAGCTACATAAATTTTTAGGAAACTTTGAAAAACAGAAGTCAAAAAAGCTGTTTCAATATCACTTTGAAATTTCATGTATTTATATATTAATTTATATATACGGGTCATATATTGACCAGCTTTTAATGCCTTCTAGCCTTGAATTCTTTTTCCCTGTCCTTTAGACTCTCGTCTAGTTTCTCATCTTTAAAATTATTAAGTTACCAAGTACAGTCTCTGGGAGAAACAGAATCAGGATTAAGAAGGGGGAGGAACCCCAAACAAGGTAGTTGTAGGAACTTCCAACAGATCAGAAGGGTGAAGAGGACCTATGGAACTTTGGATTTTACCTGAACTCATGATAGGAAAATACCATTGCATACTATTGTATTTAACTTGTTCAAGATAGGATGTGAAGTGTGTTCTCTGTTCTTTGATGAGCACTAAAACCATAATGACTTTCTTCAGAATATCTGGTTTTACTTTGTGAATAAGATCGTGGGACATAAATCTATGTTCTTTGCACTTGAGAAGGAGCTGCTCTTTGGTGATCTATTTTATTCATTCTATATATTACAGGAGTTCATGAAAATTCTCCCAAGTTTTCTGGTTGGTTTTTTTTTTAGTTCAGAAGTGCAGTAAATGTTAAGGTATGGGTGTAGCAGATCTGGGCATGTTTATTGTTGCCTCCAGCTGAAAAGACTCAATCTCATAGTTCCCTTACCTGATGAGCATGTCTTCATCATCAGACAAAAGCCTGTTGAGGTGAGAGCCTCCTCCTGCCTTCCTTCTGGCAGCGTTTAGTTTCCTGTGTATTCCTCGTAATTGTTTGAGAGTCTGAGTTAAAGGGAGACCAACTTCTTTTTAGTGATAGAAACTATCACTGTTCAGTGGGAATTTGTTTGCACGCCCCTTAATGATAAAGAGGGACCCTACCCATACATGTTTTTTGCCAAAGAGTAAGTGTGATCATCAGACTGTGGTCACAGAGCGGCTTTTTCTTTTGATCTCTTGAGACAGTGAACCTCTGAACTCAGGCAGCATGAAGTGAGGCTTCTCAGTATAGGTTTTGGGACAGACTGACTCAATTCTTTCAGATGGAAGAATTTCAACCTAGGTTGTGTCACATACTTCGTGAATAAACTTCCCAGCAGGCTTTTGAATACCGTCTCTTTTGTCGGCCTCTCTCAAGGAAGAGGTAAAAAGTTTGAATCCTCTCTCAAAGTGAACAGCTGCAGTGTGTATCTCAATGCAGGAAGATGTTTCTAAGCCTCAGATCCAGCCTACCAAGTATCTTGGTGGACTACCTTCCTACCACAGTGGAATGCAAAAATCTTCACTGAGGAGTCTGGAAGCACCAAAACTTCATTTGTGCTGGAGCAAGTAACTCTTGCTTCTCTATCCGGTCTTCTCTCAACCTAAAATTTGGAAAAATAAATGAAAGGAAACAAATGAGTACTTTGGGGTGATGTCTCTTTCATGATAGAAAATGTCAAATACTGTCTGGGAAGAACAGAAGTATTATCAGGTTTTATCAAGAAACAAGCTGACAGTCTTACTTAAAGACTGAAAAACAGATGAAAGACTTAAAGACTTATAAAAACAGATAATCAAACCAACACTCAGTCTGCAAGTGCTTCTATACAAATGTCAGACTCTTAAAAGCTGATACAAATGGATTGGAGTGTCTGATTTTTAGTTAGGATACTTTAACAGTGAATATTCCAGAGTTGTAATATTGGTTCATATGTCAGAATAGGAGCAGGTTACAATTTTGGAATAACGGCTTTGTGCTTTAAGGACAATGAAACTGGATAGTATTAATAAGTCAAATATATTAACAGGTGCCTCAGTCCATGTGGATAGAAATTGAGTAAATATATAGCAATTATCTTGGAAATATACCCGCAGTTACAATACAGAATGTAACTGCTGGTATATTTGATAATGATGATAATGGTGATAATGATGCAGAATATAGAGGAAAATGAGGGTTGCTATGATGTCAGAAAACAATGATGTCCAAATAATTTAGTTACTTCTCCATATGTGAGGGAGAAGTCACAAAAGGTATGATTTGGAAATAATGGTCAAGTATAAATGACTGTGTTGAAGAACCCACAAGAAAAATTCTGATTTTGTACTGGGTCTTCATTCACAATTTATATGCTGAAGAGTTGTAATAGATGATGTATTTTAATTCAGTTTTCTCATTGAATGAAAAGGCCTCCCAAAAAACCCTCACTTCCCATTATAATATTTCAGAAAGGAAGTCGATAAAACTGAGGAAACAATCAAAGGCATATTAAAAAGAGAAGCAGAAAGGGTAAAATACATAATAGACTATGGATTAAGCTATTAAACTATGGCTTTGGTTTAATGTGTTCTTTGTAAGTTGTTCTAGGTTAGTAGTATGCTATATATCGGAATGAGTTAGCTGTATAAATCTGTGGTGCAGAATTTATTAAACACTGTCTGTGATTGTAGTCTCTCTATCTTTTTACAAAGATGACATAATTGAGAAGGTACAGAATACATTGAACCAGTTGGGTGCGAAGGTGATTCCAGATGACCTGGGAACAAATGGCTGGGGAGGGAAATGGGGAATTGTGTGTTGCTGAAGTCAAAAAAATAATTAAGATCATGGAAAAGATGACTAGGAATGGCTGAAGTGACAACATTATGGAACACATTATTCCTGGAGCATGCATAGGTTTGGGAGGGAATTAGACAATTATTAGCCTTTGTTAGAAGTTTATTAGCCTTTGTTAGAAGTGTCCAGTGGGAGAGGTGATGATCTTTAACCTGGAGAGCATCTGCTAACCTGCAAGTTTTTGGCCACCAGTTGAAAAAATGTGTGTGCCCAGTTAATATGATGTAATTCTGATTTGCTGTGTTTAATTCCTTACTAAGAACAGAATATTCAGTTCAAGGATGAAAACAAGTGTTTAAGGCTAAAAAGCCTTGTACTGTGAAAAATGTCACCTATTCAAAAGCTAAATCTTCTTTTTTGGAGGAAGCATGTTTCCTCAGTCTTTCTGTAATTTGGTATGGTCACTTGCTGGACATGTTTCTTAAACTGACTTTTTTTTGGTAGTTAGCATTTCACCAAATTGCCTGAAAATACTGCTTTATAATAGAGATGGAAAGGAGCTGGTTCTGGATCTCTTTAGGACAGATCTTCAGGAAACAGCTGGACTTTCCTTTTAACCTTTTTTTTTCCTGAAACTGGCCTCTGTTAAGTAATTTTGCTGCTATTTGCACTATGTTGATTACATACTGGAATAGTAAAATTTAGAGTACGTATTATTTAAATATGAATATATTCATATTTTTATTCTTGAAGAACTTTCTTCCTAAACTCTGAAACTGTCTGATATTCCAGCACAGACATTTTTCAGGAACAGAGGTAAAGATTTTTACCCTGAGTATTGTTAGGCTGATCTGATCATGCTTACGTTTTTGGATGACACTTCTTCCAAAAGGTAATGCACATAGCAGCATGAGTCAGTGGCTATTGACCTTGTCACATTAAAAATGCTCAAAAGAGCTTTTAATCTGCCCCAGTGCACATCAAATAAGCATAGTTAACAGTCACGACCTTTAAAGAACCCTTCATTTTCTCTCGGGAAGGTATAGATGTCTTCCTGATACAGGCAAGTTGTGTACACAACAATACTCAATATATTATTTAGAGAATTATTTCTCTTATTTCCAAATTAGTTTAGTATATTGTTCATTTAAACAAAATTCTTTGTTTAGGGGACTGTCTACACTCCAAGGAAGAGTTTGAGTTTCTTTAGCTCTACTTAGGAAGCTGAAATTATTCATTATTTAAAAACTTAAAAAATTGTTTATTGAGAAGTAGGTCTATGTGAAGAAGTTGCTATATTCTCTGCCTGGTGAATGTGCAGTTTATCTTCTCAGTCCCTGTATAGAAGCATGATATAATTTAGGCTGGGAGGCGTGTCTGGAGGCCATCTAGTCTAGCCTGTTCCAAGCAGCCCCTTAGATGAGGTTGCTCAGGGCTGTTTACACTTGAGCTCTGTGTACATCCAAGAGTGGAGATTTCACCAGCTCTCTAGGCAACTTGTTGCCTTGTTTGACTGCTGTCACAGAGAAGACTTTTTCCTTGCACTTAATCAGAATTTTCTGTCATGCAGTTTGGGTCTACTGGTTCTCCCACCATCACTCTGCACCTCTAGGAATACCATAGTCTGCCTTCTGTATGTCTGCCTTCCTATTAAGCAGCTGAGGACAGCACTAGTGTCTTCCCATGTGTTTCAGTCCACAGTTAAAAGTAAAAAAACATTCAAGTTGCCATTTTGTTTTCCTGTGGGAATTGTAACATGAAAGTCTTTTGCCTCCAAAGTCCTCTGTCAGCTGAATATTCTAATTATACAAAGTTTTCCTCCCCTTTTTAAGTAAGTGTAGGTCAGTTGTCAATTAGACAGTAGTGGAAAGGATAAAGCACTTGAATTACGACTCTGAGAATTACAGTTCCATTTTGAATCCAGATATTTTCAACTTGAAGTGTGAGGATGTTTTTCAGGCTCTGTTCCAACAATGTGTCAGAATGTCATGTGTGTAAAGCAGTCTTTTATAGGAAAAACTTGAGCTTTGCCATTCAATATAAAATTTGGTTTTCACTTAAGTTTGCCAGAAAGCTATTAAGCAGATGTTTAATGCATCTTAATATAGCTGAATGCATTTCTGCTGCTGCCAAAGGAATTGTACCCTAGTGTTTTTTGGAAATTACTGCCTTAATCGTGGTTTCCCAAGCCTTCTGAAAGTTCATCATTTGTGTATTCTAAGTTGTATCAGTGATGTTCCAACCAATTTTGAATATGTTTTAGTTGTTGACTCTTTTTAATAACCAGCTGATTTTTCTTCACTGCTACACCAAAAAGTGTACATGAGTGTAGTTAATCTGTGCTTTTCAAGTATATTAAACTTGAACTTTCATTGGAATATCCAGAAGATAAAGCAAATAAAAAGGCAATAGAAATTGTTGTATTTAACTGCAGTATTTAGTTCTGTCAAATCAATTCAAGGAAGTTTAACTGCTCAACACTTACTGTGCATAAGTACACACATGGCAGTATTTTTGACAATAGGACCCTACTGCCTTGGTATTACAGAACAAACATTAAACAAGATGGTTTTATCTTTTAAGGTTTATAAAGAAGCATTTTGTTTCTTGGTTGGAGGATTACCTGATTTAAAACTTACACAATGCTGCCATTTTCAACTGAGTAAGAAGGAAAAAACAATACAGTTTATTGTTGCCTCTCAAAGAGTGAGACTCAACTTGTTCATTTTCATAAAATAAAAGGAGATTCTTAGGGCCCAGTGTTTGAGGCTGATGAACATGGCTCCATGGCTATAATTTACTTTGCATCCCACCTAGATGTGTTTTACCTGGCTTGAGCCTTTTAAAAGGACAAGGCACCTTCATCTTCTCAAGCTCATTCCCTGGAGGGCAGGTTTTGAAAAAATCTTTTCATCTTGAAAGGTTTTAAAGTGGCTCATTGTGGCAGGAGGAAGCAAACCCTGTCCAGTGCTTGGATTCCCTGAAAGGAATGAAAAGAAAAAATTAGAAGAATTTTCAACTTTTTTTTTTATGGGCAACAACATTGATACAAGTTAATACAGCTAAGGTTAGAAGGACTGTGTGAAAGCAGTGAAAATTTCTTTTCAAGTATTTCTCATGACACACGCTGAAAGTGTTCATAGCAACTGTCACCAGGGAGACCAGTGAAATCCTGAAAAACCCTGAGGTCAGATGTGAGCACCAGGAGACATTCCATCTTGATTAACTGGGCTTTGGACCAAACAATCCCTTTCCCCCATTTCAGTCTTTTTTAAAAATAGTTGAAGAACACCATGCCTTAGAATAAAGTAATTCTTCATTGCTGAAGAAAGTTACACAGATACAGACAGTATAACGTAAGGCAAGCATGGGGCTGGCATTTTAATGATGGCAGACCTCAGAGTAAGCTGTCAGGATACCAAATGGCTGTAAAAATTAGCTGTAATGGACATAGTTAATGCATGTTAGGCATGAGTCCATGGTCTAACAGCTTGCAGCTTCTTTACTTTTGTAATGTATAATGGCCACCTCCTGGAGGCACTGACTTTCTTTTTTTTAATGGGAAATTTAAAGTAACTTCAGCAAATTCCTGTTTTAAGTACCATGAGTTGTTAAATGCAAAGCCTGGAGATGTGCCAAAGAATGTGTTGTTTGTGTTTGTTTTATTCTTATCATACAAATTGGGAGGAAGTATTTCACAATACTCCCATGAATATTAACAAAAAAATTATATTAGAAATTCAAAATGTGTAATTGGTAAATCCTGGGATAATTTTTCCATTCTTTTTGAAAGGGTGACTGCTGACCAAAAAAAATTTTTTTTTTTATAAGCACTCAAATAGTGGGTATGACATTGTCAGTGGTAGTTAGGTATTTTACATTTGTTTTTATTTTCTTTTGGTGCTTTCTTGAGAGAGAGTACCTTTGCATCTGCTAATTCATATCCTTAGTTGCCTTCTTTTTTCCCAGTTTATATTGCTTTATCCAGGGCTTCACTCTATTTCATTGCAGTAAGTCTTAATGTATATTGCTGGCTTGATGTTGATCTGTAACTTCTGCCAATTTTACACTTGGGTTCTGGGAAATGCGTAACGATGGATGTGACACTCTGGCTTACTCTCCAGCCAGTCCCCGTCCTCCACTCATCTGACACATCTTCTGCTTTGTGGCCTTTTTATTGCTGATTTTTAAATTGAGAGCATTAAATAGGCCAACTGGCATAAAAAGTGGGGATAGCTGCTTTCTGCTATTGATTAACTTACGCATGACCACACTTTTTAATTTGTGTGGATAAACAAAAACGAAGCAGCCGGTCCAGCAGCTCATTTCTTACATAACCTTGCCAAATGAGTCTCTTTGGGCTGCAGCCTGGATCAGTCGGTCTGGCGTGTATTGATGAAACTTAGTGGCAGCTGTTAGTGTTGTCACTGGCTTCCCGGCTCTGTGGCCTGATGAGCTCTGTGTAAAACAAATGGGTAGAAAAGTCACTGGTGTTTGTTCTGTGGTGGAGTGTCTTTTACATTCAGGAATAAATCAGATCTCACTGGAGTGAATGCTGTATTTAAGTTTCTGCTGGCTGCAGCCCTGCTGAACCCATGACAGACACGGAGCGCGAAGCTCCGGTGGGGGCACGGTGCTTTGTACAGGGGTCACCTGTTCAGGTGAGGCCAGCCCAGGCAGGAACAGTGATGAGGTTGGCAAGGGGATGGCGTAGGGGGTGAAGGTCTTTGTAGGAACAGGTGACAACTAGTTCTGTGTTCCTAGAGGGCTGGGATGCATCTGTTTTCCTTGGGATGGCAGCTGTAAGAAGAAAACGTAATAGAAAAGCAGAATGCCTTCTTACAGAATGGACCAGATCAAATGTCTGGGTCTTGTATCGCTTTCCCAGTGTCAGGATGAGGTGTAATGCCAGAGACATTTTTATGCCCATGGTTGCAGGGTTAATACCGAAGGATTTATGGCATTTTCCACTAGATTTAATGCTTATACATCAAAATTACTCTATTTTGGTATACCAAAAAAATCAGTGTAGTTCAGAGCTGTTAATGTCTACAAGGGATGTCTTAGTTTTAAATTAGCAAACTATCCCTAATATTTTATATTTTGCCTTAAAACACATAATTAGGTGCCTTTCAAATAATGCTGGCACCATCATAATTGTGTTGTATGATATCCCTAGCTGCCTTTGTGCTGATCTTGGTTTCAGCTTAGAAAAAGGCTGAAACTTCTCACTGAAGTTAAAGATGCTCTTAAATCTACACCACCTTAACTCAAGCCTAATAAACGATTGGAAAGTTTTCAAGGAAAGAATTCATTTTGTTCTGGAAATCTAAATGTTTTTAATGCTGATCTTTCATGCTGTGTGAAAGAATAAACTGATTTGACCTTAATATTTTATTTATGTAAAACTGAAAAAAAAAAAAAAGGCAGTATTTTCAGTAGCTCCTATGTCATTTGCAGATCTTTGGGGTTTGGCTGATAGGAATGGATTGTTTGGTTCGCCTTGGGCATTTATAGTAGAACTGCAAAGCACAAGAGTAGAAAATAGCTTTTCATGAGACTTCTATAAATGCCTCTAATATACCTTTTATAATGATACTCCTGCCCAGTCTAAGCAAATAAATAGCATGATGTTTGCTAAGAAATACATCTTCTACCATTTAATATTTTAGCTTTGTAACAAAATACTCATGGAAAGAATGTGGAGTTGCATAAGAATATGTTGTTTGCTCTCAATAATGGGAGGAAATGCTTGTGACTTAATAGACATTTTTTATTTTACCAGTAGCAGTGGAAGTATGTTCTGTGAGATGACAGTCTTCTCATACAACAGACGAAAATAAATCTTTCATTTCACTAACTTGCTCGTAAGACATCAATTTGCTTAGCAGGGTTATAAGATTCAGGGAATCTCAAGATGAAAAGAACTGGGCTGTTTTTTTAATTTTGCCTTTTAAGTATTTGATTCTTTTCTTAATGGGGAGAACATGGTAACTGCCATTAAAACGTACTGGGCTGTCAGTGTTACCTCATTGATTAATTCATAAACATTATAAATCACTTTACTGAATTAATTGCATAGATTATTTATATGTTCCCAGTTCTGATGGCAACAGGGATAGTTTTGACTTTGGAAGATTGCTTTTGTTTGGATTTACAAGCTGTAGCTCAAGCATTCTTCTTTACATTGGTTTACACGGAAATCTTGCTGGTTAGTTCACCTCCACACTTATTTATAGCGGACTTCATTCTGGCTGTATGCTCATTTTTCTGGCTTCAAATGATGCTGTATGGTTCAGTGGCTGCCACAAAATGCACATCCTGAAAAATCTTGATTATTGGGTGGGCAGCAGCCTGCCTGTGCCTTCCTGGCCTCTGCAGTTATGCCATTCTGAGCGGGAGATCTTGAATCCTCCCCATCTCCGGAAGGAAGCTTGAAACTCTCCCACTCTTAGGCGGGACCCAAGTTTCAGTCCTCTGATGATAGGTTGTGGTTTCCTCACCAAGCCTAATTTATTCTGTAGACAGTGTAATTTTGGTCTTTTTGGAGCAAAAACACACTGGATTTAGAACAAAACCTTACTAAATAGGCTTTGGCTTTGAAATGGTTTAAATGCAGTGCATGTTTGCTAAATGTTTAGCCAGCCCTGGATGATCCCGGATCGTCCTTTGGAGCTTCCCTCTTTGCAACATTGTTTCTTGGAGCTCTGACACTTGGGAACCTCTGGCAGCTCTTCCAGGCTTTGCAGCAAATGTGCTGTTTATCTGGTCAGGTAAGCCTTTGGTCTGCTCGTTGCCAGCTTGTGCAAGGCAGCATTGCACCTAGTTGGAGACAGAGAAAACAAATACCCTGAGACTTAACAGCTTGGCCCATTGTATTTCCATGTTTGCTCTTCCCACAGCCCCACTGAATTTCGCCTTTAAGGCATACAATAACTGCTCTGTTAGACGATGCTGAGTCAGGGAGTCTCAACAGCTGGCTTAGGTGCAATGCCTTAACTATTTTTTCCCATAGCAGCCTTCTTATTATTCATAGCTTTATTGTGTATCATTTCTGTTTCACAGCTTTTGTTATCCATCTTTTGAATTATGGCTGATATATTGATGTTTGTTACTCCAGGGGCAGAATAGGATCCTATTATGGCATTTCTATTGAGTGTGCTGGACTCAAAAAACACAATGTGTTTTTCTTTATAACTACTTTGCAAAATTTGTGATACTTCTGTCTTTGTAAAAGCAAAGAGTGATCTCTGCATCTACTGGAATTTTTGAGACATCTGTCTACTGGTAAACTGCTTCCATCATCTCCAGTAAAATGGGCATTAATAACCATTGAAAGAAGCTGCTCATAACAAAAGCTTAAACACTTGCAGCTAGAACAGAAAAATCACAGTGAAATGTATGATATGTTAATGTTAAGTAGGGAATAATTTAATGAGGCACTTGACCACTTTGAGTTTAACTACTGGGGACTCCAAAATGACAAATGATTCATTAGTGAGCTACAATTAAAAAAGGTGAAGGAGGAAAAGGAAAGTGGGTTGGCAAGCTGCCTACATAAGGGGAAAAGAGGCTAAGGAGATCATACCTTGCGAGAGTTAGTAGAGCACTCACTGAGGTAAGACCTTAGGTTCATCCTGCCGTGGCTGGAGAGTGTGGTTAAATTCATTGTATCAGGTGTCTGCAGATCTGGGTTTCTTTTTCAGCTCAGCTGCATGGTTTGAGCAATGTAAAGTAGGGATGGTACTTTGTGATTCTGCTGATGGTAAACTTTGGGAGAATGTTGTGTGTTACTCTGTATTTGCACATCATTTAGCACAGTGGGGTTTCTTCTCAGCTGAGGTTTCTGGGAGCTTTTATGCTTAAGGAATAAAATACTTTTATCTACTTCAATTATTAAACCATGCACATCTTCAAAGAAATGAAGATGGCAGCTAAGTTTTCTTGTGCCATGGAAATAAACTTAATACACTTAGCTTTTTTGTTTAAATATACATTTGGTACTGGAGAATGTTAGCCTTGAATGGAAACATCCCACCGAATCTTTTGCACTCAAAACCTGCTTTGAAAGAGAAAGGGTTTTTAGTCCTCTAATGTGGAAAGAATTAGGCTATTAAATGATATTCATGAATCTCATTTAAAAAATAACATCAAGATGCTGTCAGTATTGATGCACTCTGAGTATTCACACTGAAGATCTTTTCAGGGAGCACGTATCTCCTTTACGAGATCACTGTGCTATATTCTCTTCTACCTACTTTCTCAGTCATACTGGGAGCATAGTGCAGGCTGGATTAGCTGCTCTGATGAAAGCAACCAGTTCTGCCTCCATCATATAACAGAAATGAAGACAGTCCTTGTTCATAACTGCCATTTATAGAATCACAGAATATCCTGAATTGGAAGGGACCCAAGATTCCACACAGGGCCACCTAAAAGTTAAACCATGTATCTTAAGTGCATTTCCAAATGCTTATTGACCCTGACAGGCTTGGGGCCATGACCATTTCCTTGGAGAGCTTTTTACAGTGCTTGACCACCCTCTTAGTGCCAAACTTGTTCCTAATACTCAACCTGAACATCCTCTGATGTCCTGTTGGTACAGAAGGGAAAGGAACCATGCCTCAGGAAAGAAGGTGAAGAGGAACACATTTCCATGAAAACTGCTCATAACTGCAGGACACTTGGGAAAAACAGTCACTGGGAGGCAGCTACACAAATTACTCTGTTGACAACAGGCTGTTTATGCCCAGACTCCCTCCTGGAGCTCTCCAGCCTTGAACCAGAAGGAGGATTTAATGGCAGAAGCATGTGCTTGTGCTCAGAGTCATGTGTGCCCTTTAACTCCAGTGCTCACAGGGAATAATCATAAAGGTGTCATGTTCTGTAGACACATGAATGACCAAGTTTCCTGTACGGTGAAGAGTGCCAGTTCCACCCTTTCCCCCTGTTAAAGGCTGTGTGACGTACCCCAACTTTAGAATCAGGAACTACTATGCTGTTACTCAACACCATACTTGGAGCTTCTGTGATGAGCTTCATAATTCAACAGTTATAGCTGAACCCTTCAAAATATGGTGTTTCCTGTAGAAAATCAGCTGGTAAAAATCGTTGAGAGACGTAGAAGCTGTTTGAGTCTCTTTCTTCTTCCACTTTTAATATCTGATTATATTCAACATCTGCCCCTGAGGTGCCTGTGGCTGTGCTGTTTCCTCATGAGTGAGGTAATGACTTGGATTTGATAGACAGCAAGGGTTCAGGTGTTAAGTGTATTCTGTCTTCAGCAAATTCCAAAGAGCATTCTGTTGGCTGGTAGTAACTGATGTGTTCACATCTAGGATTCTTGATCTCCTTTCTTGTCACTTTTTGCCTAGGAGAAAGAAAGGTAATGATTGTAGTGTTGATGGCCAGAGGCAAGACCTAGTACTGGGTGTTACTAGATTTTATGAAGTTGAATTTGTTTCTCTTCTCTTTGTGAAGAACACAAAGTGAGGACATATTACCTCCTTCAGCAAAGAGGGCAGTAGAACTTCGTTTGGTTTCATTGATGCCGAATTGGATCTTAAGTGAACAATAGTCTCCTCATATTTTTGAACTTAATTTTTTAAATAATGATTCATAGAGCTGTTTGAAAAAACCCAAACATCAAAACACAATGAGAACTATAGCCATCTTTGAGATATTGAAAGAATCATGCACTGGATTTGTACTGGACTGTCCGTGGTGCCTTTTGCAAGACCAGTTGTCTTGCAAAAGAATGGCCCTTGTCTTTCTTGGCTCTTAAATGTGTTTCTGCATACATGAAAACTGAGATGCTTAGGTGATCTATTGTGAGATTAACTAAATCCCAACACATGAAAAAAATTCCTCTTCCTAAAGGTACACTTTCAACAAAAGAAACCATTACCATTTTAATTTTTCTGGGTCTGTGTACTCTTTTTAATATAAGAATGTCAGCATAGTGCTGCTTGGGACACTTGGAAATCTGGCTCTTTGCTCTCATCGCATCACACTGACACATAGCTCTGTTAAAACCCAAATATTTCTGTTTGTAATCTGGGGCACCCTCTTCTTGAACTGAATTTGGGGAGCATGACCTTCTCCTTTTTGTGAGGATCAGGCTTTCTTGAGTCATTGACCAGCTGAAGAGTGAGCATATGTTTTACTGGAAGTGCCTGTAGCTTCACTGTGCCAGCATAACTGTGTTATTCATGTTGGAAATACATGTCTCTTCACAGGGTCGTGGCTGCATAAGAAATTTTTATATTATGTGTGAAAGTTTTTGTTGTGGTAACTGCCAGTGGGATTTGATGACATCACTGCTGTGAGTGTCAGAAATAAATTTTGGTTTAGAAAATGGGCATCACTTTAGCATTGAAGTTCACGCTTGCTTTTCTGACTTCCTCAGTGTAGTGAAATTCTGCAAACACAGTTATGCTTGACATAGTGAGAAGCTCTCTTAAAATCTGAAGTTCTTAAATATGCAAAGCTACCCATCAGCATTCCACTTCACCTCTCTTCAAACCAGTCCCCATTTTCCTCCTAAAAGCTTCAGATGATGATTTGTTTTCTCTCAGCATAAAAGGAACTTCCATGTTTATATTCCTTTTATCCTTCAGATTTTTATCCTGTTTTCTCAAGTAAAGATGTACCACAAGATCATGCTACATCCTTCCGTTCAGCTGCCTGCCTTCCTTTCTCCAGCACCTTTTCAGCTGGAGGGCAGATCTCAGCCACGCGGGTCAGGGAGGTCATCAGTCTGAGAGACAGGATGCCCCTGAGAGCCTTTGCAGTATGCATAGCCGTCTCTAAGAAGGAGGGTTTATTCCTTTATTTCAGCTGAGGGGTGTGCTAATTAGCTCATCTTTCATTAGCTATCAGGAGACAGAAGCAAACAGGTTACATCACTTCTGCTTTTATTTTTCCCTTTCCTCTGCCTTTGTCTATACTTTTTGCCATTTGTTTCCCCTCTCTGAACAATGCCACTCTCTTGGGAGATCCTGTTGTTTGTCATCCTGTTATTTTGACCAATACTCTGTCTTTTCTCCACAGCTGCTTATCTTTTGAACTTTGATTGCCTAAAAATTATTGAAGATGCTGCAGGGAAACCAGCTGGGAGTCAGAAAAGTCATTGAAGCTGTGAGGTTTGTCAGGAAACAGGAAACCCAGGTTGTATTGTGGGAGTTCTCTGCTACAAGGCTACAACCAGTGGAAAGTCTAGTCCCACTATCCTTTATTCAAAGTCACCAATCCTAGTTTGTGTGCTCAGGCTCTCAGAAGCCAGCAGAAGCTGTCTGGGTTTGTAACGATTGCTGGACTGAGTCCTTATTTTGAAGAGAAAGATAAATTGTTTTTTGCCTTTGAAACTGCTGCCAGCAGAAGCAGACTGCACACATTGAGAAAAAAAGTTGTACTTTGGAGAGCTAATTGCTTGAATGTTCAACACATGGCTAAGTGGTAAACTTTAAGCAGATTATGTTTCACTGAATTGTTTTCCGTGTTTGGTTTTTTTTTAATGTCAAATATATCACAATGTAATTTATGAAGACATGCCTTCGAGTAGAACCATGAACACTTATAGGGACACTTGCTTCAGACAACATATGGCAAATCCTATGAATTATGCACAGCCAACATACGGAGAATGGAGACAGCCTAAGGAAATGATTAGACCTGTTCTCGTAGCAGTGACTGTGCATTATTTTTACTTGACTGGGAAAAATGGAGTTCTATTCTAGGCTGGGGCCAAGATTGTTACTGCCAGGTGCAATATATTAACATGCATATGAATATTTAATGGTTTCTATGAAATGTGGTAGGTTAGTTCTCTGCTAAACCATGTTTCTGATATAGTTGCTACAGTCTTGTTGTAAGAGGAGCAGCACAAAAATCTCAATTTTTGTAAGTGTATTATTGTAAAGCGTAAGTTACACACCAGCAAATACCCACACCAAATGGGTGACTTTCCTCAAGTTTACATTTACCAATTCCTGCTTGTCTTGTTCTGAAGAGTAGATTTAATGTTTTTACACTTAGGTTAATTGCATTGTTCTGCCAACAGGATTTGTTCATCCTCCAGTGGAAATGCTATTAGTAAAATGCTGATAATGCCGAGTTTGGACTCTTCTGGGGTGAAAGGCCCAAAGGTTTTTAATTTAAATCCTGGCTCTATCATCTACTTGGTGAAAAAACTGCCTAAAACAAGCTTGTTAAACTACAGCCTAGCCCACAGCGCTTCACTGAAACTCTAGAAGTGCCCGTGGGTAAGTAGGCACCCAGGACACTTGGGCCAGCTGTAGAAGTCAGTACTGGGTGGCCATGCTGCTCCCAAAATTTCTGTTACAGTTAAAAAGAAATCTGGAGGTGACATTTTAAGTTTAGATGGTTGCAGTTTGCATTACAAAACTGAACATCTTCTGAAGCTTCATCTGTGTGATTCAAGTATTTCAAAAACAAAGAAACAGAATTCATAGGAAAAAAATACCGTCTTTTGCACTTCAGGGTTTCCAGCCAGACCTGCTGTACCCTGGGAACCTGACAGAAGTTTAAGCACCAGATTGCTGTTCTCAGGCGTATCTGGAAAGCACTTGTGCCATCCATTATCACCTCTTTTCTGATATTGTTAGCCATTTAATTCTTCCCAGACGACTGATACTTAAGTAAGTCTTCTTCAGGCTCTTAATTAGATATGTTTCCCATCCCACTTTCTCCTAGCCAGCCTCCTAGGAAGTGCTGTGTGATGACAATGAGCTAAATCAGGATCCTTAGTCCATGTTAACAGTCTTCCTTTTACCACTTTTGCTTTCAGCACTCTATATAGTAGGTATATGAACATATGTTGGCTAAAGATAATAAAGCATCTAGTTTTTATACTATAAATCCATAAAACTCATATGATTCCAAAATGTTGATAATGCTTTCTGGCTTTACTTTTCCTAGAGATGTCGGTCAGAGCACAATATAATAGCTTTCACTATGGAGAATTCACTGATGCTTCACAACATGTATATGCAAAAAATTATGGAAAAGCTTTTACCTCTTCTGTGGAGGAAGAAGAGTAAAGGGTAAGAAGTGCCTCAGTCAAATGATGAATGACTATAGTTTCAGAAGAGGAAATTTATAAGTAAATCTTCATGTCCTCATGTCTAGGCCATATGGTGAAAGGTATTTATCTGATTGATTCTGATTCTGAAAATTCAGGGCAATTACAAGGAGTTGGAGTGAATATGACTCTTCTCCATTTGCAATTACCAAGATTTAGAGCAGTGCTGCCTTTCTCTGTCTAGGTTTATGTTAAGGAATTTGTGCCTATAATGATGTGCAAGACTGAAAGATTTGGATTTCATGTTCAGCTGTAGGTGATGTAAGTCTCAAAAGATGTTAAATTTATTCAGCATGATGCCTCTAAAAATGGAAATCCTAGTTTTACTACAAGTCTGGATGTTTTCAGAGTTTTACTACAAAGCCAAAGTCTGGGATCTTGGCTGGTTTTACTTTCTTGTTCATCATTTCAGCGTCTGTAGATATGAATATCCACACTACAGGAAGATCAGGCAGTTCTGCCTTTTAGTGTATTGAACAAAATCCTTATACAGTCAAAATTTAGCATCACAATTAAAAGATCTAAAATCAGAATAGCATATCTTGATAATGTCTTTTAAAAAGCTCTGACTGAATCAGTCTTCTGTGTTATGTTTAGTGAGGTCAAGATTTTCTAAGAGATAATTTATTTCAGTGTCTTTTCAACCACCTTTGCTTTTGTCTGTTGTCTTTTGTCTTCGTTCTGGATAGATAAGAGTTTCCAAACTGGAGTTGTGCTTTTGTGGTAATATTTCATATTGAATACCCTGATTATTGTAAAAAATAGGTACAGGTTTTAGGATACAAAGATGCCATGGACTTGGAAGTAAGTGAACAGGAAGCTTATTTGTCCAATAGGACTCTTACTAAGAGGCATAATGACCTAGGATTTACCCCTGCAGCTCTGCTGCCTGCTGCTCTGCAGGTCACCAGACAGGCTTGTAATCACAAAAATTGCCTTATAATTTTGAAGGAAATACATTCTTCCTCTATGGGAGGCAATGAGAGTAGCACCCTACATTTTAGAGGCATTTTTAATTGAGAGTCACAGGTGGCTTTGTTTCTGTGAGTCTGAGGATTTGAACTGCAACTTAGGGATTTTCCACAATACTTTCTCCACTGTGAAAAATGTAATCACCTTGTTGAGTTTCTTCAGACAAGTTGAAAAGTTTCAGGAGGACAGTTTAATAATCTTATTTGTAAATCAGAGTTGGCTTTAACTGCTGCTTTTCATCTCACTCATATATGCACTAACTTTTCCAAATCAAACTGCAGTTTTTAGACAGGAAGCAGAAAATGCTAGGCAACTTCTTACTACTCAGAAGTGTAATTTAAACTTCTAGTAAGAATTTTAGACTTGCAGCCAAGATAATACAGAATAGGTACAACTTTATTTTGGAGCCTTCAAAGATGAGTAAAGTGACAAATGAGTGAATCATACTGTAAATGTAGATGGGTTGAAATATTGCCTCACAATTTACTTCAGATATTTTTACGTGACTGTTGTCTAGTTGTGTCCTTCCTTTGTTCCTGCCTGCCTTCCTGCCTCCCTCCCTCCATCTTTTTTGTTTTCAGGCTGTTTGCCATCTGTAATGGAACCTCTTGCATGCTTTTCTACAGTAGCACTTATTTCCTCTTGTAGCCCCAGCTGCTGGAAGTAGATGTAGAGAGCTGTAGGGCTCTCCTGCTTGTGAACTTGGACAATAAACTGCTGGTGACTAATGCAGATATTTGGTTTGCACACTGAAGGCAGCATTGCACACAATTGCCTCTCTTCATCCTACAGATGTCTGCATATTTGAATTGTAGAAACAGGCTTCTTGACACCCAGAACAAAATGTTTCTTTAAGGAGCAGGAGGAAGTTATTAGTATGCAGACTCACAGCAGGGCTTTTAAATGAGATGTTTCAAAAGTACTATGAGTATCCAGGTGAACATGTGTCCTGTTTTCTCTCTAACCAAATTGTTTACTTCTCCTGGATTTCTTTTACCATCAAAGCTAGGCATTGAGTCTGTCAGCATGCTATGGGGTCAAGACTATAGCTCGCAGGAGGAGCTGGTTTGGGTGTCAGAACCACTCTCATGGCTCCTTATGCTACTCAGTTGTTTCTTAAGTGCCATGCCCTTTATTCCTTCGGTGGGACCTCAGACAAGCCCTCTTCCCCCATGCCTGCCTTAGTTCCCCAGGCACTGCACCAGCATACCAATAGTTGCCTCACTTCATAAAGTGCTTTCTTAAAGACAGTGTAGAAGTTCATTGTGGTATTAATTGTATGTTCTTTTAATAAGAGCAGCTTCTGTGAGTCACAGCAGGTGAGCATGCCTGTAGCTTGGAGGCTCTCGTTAACCACAGGAGACTAGAATAGAGTCCTGATGGTGGGGAGCAGCTGAGGAAGGGCAATTGATTGTGAACTCTGACAGTAGATGTACCATAATCTTTGTAGCCCCTAGGTCCCTTGTGCCTGACTTCCCTAAGGTCAGCAGAAGAAAAGAGGATACTCGATCATCTCAACACCTTTTCTCCCCTGCAGTGTGTATGGAGTGACAAAACCACTTTTTCTTCCACAGTATATGATGGCAGCAAGAGGAGAGAGACCCTGCCATCTTTTTCACTGCCTGGCAGCAGATAGGCAGGAAGAGATGAAATGAGATGTATAAGCCTTCTCCAGAACTCTCACCATTCCCTGTAGCCTGAGAAAAGCCAAGGAGGAAAAAATGAGAGGGAGGATAAGGGGCTGAAAGTGAGCTTCCAAGCTCACAAACTGTGTCTTTGTAGCACAAAAAGGAGAGGGCATGAGGCATAGGAAGAATAACACTGAGATAGGATCAGCAGTTTAACACTGTTGGCACTTGGCTGTTTGGAATATTTTAGATCTGAGCTGGGGGGTTCATCACATGCTCTGCTTTGATGACCAGGAGCCAGTGTGAGGTCATGACAGTCACCTGGAAACAACAACAGTGAACCCTTGAGGAAAACCCTTAGCTCAAAAGATTAGAGGGTGTAGTGCTTTTCAGACTCTTGGCTTTTGATCCCTGTGAATTTCACTCCTAGTTAGTTTTCTCTTTTAATTCACAGCATTGATTCCCCAGGAGTTTTTCATCTTTTGTTGGGGAGTATGTTTTTAACATGTCAGCAAAACCCTCCAAAACCCATAAAGTTCAAGTCACAGGGTGACTCCCTCTGATGGCTTGGAGATTGACTGAGTTGAAGCTGGTGGTGTTTCTTTAAGATTGAAAATTATAGAGGAAATCAAGCCAGGCCAGCTGAGCTCTGCGGAGACGCAATTCTGGGAAGATTATCACCCCATTAGAGCTTCTCATTCTGCCATAGTTATGGGCATGTCATTACTGTGGTTTTCTAGCTATCATCTTACACCTGGAAAGCATTAACACAGGATTCAGTTCCTTGTAGAATCCCTTCAAATGCATTTGTTTGTGGAAGTAAGTTATCTGTTGCATTTGCTGTGACATAATAATTATACTTGCTTTCTCCTCAGACAACTCCTTGTTTTGTTCTTATGAATGCTTTTTCTGCCACAGCATTTCCTTTCTGATATATTTGTTTTATAGTTTTAAGTCCCTGTGAACAAAGGGATATTTGGGTTTTGTTCCTTATTTAATTGTCATAATTACACTCTTTCCTGACTAGTGTGTCTGTAGGCATTCATAACTTCTCTTGTGTTACCATTCCAACATCTGCACTTGGCATGCCAACATCAACTAAGTGCCTCTGCTCCGTAATAAGTGCTGGCTATCATCTTCCATGGAGCTCTTAAGCAGTTGCCTTAGAACATCAAATATATTGCATTCTATCCCTAACAGAAGAAAAACTAGTTGGAAAGACCAGAAGCAATAAGAGAAGTGTTGCTGTAGTCAAAAAAAGGTATCCTCCTGTTGCAGGAAAGGTTATCTCAAGTCAGCCTGATTTGGTGCACAGCAAGGAGTCATGTTTCTGCTTCTTCAGAAAACAGCAGTGTGTCCCTGTCTAGCATATCTCTAGTAGCCAGCTGGTGACCTGGCCAGGCTCCTGCTTGACAAATCTGTCCCTTTCATCCACTGATGCATGGGCTAATGTTGTATCCAACCTTTCACTAAAGGGAGAAGCCCTGAGCAGTGCTATGGATCGATGTTATACTTCCCCTGGGACTAGCTGTTTCAGAGAGCCAGCCTCTCATGTCATGGGAGACTTTTTTCCCTCTCCAATAAAAATAACCAGACCTAAAGGATAAAGTGTTTCCTTTTCCTCATAGTGAATAACATCCTGACACCTCCATGCCTCAGGCTTAATGCACACATGAAGAAGCAATTATATGACAGACGGTTTCCTCCCCAGCTTTCTCCATTATTCAATTGCTTCACATTCCCATGTCCTCTCAGCACTGGCTGATCTGTCCCTTGTCACAGGTGTCCCAGGACGCTCAGGACTGGCATCCTGAACAAAGGTAGTGGACGAGGTATTCACTCTGGGAGTTGTACCTGCTCTGAATTCCCCGCAGGAGGATATCTTTTGTGGTTAGCTGCATGAGGAATATTAGGTTCCTGAACTAGGTATTCCTGCATCTTAGTTACTTAACATGAGTGCTTTCCTTCCAGAGGCATAGAATCCTGTGGATTGCTGCTCTGTACCACTGCAAATCCAGTAGTGAGGTGGATGTGTTAAATGATGGTCTAATCCGCAAAACCAAAAGGAAATTCTTCCACAGGAAATAATGGTGAAATGTGTGGTTGTTCCTGCTGCAGGCTTTAGGCAAGAGAGTCATTTATCAAGGAGGAAGCTGTATCGTCCTTCTTGTTAATGCTTTACACATGCATTTTCACTCAAGTGCTTGACAATATCCACTGTACTTTATGGCTGACAGTAACAGAAATTGCTCCTGTGCTGTAGGATTTGGACTGGAAGCCAGTGAGCCATTGGCATTAGTGCCATTACTCTTGCCAAGGCATCAGAGCGTCACTTCTAGGGAAATGTATCCCTGCAAGTATTTCACAGGGGTGTCTAATGCATCTCTGATAGATAAGACAGTGCCTGTGCCAGGCAGTGTAAGAAACACAGAGCACATGATCAGATGACAGTGTATCATGCCGTGCAAACAGGACTTCTCTTACTCTTTTTTTCCTGATGTGCGTGACCACATATCTGCCTAATTTAGGTGCATTTTGGTTCATACACCACTGCACTTGAACCAAAGCACAGTTACTCTTTCTGCACTTGCAGCTGTTCTTTCTGTCCCTCCCTGACTCCTGGTATGGGGGTGCTGCTGCTTCCTGTGTGAGGAGCTAGAGAGTTGTGTTCCAGTGTGAAAAGTGGATTATACAGAAACTAATGGTTTAGAGTCATCGAACCTTTTTGGAGAGGGGATGGTTTCTCTGGTTTCCCTCTGTCAGCAGTGGAGAGAGTAGCAGCTCTCAGAGAGCGGACCAGAGCGCATGGCACTTGGCTGCTGCTCTGAATCAGTGGCTGAAATAGAAGTAGGGTGGAAGATGAACTCTCCTAGGTCAGAGTGATAATGTAACCCTATTATGAGGGAACTTGCATGGAAGGAAAACAATCCTTACCCTCAATTCCCTCACCTGATTTTTTTTTTTTTTCTGTTTTGATTCAGGCCTTGATCTGACAGATCATGCAGCCTCACGTGTGTTACCTCTGGAGGGTTTGGAAGGAAAGAGGGAGTGAGCAACCAGGGAGAGGAGGGAAAGTGGGCTCATATATTTTCTTAACAGCCCACAGTTAATCAGCTAAGAGAGATCAGCCAAAGCTTTGGTCCCTCTGCACTTTAGGTCCCATGACCATTCTGGTTTGCAGTAGCCTTCTTAGCCCCTATCATATGTTCTTGCCTTCCTGCTCTCACAGTGGCAGCGGTATAGTTGCAGTGAGAGCTGATATGAGGGATAATCTTTTTTTACCTTGTTAGTTTTTAGCAAGATCAAGACCCTAAGCACATATAACACACGTTAGTACAGATGCACTGCTCTCAATCCAGCTTAGGTCAGCTTAAAGTTGCATCTCTGCAGTGTGCAAAGGCTACTCAGATGGAGACTGTGTAACAGCAAGTGCAGAGATAGGTAATAAGGTTTCTGCTCTCTCATAACACCAAATTTTCTATAATAATAATAACAATTCTAATTTTGATAATGCCTGCAGTAAATAGGATGCCTGTTGGATTTTGTTCTGCTGGATTTCCTTTTTCCTTCAAGAATCACACAGGTCTTGCTTCCAGAACACAAAGATGCACTCATCCTCTCCCTTCATTGCTTTATCTGAATTTCAGAGCTTGGGTTTGCCTGCCTGATATTGTCTGAGGTCAACTGGATTTTAGGCAGTGGTAAGTGGCCCAAGATAGAGAAACCATGGCCAAAAACAGTCGTGTCAAACTGGAAGGTTTTGCTTTTATTCACAGCAAGCACTCTTAGACAGCTTCATATTGAGATAATACTCCTTAATTTAAAAGGAGTCCATTGTTTGACAATGTCCTTTGTAACAATCAAACTTCTTACTGGAATGTCACTTACTAATAAACACCAAGCAGCCCACTTCTTTGCTCTTTTTCTCTCTTTTTTTTTAAGGAAGTTAAAAAAATTTAGGGTACAAAAACATTTTGGAATGGGTGAAGAAGTTACAGGGTCCTGTTGAACTCCATCACAGAAGAAGGTAAAATGTCTTCTCATGTCATACGAGAGTCTAGTGAAAACTGAGAACAAAATCCCTATTTCCCAGTGTTACATTTGTACTGTCTTCACCCTCACCCAGGCAGCTCCTGTCTTTCCTGCATTAGTTCTGGGGTGGGATACTTAATGCTACACAAACCCCACATTGTTCCTCTGTGTGCAGCATTTGTCAGACAGTGGTTTGAGATTTAGATGGACATGTTTGATAGAAAGGTCACCATTCTGTGCCGCACGAGAATGAACACAACTGTGCATCCATTCATCTGATCATTCCTGCTGCTGTTGGGAGCTGTAAATGACTTTCTAGACCAGACCTTAACAATGGATGTCTCGTATTGAAGATGGTGCAGTATTCTGTGGTTTTATGCAGAAAAGGAACAGTTTTCTGAGCTGACTTGCCCTTTACTCTATTTTTTCTGAAGTAGCACACCTGTATTGAGATGTTTGTCTACAGTCCTTAATAAGGAATGTCATTAATGTCACAAAATCTTTTTCTTTTTACAAAAGAGTTTTTCAGTCTTTCAGTTCAAAATCTCATCCAGCAGATTCTTCTGTCCTCTGATGCTCATCCAAATGTTTGCCATGTAAGCTGCCTGCAATGGAGCAAATGATTTTGCTCCTCCAAATTTATTTTTTAAAAACCCCAAAAACATATGGGGAATACCGAGGGAGCATATGCCTGCAAAGTAAAACATCCTGGTAAATAGAGAAGAGCATCCTCAAACCAGTGTGTTGTACATGGCTGCCTAGTGCCTGTGTAAAAAAATGCTGAAAGTATTTTGTTTTGCCCCCACACAATTAAGGTTCTTGCTATCCCTCCCTCCCTGCATTCAGAAAACATCAGCAGAGGTTCTTGAGCAACAGCGGCTTTTATCAGAATGTCTGCAGTGGGAATACAGTGAAGTCATCCAAAAACCCATTTTCAAAAGGAAACCTGAAACTGTTACCAGTTGAAGGCAATTTTGGATTCATTTGCTTGGGAGCACCATCCTGAAGTCACCCATGCACAGAGGAGTGCAGAGGAAGGGTGTTGTTGGTGGTGAATGCAGCCCAGATCAGAGGCAGATGTGTTTGGCGTTACAGGAGCAGTGACTGGCCAGACAGTGTGTTCTCTTGCATAGCTAATGAGTGCAGGCTTCTAATAAGACCGAGTGTCTGAGCCGTGTCACCCTGCTGAGCTGATGGAGCATGCACTGTGTGGCAGCACAAGGAGCAAGAACAGCACTTTTTCTTATTGTACCTCGGTGAACAAATGCAGAGGTTTGAAGGTGCAAATTGGAAGAAGTCTGGCACTCGGGAGAATGCTGACAGTCTTGTCAATTATTCCCCTGACAAGACTCTGCAAGGCTGCTTATTCTCCTGAATCCACTATTGTTACACCACCGAAAGCTTTTATTTCTTGCCTTAAATTTCCTTTAGCAGCAGTTTAGGTCTTTTTACTTTAAATGATAAAATTTCTGTCTAAATCAAACCGACTAATGACATACTAAAAAAAATAATCAGAATTTCCTTCTCACAGGAAATGGCAAGGTTTTGAACTTCTGTTTACATCTTAATTACAAGCTTTTTATAAATTAAAAGACCGAAACTTTGCAGAGGAGGGAAGTTTTTCATTAAAATCATTAGGTGCTTTGGAATTGGAATGTTTGTTCTCCTTTGTTAAATAAGAATGCTTAAGGGCTTTCCTGATTCATTTTGATTTTTTTCATTTTACATCAACTCTGCCTGCACTGTGCTTGCATCCTCATGGGTAAAGATACGCTTTGAAAGTATCTTTCCTTTTCCTGCACAGCGTGGGTGCATCTGCAGCGCTGCCGGTGGTACTGTGCAGGAGTGTGAGAATGAGGTGCTCAGGAAAGGCAGGCTCTCCAGCCTTGCATTCTCAGCAAAACACCTGAGGGACGGAGGTAGGTCAAGCTGGGTGACACCCTTGATACAGGATGGCAGTGAGGAGGTTCTTGAGAGGAAGGATCTTTTTTTGAAAGTTCTAAGTGTGGTAGCCTGAAATGGAAC
Source organism: Rhipidura dahli (assembly GCA_013399225.1). NCBI lineage: Eukaryota > Metazoa > Chordata > Aves > Passeriformes > Rhipiduridae > Rhipidura > Rhipidura dahli. Next base: position 243,204 of record VXAC01005215.1, on the reverse strand, counting down.
TCTGGTGCATTTCTATCAAAATGCTGGTTTTATGTCCAGCTTTAGTGATGATTCAAGAAACAGTAATTGTTCCGCAGAGTTAAAATGTTGCAGATGTGCTTCTCACTCAAAGGACATGAGATAGGTCTTCAGTTACCATCTCATCACATTTCTTCCGTCAGAGACTACACTAATTCTGGGTGGCTTTTCTGCCCACTCTGAGGAGCTCAAGCAGCTTGTTTGGCTTGACTATGAACTGCTTGTAGGTCTGCTGGAAACTTGTTTCTAGCAAGCTGACTTACAACCAGCTTTTTGTATTCAGATTATTGGCTTTTCTGATCTGAATCTTCTTCAAGAGTGCCATGTACCTGTGTGGTTTAGAGGACTCTGTCTATGGAAAGTAGGAGAAGCTTGCTTGGCTCCTTGGGAGAAGGAGGCTGAGCTCAGCAGCCTGGCTGGGTAGCATGTGCAGTGATCTTCAAGACCAAGGGAGGCTTTTGCCTACTCGTGTCTCAAGCAATTTTGTAAATAGAGCTCTAGGAGAGAAAAATAAGTCTAGTTGTAAATCCCTGGTAGATTTCTGTATTTGCAAGTGATTTCCATGGTTTTGGGCAGGATTGTTTGTTCTCCAAGCAAATTAATTTTGTTTGGAAGTTGGGAGAGGAGGTCCCTGGTGAGTTTAGCTGGATTAATCTGGGTGTTACAGTTCTGTTGAGTCTTCTGACATGCCTTTCTTCATGCCTGAAGTTCTTTATTTTCTCAAAATTTCACCTCATTGGTTAAAGCCAATGCTAATTTGGGATGCAACTGGGTTTTACAGACAGAGAAAAACCATTACCTGGAATAGTGTGTCAGAAAGGCTTAACTTGCAGAAGACTTAAGTACTGAGCACTGACTGTCTTTGCTTTTCATTCTAGGTAAAGAGTTCTTTTTTTCCCCCTTCTATGAGTATTTTGTTCCTTCAAAGTAGACAAAAGTAAATGTTTCTCAAACCCCCTTCACAGCATCTCCTGGCTGTCTTGTTCTTCATAACGTGAAATTCGGTGTAAACAAGTAAAAATACATCTCCAAGCTTTTTGGTGACACCACTTGTTAAGAGTTTGTAACGTGCCTTTGGACTCCCGTCATTTGGACCTTGCTGTTTGTAGTAAGGGTGTGTTTAGAAAATAAGTGTGGGACACCAGGATCATACAATTTCCAGCCCTTCCTGTGCGAAGGTGGAATGAAATTTACAGTAGTAGTGTTGTACCTTTCTGAGCAGTATTTTTGGACATGCCCACAAACAGGTCATGGTACCTGTAGAGTGGGGAGTCACCCACAGACTGCCATGGTTTCACCATTAGCATTTGATGTGTGTTGCCTGCAGTCTCATGTGAGCTTGGCACTGTGTTCAGCACTGAGCAGGCCTATGGTAAGTTGGACATAGGAGCAGGGTGATAGATGACTGTCCTGAGGAAGGGTCAGCTAGTCATGAAATGGTGGTTGTTTTATAGAGAAGCCACAGAGGAAGTCTTTCAGATAATACCCAGCTTGGACATGAGTAATCTAGAGTTTTAGACTGAGTCAACTGGAATGACTTGAACTCAGTGCAGAGGTAGTCTTCTTTTCTTTGTGATTTTTACATGACAGGATTATGACAAATTATCACCAAAGTGACAAAGCAGTAGATCAGCACTAAGATGAAAATGTCTGTCCAGGCAGAGAGGACGGGACTGATGCTTCAGTAAGCACTGTCTCTGTACTTTAACAGACCAGGTGCAGGAAGGTGGTTGCGGCAAAAATGCATGTTTTGCAGAAACTGGAAAGAATAAATGCTTTTTAACTGGTTTATCTGTATTTTTGTGCCCTTTAAGGTTTGTTGATAGGTTTTAAATGGAACAGGAATAGAATAATTTGAGGCACAGGACTGCAGGTAACTTGAGGCGAAGGATTGCCGGTAACTTGAAACTGAAGGTCAGCTGGGTTTAAGTTATCCACTATCTGTTGATAAGCTTAAGTAACTCCAATGGCTTGCCACTGTAGTTTTCTTTTCCAGGAACTGACCTGGTTTCTCCTTATCTCTCTATCTGTCTTTGCTTTATAAATATTTGTGGTGAGACTTTCAGTAACTTATTTAAGGCACAAGTAGCAATTTCCTTGCCTAGAGCACACTGGCATCTCTCTGCTCCCCCTGCCCTTTCCAGGAGATGCTCTCCAGCCTTTTGATCACACCAGCCACTTTCAGGGAAAGGGGACATATTCTTGTCAGCAGTTTGACTACTGCAATCCTGGGCTCATCTGGCCTGAGCAGATGTGCAGTGCCACACCTTATGACTATTTGATCTTTACTTAATCCTTCTGTTTCAACTCTTCCCAGTACTCCTGAGTGACTCTAATCCATCTTTGTTTAAAAAAAAAAAAAAAAGAGTGCCCCTAAGGTAAACATTTGGAAATTCAGCACTGTTGTAAAATCAGTGTCAGGAGTATTTCGACTATTCCTGATTAAGGAAACTTAACTCAGAATGAAATCTCTTTTGGCAAATTGTCAGAAGCCTGTGAAACTCACATTGCTTGTTGACATGTCTGGTGTATCCTTCCAACTACCCTTGCTTTCTTCCCCAGCTGGTATCCCTGTTTACTGCATTTATTATTTCCAAAAAATGTCCCTGGTATTTTGGTTATGTTTGGATGATGATCTTCTTAGAGGATGGAGATTTCTCCCTTGTAGATGTCACATCTTTCATTTCTTCACTAAGTTGTACACCACCTTCTGTGAATTACCAAACTATGTTTTTTCCCAGAATAAAGAGTAACTATTTTTGTAGGTTACCACTTTGCCATCCAGCTGCTGTGGCTGCTGATGTGCTTCTCAGAGCTGGAACTTTATATTTACAAATATCATGACTCAATTTCAGTTTAGCCCGGGAAAGAGCCTAGGAGCTACAGCTACTGCCCTGCTCATTGTAACTCTTCTCCTTTACTCACTCCAATGCAGCTTTTGATACTGGAATCTCTATTTCCAAGTGGAGATAGGCTAAAATAGTGTAGGCAATAATAGGGGTTTTATAGCCTTTTTTAACAAAGGAATTCTGAACTAAGGATGTGAAGTATTCATCCCTTGTCCATTCACTGAAGGTGCCCAAAGTGGCACATCTGTTTCCTGCAGCTGTTCTTGGTGTCTTTGCTTCCATTGAGCAATCATCAGAGCCCTGCTGGAACCCTAATCACCCATATGTCTGTGGGAGAGAAACACAAAACAGAGAAGTAATGCAGAAAGGTGATGAAGATACTGGGTTCTACAAATCATTAACTTTAAATTTTGTTGGTTCTGATATTTCATCTCATTAAAAAAAAAAAAACGGGAGTGATATTTTTCTTTCTTTTTTACTTCTAACAGATTGAAGACTATTTCCAGAGGACCTGGAAATATGCAAATTACTTCAGCCCAAATTTCATTTATTGGAGATACTATTCTTTGTCTTACTGCTGAGTGAGTAAGCAACAGTTACCTACAGTCTCATGGGATATTTTTTTCTAGTCCCATTATCAGGAACCTCAGGTGATGGGGACTTTCTTCTTCTCCTACTGTAACAACTGAAGATAAATTTAATTAAATGTGGTCCACAGTCCAATTTATATTTCCCTGCAGCAGGAAGAATCTGCTCTGTGACACTGAAGGATTTGTTTTTTCCCAGCTGCTGTTAGTGAAATTCAAGGCTCTGAGTAATTGGGTTCCAACTTATCAGAAAACTTTCCTTTGTGGCAGGCATTTTATTTTCTCACTTAGGCATTACACCTTTTACCACATCAGAGCAGTGCATAAGACAAATGTATTTGAAGCATGGCAGAATTTATATAGTCTTATTAATTAGGTGACATATAAAAATACCTCTCTGTTACTACTACTCATATAATAGTTGTAATCAACCAGCATGGTGATTATCTGATTATTTTTACACTTACTACTACTCCCACAGGCAGAAGTAATTCCATCATGATCGGGGTTATTCTTTTGTTTAATTAGTAAAAACAATTTTTCTGTTCAAAGTTTGGCATGCAGAACTTTTCTTTTCCATTCCTAAAATGGGGTGTCCTGTTTCTTAAATCCTCTGTTGATTCAAATTCAGTATTATTTGCTATGTGAAAATGAGACGAGACACTGAAATTTACTTTTGGATAATATCATAGTCATGCTCAGAAGACCAGTAATCCCTCACTGGGGCTTTGCTTTGCAGACTTAGGCCAAGTCTCCACTAAAAAGTTATGCAGATCAGGGTCCATCTGGTCTGACAGACATACTCCTCAGCCAGACTTGAAGATTGTCAAATCTGTACAAGAGGTATGAAGCATGGTGATAAAATTTAGTTCAAACATGTGCTAGGTGGTAGATGCCATCCTTCACTCAGCACGCAGTGGGTGAGTGAGGAGCTCTAATTCCCCACTGCCACCTCACCAATGCAGGGCTGTGGGGACCATCCCTGGTCTGTGCTGCTGACAAGGAGGGTGCTCATGGGCAGGGGCTAATGCTCTGCCCAGAAGTGTGCCAGCATCCAAAGCAGCATTCTTTGCCCCACTTGGTGGGCTTGGGCAGACAGGGCCTTAAGGAACTACAAGGATGTACTCGGGTGAGTAATTAGTATAGGATATGTCCATAAAGTTTAAAAACTGGAATTGGAGGCATCTCAGTGGCATAGCTGTTTGTCTCACTGAAGAAGAGCAGCATCATGGATCTGTTGCAGCAAAAAATGTACTTTTTTTTTTTGGAAGAAAAACACAAAGGTTCTCAATATATTAAGTTGGGGGGTTGGAGTTAAATGTATCAAAGCTAAATGAGCAATAGTGAAAGTATTTTGCTGTATGTTAGGTTGGACTGAAAAGGAATATGGGTGAAATGCTGGCACATAGCACAGATTACTGTTTCCTTTTTGGGCATAACTGCACTATTGCTTCACCTCAGGACTTAATGAGCTGTCACTGAAAGTCATGGCTGTGTCAAACGCATACTCTTACTTATGGCATGCACCAGGGTGTGTGTCTTCTTAGAAATGTTTTATTGACCTCCTAAAGATGTGCCATGAATGGAGAATCATTTTCACAGGATATAGAGAGGACATTTTCTCTACTTATTAATTTCTGAGTCTTATCACAGTGATAGTTATCAGTGTACAGGAGATGCCTTATCTGACTGATGTGCAGATTTCATTACTTTCTTGCTTATCCTGCTGCTCAGGGGTTCCTGGCCTGCACTTCTACCAGCATAACTCTTCATCTTAAGAGCTATGTCACCTGCCAGAGGTTCAGAATAATTAATGTTTTTGTCAAAAAAAGGCATCTCTCAGCATCTCATTTCTAGCCTATTTCATTTCTAGAAGCCTTTCAGATGTTTTCACTTGTCAGATCTCCACCCGAGATACTAAGAAGGAAGGAAGGGTTTTATTGTGACAAATAAGTAGACCTTAACAAAATGAAATGGTGCTGGTCTGGATGCAATCTGTACTCACATCTCTGTGGTCAGGAGGTTTCTGCTTCTCTGGAGGTAAAGGAAGTGTACCTGTACTAAGACTGGAGTCATTTCAGGGTAGTGTCAGTGGACAGATGATGCAGTGTCTGTTGCAGAGGGGACACTGCTGCACTATCCAGAGGCAGCTCCATCCTCAGCATCCTCCATCCTCGCAGCAACTGAGGCAGGAACTCAACCTGATTTCACTTGGTTTACTAAGTAAGGTAGCTAATTAGGAGCATTAGGTTTTTGTTACTATTCAGATCCTGACAAACTGGGTTTTCTCTCCTACTGGACCCCCTGGTTTGTGTAGATTTTTTGTCTCATAGAGTGCTAATGCCAATCAGGCCTTCCAGACATTGTGCAAAGAATGTTTCAGAGGAGACCCATGAGTCATTTTTCTGTTCTGTTGGCAGTTACATCATTGGTGAGAAGATAAGAAAGATTTGGGCATACTGATTTCTTTTTAATTTTCTCATGTGCCCAACATTTAAGTCTGCAAGGAAAGGCTCATGCTGTCTTTAACAAGCATAAACAAAAGGATGATCGAAGCCCATCAGAAGCTTCAGAATAAGTTTTCACATAGATCGTGACAGTTTAGACGCCCTAAATGGGTTTTTAGAGACTTACTTTATGATCGCCTGTCTGCTTGGCAGACAATTGCACAGACTCCTTTTTCCTCTCTCCCTCCCTCTCTCTCTCTCACTCTCTCTCTCTCTTTGCAGAGCTGATTTGCTCATGCTGAGGTGGGGCAGTTGGATTTTGGGACAGTATCTGCTCCCACAGCAGGAGATTAGGGCTGGTCACTCTGATGAAACACCTTGAATCAGACTGTTGATGCAGAGGAGGCATCTTGCCCTTTGCTTTCTATTCTTGTGGTTGGCAGTGTTTTGAGATCAGCTGAGTTTTTGCTGCTGAGCAAAATAAAGTTCCTTCTCCTCTGGGGGACAGAATTTTTTGCCCTTAGTCCCAGCTCCTGTGATTGCAAGGACAGGGTATGCTGGGCTCAAAGTTTGATAGGACACAGTGCCAGCACTGAGTTATGTGTGCAAAGGAGCAGTTGCCACAAAAGCAGTGGCACTCAAAATGTGGTGCAGGCAGACTGCCTGCTTAAATTCATGGTTGCTTGGCAGTAGCACTGTGGCAAAAGTGTCCTGCCAAGTCATGAGCTGGCATACTGCCCTCCATTTAGACTCGGACTGTAGGCAGCCAAGTGACCAGCAGCTGTGGCTGTGAATAGCAGGAGGGCATTAGTCCAAGAACAACAAGAAGAAAATCTTCTTCTTCTACATTTAGAGATTTTCTTGGCTCTTCCAGACATGTCTTCTCATTTTAAAAGGATCTGGAAGGTGGAAGGTGCCCTAATGCAGCTGCCCTTTTTGAATCCCATCCACTGGGATCCCCCACTTACAGGATTCTGCATGGGAACATGTTGTTGCCCGGTCTGTGACTGCAGTAGACAGGAGTGTGTTTGCTTGAATGTGTAGAATGAAATTTGCAGCTTCAAGGAAAGGATTTGTTGTTTCTCTGCTCCCTTTGTTTGAGCAGGACTACTGAAGTGACCCATAAACAATTGTCTGCATCCTGCAAATGGCTTCTACACCAGCTCTCCTGCTAATGGCTGCACAAGGATTGGTTTTTATCTTTAAGGACGCCAAAGTGCTTTGAATGAATGTGGTTTACAGTTTTTAAAGGATGTCAACGGGGGCTTCAGATTGCTGACTCTTTGTACAACCCTTCAGATACCAGGCATGATTCTCACTCCCCATCCATTTCTTCACACGTGATCTGTCACAGGCAACCTCAACCACATCCCCCAAAACCCCCAAACAAACAAAAAATCTGAATTTAATTCTCTGGAAAATAGTACAAAGTCAAACATTAAGTTTAATGCTGGGGTGTGCATGGCAAAGTTTGTACTTTAAGTGGGGACATGTATATAGCTGTATGCTCAATATACTAAGTGAAATTGGTGGGGGTGAGGGTAGAACAAAGTCCTCAAAAGCCCTGCCTATGGAGGCTCAAGGGCAGCACTGTCTCTGTAGCTGCACTTCTTACATGGTGAACACAGGGAAGTGATTTCCCCTAGTCTGTCACAGAAGGTTAATGTTGTGGCACAGGCTCATCATCTATTTAAAGGCATTTCTGCAGCAGCCTCCAAGATCTTTACCCCAACATCTCTCATTAGCTGTCAGTCTGGTGGAATTTCCTGGCTTTTGAAGTGGATTTTCCTGCTTGTGGTCAAAGAAAATGGCAACAAGGACCTGGGAGAGAGTGTGAGCCAGACTCCCTGCTGACCACAGAGCTTCCCTCACCATTTGTCATAGAAATCCTTGAATAGCTTTCTAGCCAAGTCTCTGAGAAATAAAAACTTTCTTGCACTAGCATCTTTAGGCTGTGTATCTCAGATACAAGTATTGGCAGCTGAGTCTGTGCATCCACCATTGATCTGACACCTCTCATCATCTTTATCTTCTTGTCTGTTGAGAGGAACAATAATGTCCCTGGGAAGTGTGGGAGCACTGATGGAACATGGCATTAAGGAATACTAGCTGTGCACAGGGACACCTCCAGGCCCCTCTTAGTGATTCCTGCTGTGGTTTCCCTGCTGGCAGCATCCTCAGTGGGCTGGAGATAAGTGCTTTCTGAAACAAAAACTAAACTGCAGATGGTGGCCAGCTGCATGCAGCTGGATCAAAGCTCTGCTCACCTTGACAAAGAAGCCAAAACCAAGTCCTTACAAAGGCAATGGCTGAAATGAAACTGAAATGATCAGTGCCCCCATGCAGCACCCCAGCTTCTAGCAGCAGGGGTAGACATGAGCAGTTCTTCTGGCTAAATAACAGGGGCACAGTGAGAGAGGCATGTAAGATTCAAGTGTCTTCAAGGAGGAACTGCAAGATGATTAATGCTGCAATAGCTGCTTAATTATAAACGCATGTTGGTGGCCAGATTATATCTAGGCTGAATTTAAGGTCTGAATATTTCCTGTGAAATACGATCTGGGTATCAGTGGCATGACAATGAGGGATATGTTTGTTGATAGCTCATGGGGGTAAAAAAAATGACTAAGTGTAATGGTTTAGAAATGCAGAGTCTGAGATACCATGTATTTGTTTTAGTGCATTTGATGAGGCATTTCTGAGTGTTTAAAAACTAATTTTTTTTTTTCCCTTTTTTTCTTCTTTTTTTCCGTGAAGAAGGCATTTGAAGAAAAATGGGAGGGGATGTGGCTTTGTTGGGCTACCCAAGGGATAAAACCTGCAAACATAACTATGTCTTCTGAGAGCCTCTGTACTCTCAAAAAGTTCTGTTGAATTATTTGCTTTTGTGATCTTTTGCAGGGTGAGGCCCCGAGGCTGTTGGTATGATTATCCAGTAATACTACTGGATTAATATGTCTGCATAGTTTGTATATTGTAATCATGACTTAAATATAACTCCATGCCAGGCAGGGTGAGGCAGCAGGTGGGAGGCTTGCAGTGCAGCCGAGGGGGATGACCAGGGAGACATGTCATGCTCTGGGGCATTTTCCAGAGCCTTCACCAAACACCAAAGCCCATGTCAGGGATGCTCTGCAAGCACAAAAGTTAGATGCACTTAAATGGGAGCTAAGAGTGGCAGGCTGCAACAGCTCTTGGGGTGGCTCAGGCAGGAAGCATCTTGCAGCAGGTGTGTTGATAGCACCATGAAGCATTCTTTAGAGTTGCTTTGCTCGCGAGTTGGTAATGAGCTTGTGGTGGTCTGAAAGGTCTCCAAGGTCTGAAAGGCTAGGCATAGCCTAGTGCAGCATGGCTGGAGCACTGCAGTACCGCAGGGCAGGGATGGCAGTGGGCAGTGCAGTGGGGAGTTCTGCAGCAGGGCAGCAGTCTGCATGCAGTGTTGGTCTGTCCATGGGTTAATTTGGTTAATAGCAAGTGTTTACAAGCTGTGCAGTTACTGACGTCAGGAGGAGGCTTCCTGTGACTTTTTTGGGATGTTTGATGGAGCCTGGTGCTTTTGTGTTGAAGGTGAAGAACTTTGTTCCATGCTGGTGTGTAGCCAGCATTTTCGTTTGTGTCACGTTGTAGTTTCATTCAGGTGGGGCACTGGCCTGTCACTGGTTATGTACAGTTACTACTTCAGGGTAGTACAGTGTATTACTGAAGTGCTGTGTAAATCACTGTTTGTAATACTGTACTGTGTGCAAAGAGATAACCTTGATAAGTTATTTCTGATTATGATTTGGGTGATGTCAGAAGTTCAGCTTCATCTGCTCTGACTTAACTTTGAAAGGAACTATAATCTTGTCTCTTTTTACTTTTCATGGTGCACAGATTTAACCACTTGTCAAGGAAATAAAGATTTTTTGAAAGGTTAGAGTTATATCTTCAAAACTGGCATAAACAAAATCTAACGTTATACTTAATACGGTAATTCTCGTGGAGGATGTCTGTGAGGGCATAACTAAAATAATTTTTAATATGAACATCTTTAGAAATTAAACTTTACTCAGTTTATTGATTTAGTTGCAGTCACATTAACTGTTTCCTTGCTTTGATGGTGTGTGCAAATCTTGGACGAAGTATAGGGTGGATTTAGTTTTTTTCCAGTTGATGTGATTTCAGTCTGTTTAAGCTGCAGTATGAATGGATGGGATTCCTTTTGAGCCAGCCCCTGGCCAGAAAATCAGTGAGCATGACTCAAAGCTGCCAAGGGAAAGAAGGAGAAGGTGTTAACTCACCCAGGGTTTAAACGGGCCTTTTCCTGGCACAAAATAGCCTGGCAATTTGGCATCAGTCACTCAGCAGAGCAGAACGGGACAAGGTCATTGTCCATTACAACTGGTACCAATTTGACTTCGAATTTAAATGTGCCAGCAAAATAAGAGTAAAGACAGGCACCCTTCTCTTACTTGCTGCACCTGTCTCTGTATCTATAGAGTTTGGACTTCACTGGCTTTGTTTCTTTGAATATAGTGCAGCAATTTTCCATGCCACTCTTTCTAGTCCTAGGGACATCAAACATCTGAACTGGTTAAAAGAAAATAGCATTGTCTTAGAGCATTTTTTCCATAGCAGTATGTAATGGGTAGTCTATGATATTACCTGCAGGGACAGTTGTGGTTTTGTCATACACAGCTGCTCAGGCTGCCTGCCGGTTATGCCAGTGCTTGTTCTGGGGGTTTGTTGTTGGGGTATTTTTTTTTTATCCACTGCTCTCATCAGAAAATGGAAATCACAACATTTTCTGATCATTTTCATTGCCATCTCCTCAGCCTGCCAGTATGGCATTACACATGTTGTTAGTAAAAGAAGAATTAAAAAATGGAGGAGCAGAATCACATGAAAGACTGAAAGGAGAACTGCTGTTGAAGTCACTTCGGGACTGACTCTGGTCAGCCAGCATGAGTGGGATATACATCTCCCCTTTTTCTCCTCCAGCAGGAGACCATAGGCTCAGCCTTTTGGAGCCAACATGTTCTTTCTCTTTGCTGAGATTGAAAGAATCAGAAATTACAAATCTTCTTTCATAAAGCTGCAGCCCCCTGAGCCCCTAATTTTATATCAACCATAATCAGAGCTTGGTATCCATCAGCTTTCATAGATCATGCTTCAGTTTTATTTTCTAAAATACAAGTTTGAATGAAGCCACTATTGTCCATTGGAAGTCCAGACAGCATCAAAAAGCTAAGGCAGTTTTCTCTTATGTTATCTATTGTCCCTTATTTATTGTTTCTTGTATTTCTATTCATATATTCCTGTTTCTAAAATCTTGCTCATTCCTGTTGCTATGGTAAAAGCCTGCCTAAAAAAGGAGAGTTATAGCAGCAAGATACACTGACCTACAAAATAATCAGAACATAGTTGCTCCATACAAAACACTGTTTTGAAAGTAGCTGCTAGAAAATCTTGAGTGGGAAAGGGAGATGGCCATAGTATAGGGACCATGTACATGGATCTGGGTTTAATAAAAACTCCAGTTTATGGACAAAATTGCTGCCTCTGAACAGTGAATCTGTACAACTGGTTTCCCATAAACAGGAATTTTCCATGATTGCAATATTAACAGTCGTAGACACCCAAAAATGTGGTCTTGAGTGTCTGTTCCTGTTGTTAACCTTCCAGCTCTGATGTGATTTTCTCCTCTGTGTACATGAATGCCATTGATACAGTGTTGTATTACAGTGGCTCATCCTTACTGGAGGCATGGTTTCTTTTCCAACAAACTGATTTGAAATGAAGTGAAAACCAAACCATGAATTTTTTGGTTCACCTCCCAGGCTATAAAAATGGATGGTCTCATTAATGATTAACACAGCAGCTGGTAGCTCACAGGAGATCTGGAAGAGCATACTGCAGTGTCTCCCTCCTTCAGCAAATATACTGGCTGAACATTTTTCTGTGCTCATTCTACGTTATTACAGTACACACATTTGAATCCCAGCAGAGTGGATCTCTGCCTTCATACATGCTCTAAGATCAGTAAGGGTGCATTCAATCCTAGATGCATCAGATAATTTTTTGTGATGTTATTACTACTTAGTGGTTTGCAGTTCCCTGTGATGTTAGCATGACTTTTAGAATGCTCTTCTATTTCAAACTGTGCTGTGGACATTGAAGATTTCCAGAATCTTTTTGCCCACAGTGTGGTTAGATCATTATGAATCAAGTAAAATTTCACAACAATTTTGCATTTATATGGGCATAATTTCTGGGTGTTTTGCTATTGATAAATCCTTGTTACAGCATTAAACTGTCTAAAAAATATACACGTGTTATTGCTTACTCCTGTTTTTACTCCACAGTATTGGAGTACACTGTGCCTGGGCAGCTGACAAAAGTGTAATGAACTCTAAAGAATCAAGGGGATCTTTTTAGACTAAGTGTTCTCAGAATGTGTTTAACTGGTTAGCACTCAGGAAATAAAAGTGCTAAAAAAAAACCAACCAAAAAAAATTCAAAAACCACAGAAATCTCTAAAATAAAAACCCGACCACTTAGTAATTTTGCATGTGGCAAAAAAGTGGTAAGAAATCTGGAGACTTTCCCCTATTGTTCTAGAAGAGAACTGTGAGCATATATTCTCTTCTAAACTATCATATTTTTTTAATACTAAAAAATATACTACAGTCTCTGGAACCTTGTGCAAATTTTTGAATAGTTGTCTCTAAATATACCTATATGTTTTCCTCTATATTTGCTGTAAAACACTGGTGAGTGCATGTATAGCACACCGTTTTCCTCCCTGGCAGAGATGGGGTAGATATGGAAGCTCACCTGTGCACAGTTACAATGGATAGTTCCTCCAGAATTTATCACAAGGTTGTTTCTGTGCTGTACATGATGATAGAAGCCAGCATAGAACACCTGACAGTCAGCAGGCTAATCCTGGCCCAAAGGGTGCTTGTTTATCCAGCCATTCATCGGGCAGCACCACCTTCTGCAAGGAGATCACTCCAAGCTGAATGTTGCGCTAGTGCCAGAGGCCAGAAGGAGGATGGGAGAGGAAGGTGGAGGCTCACCTGAGCCCAGCAGAGTCCTGAGCCCCTGCCACAGCTGTTTGTGAGACAGACAGCCAGTGGGAGGACGCTGGGTATTATGGGTGTGGTGGCAAAAGTAAGATCTGCCACTTCTGCATCCCACCATGGGAGCTGAAATCCAGATCCAGCTGGTGTAGCTGTGAGGCTGAAGTACACTGGAATGTTTGTGATTTTGGTTTGTAACACCCAGTTCATTTGCTTTCACTGACCTGAGTGGATATGTGTGTTTCTCTCATTAGAGATCCGAGCTCAACTCGTTGAGCAGCAGAAATGCCTGGAGCAGCAGACTGAAATGAGGGTGCAGCTTCTTCAGGACCTGCAGGATTTCTTCCGCAAGAAGTCGGAAATAGAGATGGAGTATTCCCGAAACTTGGAAAAACTAGCAGAGAGGTTCATGGCAAAAACAAGAAGTACAAAGGATCATCAGCAGTACAAGTAAGAGAAACTTGCTTGCCCATCACACCCATGTTGTACCTGTTGCTGGGTTAAAGGCTTGTTGGAAATTTCCAGCCCTGCTTAGCAGCATAGCAGTTCTCATTGTAGTTGAAGATAGATGAGTACCTAAATACTGTTGTAGGTGTCCAGTTACTCAGGTCAGCTTCTGGCAAGTAGTTTCAGTTTATTAAAAGGGAAGTTGCATAAATATTGTCCCTAAGCTACCATATGGATTTTAAACCACCCAAAATACAGCCAGTATCTAGAAGAGATGCAGAGCTACAAAAGGGCTTGAAAGCTGTGTGCTGATCTCATGTGGAGTTGATAGGATTTTAAAGTATCTGCATGAAGGTTAGTCAACATTACAACAACAACAAAAAAGACATTAATAAAAAAACTATTTTGATTTGTTGTTGCATGTGAACTTTCCTGTGTCTTCACCCCTCTGATTCCTGGAAATAAAGATGATGTGAATGTTATGCATTGTTTACAATTAAATATATCCCTTTAATGGCACAGTATCTTTTGTGCAAAGCAAGTGGTCAGGTAGTATCTGGCATACTGTGTACAGTATCTTTTCTGAAGTGTTTCAAGTGCATCACTTGCTGACGTAGTCTCATGGGGTTATTTTCTTGACTTCAGCTGATTAATGAATGCATGTGTCTGGCCCTGTTATGCTTAAGGATTTAGAACAGTATTTTGTGTTTGTAAAACTAAAAGATAATCTTCCCACTGTTCACTCAGTGCTGTGCTAGAGATACACAGATAGAACTGTTGTTTCAGGACAAACACATATTTTCCAAATACATCTGGCAAAGGAAAGGTTAATGAAATTCAGCTTGCACAGTCCAAAGAGCATTAATATATATTTCTTAAAATTCATTTTAGTGACTCAGTGATTCTCTAAAATAACCGACTTGTGCATATGTCACCACTTCAGAGAGAGCCCTGGCTTTTATTCTTCTTGTGGCAAAATCTTTTTTCCTTGTGCATACAAACACCCTTCCTTGTTCATAAACCTGTTAAATCCAGACTGGCAGTTGTGCATGGGGGTTATGACTTGAGTTCCACCTTTAGCTTTGCTCTTGCACTTCTCTGCTGTGAGAAGAGGTTACAGCAAAGGTCACTTTAGTTGTTGGTCCCCTGAGCTGTTCCCACCATTGCCCCCAGAACAATCAGGAAGGTCTGTGCAATCAGCTTTGGGACATGCAGAAGCAGTGAGGACCAAGTAATACTAGCATGGACTTTCTGGAGTGCTCATGTTGTCTGACCTGGCTGATAAAACCCCTTGCTGTGGAGTAACACTGTTAAGATGTCCATCTGAAACCAAGGGAAGTTTTCATAACTCCTGATTCATAGCAAAGCAAAGCACTGATGAAGAAAAGACTTTTGTCTGTTAATCATTCCTTGTTGCTTTGATTCTGAGGCAGAGAGCTAAAAGTCGACAATTAGATGGCAATTAAAGGCCATATTTCTAACAATGAGAATAGCTAATTATTAGAAGAGTTTGCCAAGAGTTGGAGGAGTTTCTCCCTCAATTTGTCACCACTTCTGCCTGTTTTATCTTCGTGTGCTTTATCCTTTTAACTTAAGGAGAATCCCTGTAAAAGAGAAAGAAAAAAGAGCAGCAATTTCTAGAGCAATTGAAA
The DNA here is from genome assembly GCA_013399225.1 of Rhipidura dahli. NCBI lineage: Eukaryota > Metazoa > Chordata > Aves > Passeriformes > Rhipiduridae > Rhipidura > Rhipidura dahli. The sequence goes on along the minus strand of VXAC01005215.1, from coordinate 228,140 downwards.
GGCAAACTTGATATTAAATGTCAATAAAAACATGACAAGTTTTATAAGTAAGTTTTTGTTGTCTGTGAAACAATTGCTGAACTATATGTATTTTTATTTTGCCTTGTGTAGAAGAAATGAAAAGTCATCCTTGGTTTCACTTTTTGTTACATTAAAGCTGGGAGTGGGCCTACATTGCAAAAAGTCTGTCATGGGAATTCAGAATTGGATCACTGGAAAAAGTCCAGTCCTGCTGTTTGTCCTGTAATTGACACATCTAGGACTAGCAGTAGCAGTATTTATGAATGCTGTGAATTTATGAGTGCTGCTCACAGAATATGGATGCTTGAGACATTTTCTTCTACTTCATCAGTTATACAAATTCAATGCAGTGAAACAGCTATGCCTGCAATTTTGCTCAGGAAGGATTTGGGTTGTGCTTCCAGTGCTCATTTATTTCTAATGTCAAAAATTAATTACTGTTATTCTTCCAGGAGTGGCCTTTGTCGATTTGGCATATTTACATGGACTCCATCTCTAAGCTTTTTGTCAAGATATTTTTATACTTTGAGGTGGCTTGCAGAGTATATCCATGCCTCATGAGACTTGAATGTGTCTTAAAAGTCATCTGAGGTTTGCCTAACCTGGGTTATTCCAAGAATGGGTACACTGACTGTTCAGAAGCAGCTATTTTTATGTAACAAGTTATGACTGTAAATGTCAGTAAGGTGTTGCAGTTAGTAACATAACTTTTTCATTTCTATACATTATACATGTGTGTATCTCCTTCCACAGGAAAGACCAGAACCTCTTGTCACCAGTGAATTGCTGGTACTTACTCCTGAACCAAGTGAGAAGAGAAAGCAAAGACCATGCAACACTGAGTGATATCTACCTGAACAACGTGATCATGCGATTCATGCAGATAAGTGAAGACTCCACCAGAATGTTCAAGAAGGTAATGCCTCTCCTGCAGTCCTCCATTCGGGCTTGTAAGATGCATGAGGGAGGCAAAAGTGTCCTAATAGATAGCATTTGAGGAGAAGATTCAGCACACACAGCATAAAACCTGTTTTAGCATACATATAAATTCTTCATGACTGTACTCTTGAAGCAAATTCTTAGTGCTGAAATGCTTGGGATCCTGCTGTATATGCTAGTAACCTTAAGAGCTGAATCCCAAATATCCAAAAAAAGCAGGGGAAAAAGCCTGCCCTTCTCTAAAAAGCACACTTGTCTGCCCATGCAGAAAGGAAACAGTTTTCACTTAGGACTCCCAAAATAGTAAAGGTGTATTAATGAATTATTTGTAAAAAACAATTGCATTGTGAATGAAACAGATTGAAGGCAAAGCAAGAGTTTGCTTTGTATGTCCTTGACATAAAGTTGGTAGCATATGCTGCAGTTCTCCTAAAAGTGTTTCCTTTCCTTTCTAATACTAAATATGAACATACGCTTTTGATAACATAAGTATTTCTGTTAGATCCTGTAAGTGTTGTCTCTGTACATGTTTGTCCTTGTCCATGAATGTTGTGTTTTTTCATAACACATGCAATGTGTAAATGCCTTGTGCTAAACAAGCACTCTAGGCAGCCTTAGCTCAAGACCTACATGATGTTTGCAGTCATTGTTATTAAAATGTTCCAAAAGGCAAATGGATTATAAATGCATATTTGTTAGTCGCAGTGAGATGCTGGTGGACAATCAGCTTACAGATGTAAACTGTGATGAAATGATAGCAAGGGTAGCCAAGGTAGTGCTTTCAAAATAGGGAACTGGTTTCACATACACTCTACCATAATTCTAGATAGCACTGGGATGCAGAGAAGAACCATTTAGGGAGCACACAGGTTGTACTTAAAAGAAATAAAAGTAAAACCTTAAATCAAACATCCTGGTGTGCATTAAAACCTGTAACAGAGACAGAGTTGAAGTTTATGGTTTCTCAATCAGTAATGTGTTGTTCATATAATATATAAACAAGGTCTGATATGTAAAACTAATTCACTAAGCACTCAATTTAGTAATATGGAAGATAGTTACAGAAGTTGAACCAATAATGAGAAAAGCGATTTGAACAGTCTGCAGTACTGTCTGTGTGGGGATATCTCAGAGTTGCAAACCAGTGAGAAATTTCTCTTGGTATTGAATCTGGAATAGCTTTCCAGTTGTTTATGTCTTATCTCAGAAATATCTTCTTTGCTGGGTGTGCATTATTAGACAAGCCTTTTTGGCACTAGAAATTTTGCTTTTCCTTCCCTTCTGTCCAGATGGACTGTGCAATGGTATATAGGTAAAGTTTGCCATGGAGAAGTGTGTGTCCTTTTATATCCACTCATAATTTATTTATGGAGATTGCAGCAACTACTCTCTTGGAGGAAAATACATGGATATTTTCAGTGTGTTAACAGGAGCTGTATTGTCCCATCTCCCAGATAAACTTGTCTCTGTCCTCCACGTTGTCTCCGTGTAGGTGCAACATTTGAAATTTTCTCTTTCTAGCATAGCTTCTTGAAGAAGAGCGAGCAGCTTCTCTTGCTTTTTTTATTCCTAACTTGGATTTTCTGAAGGGGAAGGAAAAGCAAGGAAATGGAGGTAGTCCTGTCATGAAGCTCACATTAGTAGAACCCAGATCCTCAGCAGCCCTTTCCTACCTTTCTTCAGGGTCTGCCAGCTGACACTCAGCCTGAGAGTGTCATGTCAAACAGCTGTTAGCTGAGGTGGAGTGTGGGCAGGGTGAGCCAAGCAAAGGCTGTGTGCAAGGGTCTGAGCAAGTCCCAGAATGTGAGGAAAGGGTGGCAGGAAGGCGTGCAGCCCCTTGACCTGGTGTAAGTGAACTTCATGGGCATGTGGACTGAATGGGGCTTGTTCACCACTATTAATTCTGAGCACGCATTTTTAAGATAGTCTGTCAGGCTCAGTACTTGTTGGCAGAAGGTTTCCACTGAGCCCCAGTGTGCACAGTTCTTGCTGTGGTGCTTGATGCAGAGTACTGGTTATTTGTTTGCTGTTAGTTCCCAGTTGCAGAACTGATGATGAAGCTCTTCCAGCCCAAACCCTTCCATGATCATGTGATAATTTGTGTCAGATGTGAATGAGCAGTCTAACTTAAGGTGCTCACAGAACTGCATAATGGATGTTTACTGGGCAACAGAAAGATCAGATAGAAAGCACATCCTGTGGTACAGTTCTCCTTGCAGGAAAGAGATCACAGGGGCAAAGAAAAGGTGCACTTAGAGTGAGAAAGGTGACGGGGAACAGCATCCTCCATCAAAATAGTATTCTCTGTGAAGAAAATGACATTGATTTTGTTGGAGATTTTTAAACATCAAATAGAGTACTTAAGCAATTTTCTGTTAATTTCTGTGATTCTGCAGATTACGTTCAAAAAAACCTGTATTTAGAATAAAATATTGTCAGAGAAAATATAATCAGTCTCAATAGGCCTTATATCCCTGTGAAAGCATATGGAATTTGTTCACTGATCATAGATTTTGAATTAAAGTAGATGTCCTGCAGATACTTCTACATTGGAATCTGATCATACAGTTCTGTGAAATACATTCTCTCTCTCTCTTGTAAGTAATAAATATAAATATCAAGAAAAGCAGTAAAGTGAAGATTTTAAAAATAGACTTAGAAATGCATGCTTAGTGTCTTACTGCAGTCCATGGTCAAGAGCAGGAAATATCTGTACTCTGTTGGCTCTCACAGCATTGCACACTAGAACATTTAATGTCCACAGTTCTGTGATTCTAAAACTTACAAATACAGTTAGTCAAGCTTCTCTATAATCAATGATTAGATCTTTTAGTTATATATCTTACAGCTTATTAATCTAATGGTGTTACGCATCACTACTTTTTACCTTGTTTTAATTCTCCATCAGTCTTGCAGCAGCAAGGTGCTTTACTCCATTTCCAAGTCTGGAGAGTAAGTACATATACCAAGTCCATGATCAGAACAGATCTTCATTGTGCTGCTCTGAAACCCCAGTCTTGCTGCTGCAGAAAGGAAAAATGTCTCAGAGTTAATTGCCCCACTGCCCAAAAGCAAGATAAGGGGAGACAACAGCAAAGTCATAATCACTCTAAATTTCTTCACTCTTTCTGCTCCCTCTTTTTTTCTCTCCCCCTTTCTTCTCCCAAGAGGATGGGAATTCCCATTCTGCTTCTGTATTGTAGAACATTGACTTTTTCCGTCTTGCTGGTGAGCATGTTGGTTCTCAAATGAATTTTCTGTGAAGTGAGCCCAACATTTTCTAGAGGAGTATGGTTTGAATTCATATCTTGACTCCAGCTTGGATTGTAGTAAAGAAAAGATCAAATAATTTCCTCATTTCCCAGCCATGCTTACCACTAGGGTATTGTTTTGCTCCCTCTCCCATGTGGGATATAGCATAAGCCATATGTTTGTAGCAACCCCTTTTTGTACTTGTTCTGTAAAAGGTGTGTACAATAGCCAATGATGATCTGGTAAAATGTAGTGGTAAGGGTGCTTAGTGGTCTGTGCTCCTTAGTCTTTGTACCTTGTCCTTGTCTCACTGTTCTTCATCATTCTGGTTTTTCCTTTTGTGTGCATCTGGACATTTGGATTGTTCTGGGGAAATGATCCCTGTTTGGGTATACCCTGCATGGTCTGATGGGACAGGATGTGTTGTATTCAGGTACCTGATTGAATATGGCTTTGCTGTCTAGTCTTAGTCCTTAAAGTGTAGATATTTGTTAATTTTGTTCTCCCAGGAACTATTTGTCATTCTTTTTTTCCAGGGGTCAGGAACTGGCATCTGTTTAAATGTTCTAAATGCGGGACAAAGATTGGAACTAGTGCACAGATTTTGTAATATTTCTTGGAAGACATTATGTTAGGCCTCATACTTTCAGCTAGGCACCTAATCTCCTCTTTTTAGTTGCTGGCATATAAAGCAGTAAGATTGCTGTTGATGCCTGGCCTTTGTGCTGCACATAAAATTACAAAAATAAAGTAGTGGAGTTCAAACCTTGCATGCTTTCACGTTTCTTCAGGCAGATGGGGTAGCTGGCCTCATGGGGACAATTAAAGAATAAAGTAATAAGGAGAAATGTCAAGCAGAAGGGAAAAGTATTATGCAGAGTATTTCATGCAGTGATTCGGGTTACTCCAGGAGTAATAATCAACTGTATAAACACATACCCACAAAATCCTTAAGCAGATCTGTGTATTTATAATTTATAAACATGCATTTTCCTTGGACAGAAATCTACATAAGCCAAGATGAACACATCGTTCAGTGTTTACAGTAAAAGATGCTGGAGAAACCAAGCACAATAAATATTTTACTTCCATAATCTGGCTATTAACAAGGAATATGACTATCTACTGAATCTATTTGATGTTATACAGATCGTGGCACATAGATTTTTTGCATCATTTTCTTAAACATTTATATGTTTAAAATTATAGCAAAGCTGTTTGTTGCTGTGGACTGGCTAGTCTGGGACAAAATTTTGCTGAGTTGGTTATGTTAGTGTTACTGCAGCTCATGAAACCTCCTTAAAAGAAGGGTTTGCTCTTCTCTTCCCACAGGGACTCATTTAAATGCAGTAGTCACAGAATATTTTCCTTAAATGATGTAACTGAGTAGCATTGTGTATGCTAAATACAGGCACTAAAGAGTTCCAGGAAGAACTGGACTGACTCTTAAATTTCAGTTAAAATAAACAAGAGTAAAGCTGGAGTGCCAAATTACGACTGAAAGGGATGGAAAAATTGTAACAGAGTTCAATGAAAATATATTAATGTGGAATAAAATTTTAAGTTTCTCAGACTTTAATCCAGAAATACAAGTCTTGATAACATCAGTAGGACCACTGATGTGTTTAAAGTTGAGCACATACTGAAAGGAGGGTTTAGGTAACTTGTCTGTTGCACAGGTATGATCTATACTGCTGTCAGATGAAAAAAATACTGTCTCTTAATGCCTTCAACCAGATTAGTAACATATGTAATATTTTTAGCAGGAATTTGCATTTGCTGTAACATTTTTATTATATTCTTTGTTCTTTTGGTTAATAGGTACCAGGTACCAGTGCATGTCTCGGGGACACAGTGAATAAATAAGCACCTAATAAACCGTGATTGTTTGTCAGGTTTTAATAGCCTGATTAGAGCTATCAACTCCGTTCCAGGAAAATGTGTGCTGCATCTTACACTCTGTTGTCTGGGTACCCTGAGGGCAGGCTCCTAGAGGAGCACTCCATTCACACATGCTGAACTCCACTGCGGGGAATAGGTAGCATAAACAAGAAATAGGAAAGCAATTAACCACTGAAAATAAATGTACATAACTGGTGCTCTAATGTGCCATGTATTACACACTAAAAGCTGTATTGCTTGCCACTCAAGTCACTATTTCTTGATCTTAAATGCTAATGTAAAACATGTTGGTTCTTGAAAAATAAATCCTTTTTATACTGCTAAGTTTAACCAAATTTCTTGATTTTTTTTTTTTTGACAATTCCTACAAAATTTTTCATCAGAAAGATGCATCAATTGAAATGTTATCCATCACTACAGGCACCCTCTGCAAGTTGGAGTCCACAGATGAAGTGGTGGACTCCTTTTAGATTGGGTGGCATTGCTAGGTTGTCACTTTTGCCAGTTTTTGCTCTTTTTGCTGATCACTTCCCTCCTTCTCTTTTTCCTTTCCGTTTTAAAGCTTATTGTCCTTTTACAAAAGCATGTTCCTCTTTCTGTATTGTGATCTCTTCCATTCGTTTTCAAATTTACCATTGATCATTGTGTTGCCCTGGAAAAGATCATGTGTGCATGTTAGCCAGTAAATCCTGAGGGCTGGACTGCTTGTGTTTCAGTGCTGGCCAGAGCTCAAAAGGAGCAAAGAGAAGAAATGGGTCCTACTAAATAGTGATCATTCACCAGATCATCTGGTGTCATTTGGTGCTCATCTGGTGTCTATTTGCATTAAGGTGGGACTGCATCAAGAGCAGAAAAGAAGTGTGCATCCTTCAGTGAGCTTTGCTTGCAGCAAAATCTCAAAGAGTGAAGAGAAAATTGGTTTGGGGTTTTCTGTCTCACCCTCTCAAACAAACTTTTGCACTACCAGGTTAAGGCATCCTGCCATAGAATTGCTGTATTTAGGGCTTGACTTCTCATCAGCCTTGAGATGGCTGTGAGTAACAGCTGAAAGGGATAAATTGCTTGAAGCTGGAGTTCATCGAGAGTTTCCTCCCACATGTGTGTGCTTTCATCTTAATGTTCAACATCTTAATTTTATGTTTTGCCCTTCTTTCTGCTAAAGTAATTTTAAAAACCACTCATATTCAGCACTATAGAAGCAGCTATCCAAGAATAAACAGGTGGCCTCCACTTGGAGCTCTGAGGAGGTGTATAAGCTGTGTTAGAGCTGCGCTGCCGACTTTTAAAGGCAGGGTGCCAATGTAAAGCAATGAAAAGCAATTCAGAATTTTTGCTAAAGGTTTTATGGCATTTCCCTACATAAGCATTCTGTGTACTGTTACATATAGGAAATTTTGTCCTTCTTATTAGATGAAAATAATCTGATATTTGCAAAGAAGTGGAAGTAGTAAGCCTTGTGTTCGAGATACTTCAGAACTAATGCATACCTCATTAAAATACCAGACTTTGAAAAGTATAAGCAACAAGGAAAGTTTCATAGTAATTCTGGGTACCTCAGCTTCAAAACAGCTGTCTTACTGTGCCTTAGGTACTACAGCTAATGCCCTTGGGAATACAAGAATTTCACTGAAGTGTTTTCTAAATTCTATTCCTAGCTTCTTGTCAGTGAAAAAACATGCTGAATGTAAGGATCAGAGTGAACACTGATAAGTGACATGACGGGTGCCTTAAAATACTGCCCAGAGTTAAAGTAGAATAATAGGAGCAGGAGGAAAAAAAACCCCAAAATTTTCTGTTCAAGCTACTGTATGTATCTGTTTCATCCTTTTGGAAGACGCGGTGGGTGGGATGTGTGGTGTGGTTTCTCCTTATATGTGGATGTTGTGCTGGAAATTCTCATTCAGAAACCATTATTCCTGCAGGTGTTTTAGTGATGGCCAAGTATGTGTTAGCAGCTTTGGAGATGAGTTGTCCCTGAGGATTTTCCTTTGGCTTCTGTACAAATACAAAGTACTTCTCAAAGCTAAAGGCCATTATCTATCATGGAGTTGGAGTTTTTAGAGGCCAGACTAATTATCAATTTATTCACAGAAAAAAAAAATCTGACATTTCCAGCATGGATGTTAGAATGCTGAGCATCACAGAGGAAATGTAGCCAGACTGTTTGCCAAGTGCTGTAGCTCCATTCTGTAGCTGTTTTCCAAAGGCTGTGATACAAATACCTTCAATTCTTGCACATTTGCCACCATTTTCATCAGTTTGAACTGCTGTGGAAAACTAACAAAGGAATATATTTCAATGAGACTCCAATTAAATACTCTTGTTTTGACATCTCTGCTTTGATAATAACTATTGCTAAGCGTTTCTTTTTTTCTGGGTCAGAACGAAAGCAAAGTCACAGTCCAGAAAAGCTAAACAAAGCTGCTTTAGCAGCCCACGCTGTGGAATATTATGCAGTTGGGTATCTGTTTCAAAGAGGAGCCACAATTATTTCTTGCATAAATATTTAGATAGTTGCATGTGCTGAGAAACAAAGCCTATCCTAGATGTAAAATTCAGCAGGATGTCCCTCTAGTATATCACATTCTGCATTGTTTAGTTTTTGTATATATCATAGCAGTTATAAAACAGTACACAGTTTGTTCTACTAAAAACATTAATCTTGAACTTTACCCTTTCTGTTGGCACCTAATTTCCTGATGCTTTATGGGAAAAAATATCTCAAATTACTTCTGGGTTTCCTTGTAGACATCCTCTGTCCAGATGTTATCTGTCTGCCTCTGCATCCCTGAATCACTCATTTTAGTGCACTGTAATTCAGAATGGTTTTTGTGAGCAACATTGCATTCACTGTCTAAGATGAACAGTGAGTATCAATATCAAGAAACAAAATGCATGCTGTAGCTTTTACATGCCTTTTTCTAATGATTTTTTTTTTAATTACAGAGTAAAGAGATTTCATTTCAGCTTCATGAAGACTTAATGAAAGTACTTAACGAGCTTTACACAGTAAGTATAGTTAGTTACTTAGCTAATCTTATACAAATTCTATATCAGACTATTTTTGTAAGCTTTAAGTGGACTTTCATCAACTAAGTTATCCCTGGTAGAGATACTTATTTTGTCTTTTACACAAGCCTAAACCATATTTTTGAAAAGACTACTCACTTGTTTAAAATACATATGCTAATGCTTTTGGGATTACTCTTTACTTTCAACACTTTTTTCCCCCCAAACTCTGCCAAGCCAGTTTATTTTAAATTTTGTTGTTTATTAATGAAGCATTTCTACTCATAACGTAGCAGAGTAAAACTTCTTTCTTTTCTGCCTTGTTTTTGTTCATGCTGCCATCTGCTTGGTTTTACCTGTGGACTACACTCAGTAAAAAGTCACAGGTGTTTGCAGATCCAGTGCTGTGCTGTCTAAATGTTACTTATGTGCCCTCCCCCATCCCTGACTGGGATAAGTAAATAATGAAAAGAAAAACAGAGGGTTTTGTAGGCTTTCCATACCATTTAGAGAGGTCAAGAAAAAGCACTGTGAACATTCTGGCAAGCTCCTACTAATCCATAGGAAAATCTGAGACAACTTAGGTCTGAACCTATTTCTTTGTTTGAAAACCATTCACACAACTTGTTACTGCAAAATGCTGTCTTGTCTACCTGATAACTATTTCCCCAGCTATTTTCTGAGGTGGTATGTTGCGAGAAAGAAAAAAAGCAAGAATTAGACTGTTTTTAAAACACATCTGTAGAATTAAGAGGAACTGATGATATCTCTTATAAAAGCCTGTTGATTCCTGCTCATTGAGGAAGTTGTACATTTAATTCTCTTTTTTTGTCTAGAAGAACTGAAACATTCATGCTCCAATACCCTGCATAATAATCTCTAGACTGCTCTGTTCCCCATCCTCAAGATTTGGAGGACCATAAAAAACCCTTACAATATTGATATCAAGAAACATTTATGACCTTAAGGAAGTTTAGGAAGCTATCAGTGACCACTTCTTCACTGGCAGAGCTCAAACATTACTTTTGTGCATCTTGATGATTTTTCTGTTGACCTAGGGAAATTGTACAGCCATCAGTGGATGGGTTGAAGAACATTTGAACTCAAGAACAACTTAGATGGCAAAAAGGAGAGCCAAAGAAAATTTGTCTTGTCTTACTGCCCTTAGTTATTTTGAATTGTTATGGACACATATTCCCAAAGCTGTCCTAAACCACCACTTGTAGTTTTTCCTTTGTGATTTTCTTTGGGGCTTTTTTTGTCTGAAACCACCACTGATTTGTAGGGTGTAATACTAGAAAACCTTCTTGACTGAGGCCTGTAGTCAGTGAAGTGTTCTGGGATCAGCGTGTGCAAAGTAGCAATAGCTGCAGACAATGCACACAGCTTCAGGGGATCAGCGACTGCAGGAGCCGTGGCACAAGTGGGATTTCAGTGCTGAATAAGCCCTGAAGATACAGTCTTGTTTCAATTAAGCAGTTGCATAACTCCAGTGTCTGGCGAGGCTTGGGATTAGTGCCTGTGCTCCCAGGGTTGGGAAACAGTGAAGCATGTGCTGAAACACTTTTCTGAAGTACCAGTGAAAATATGCAGGGCTTGACTTTGGTGTTTTCACACTTTTTCTTCACACTAGTGCTGTATCTTCACACTGATGGTTACAGATATAATCAGGTATTAACTTTCATATTATGGCTTCCAGTGCATGCTAATTCCTCTCTCAGAATTTAAGATATATATTTTTACAGGGGAATATTTTTAATGTTATAAAATTTCTGAATTTGTCTACAATTTGAGTCAGGCTACTGCTGCAAATTGGTTTTTTGGGGTGGAATTTACTTCACCTGATTTTCAGACATCTGCATTGTAGATACAAATATCTTAGCATGCTGTCTGGGTTCCAGTTAAAGTCCCTGGGAATCCAATACAGGGAGTTGAGACTCCTTTAATCAGATGCAAGAATCTACTTGAGATTAAGTGATCTGTACTGTTAACTTCATTGTCCAGCTTTTCAGTGATTGCAGAGGGCTTGGTCAGCTATACATGTCCACATTTAGCTAAATAAAGCCCACGCATAATAAAGTGATAATATGGTGCAGAGTCGCATCTGTTTCACTGCTTGCGTGTTTAGAATGGTCATACACACCATATCTGTGTATTATATCTGCTCATGTACATAAAGTTAGAACAGTATCTAGACAGATGGGAACCTCATGCACAGGTTTTTATTCTGTGTGACATTTACTGTGTACAGAATAAGATCATAGTGGCCTTATCAAAACAAGTATCGACAGTTTTAATCTCCAGCAGCTCCATTTCTCAGTCACTTACCAAAAGGAGACGTCATCTTCTTGTTTGCCCCATGATTTACACAGGGGAAAAAGTAAAGGAAAAAAATCGGTCTTACTACTGTGAGATAAATCTTTGTGTCCAAATAAAAGCAAATTAATTTCAAATCTGTGAGCAATATACTAACGCTGAACTAAGCAGTGTCTCCCGACTGCTTAGTTCTGGTTTTTTGAAAGATGCCTTCATGAAGTATAACTTAAAATGTGAAATTGTATTGGAATTTAAATACCTCTAAAGCCTTTGAGTGAGAGGCAAGTATCAGAGCTTTTAATATGCATGAAGAAGGCTTAATAATCTGCTTATTTCTTATCATCATTCCTTATCTTACAAGAAAGGTCTGTAAATTAAGGCCTTTGGCTTGTGCCATCCTCATTAAAACTATTCATCATGTACAGGATTGTTGAAAAATAAGAACAGAAGCAGGTGAACCGCAACTTCAGATGTTCTTAGTACTCTGAACAAAGCAGGCTTATTTTGCTGGAATAATCAGAATTTTGTAAGGGAAAATATAGTTTTTAATTTTTCATCTCTTTTATGTAAAGATTTTTAAATGTTACATTACATGTATCGTACATGTTTTATGACTAATAAAACACATTTTAGAACTCTGTATTTTCAGTTCTATGCACGGATTTTAAAATAATGACTGAAAACATCATGCTAAAAACTATTGAATAGCTAAGCTTCATTCTGTATCTTTGCAAGCTCAGTAAATTGTGACTGGCAAATACTTATAACTCTGCCTGGTTTCTCTGTGGCTGTGCCAGCCAGTTGGTATTTTCAGGTCTGCAGCATCCCAGCCACTGCACTCCTCTCCTTACAACACTTGCAGCCAGTGCAGGCTCGTAATCAGTCCCTGTTTGATATAAGAANGGGGGGGGGGGGGTGGGGGGAGGGGGGGGTGATGGGAAAAGGGGAGCTCAGTTAGTTGAGTGGGGTCACAGATAGGAGTTTTTCCTGGCATTTACAGGAAGAAAAGTTGGTCAGACAGAAATCTGTATGTTTGGGTTGTTGTTTTTTGTGAACTGACTGATTTAGAAATCTTCTTACATGTTGACTTAAAGAGACAACAGATTACTGGCTTTGCAGTAGATCATCTTTGCAAGAGAGAAAACTCCCCAGTCAAACTCTTATTCCGTTTCTCTGGGAAGGTAAAATACCTTGCCTTGTCAGATCAAGTACTGTATACATTGTATGTAACAATAGTATCTGTGTGATGGGGAGTGATAGGGAACAGAAGGTAGGCAGACTCTTTTCTTGAATTGGAGAGAGGTCTCTACTGGACTTATTTAGGGGTCAGGACATATTCATAAATGTCCTCTAAAGAAGTTAGGGAGGTCACAAGTGTGTTAAAAATACAGAGCTGTTCCAGTAATAAGATTGAGGGCAAATGGTGGAGAAAAGTGATGCACATCATAGAGGTATATCTCATGTCTCCCACTTGGCTTCTCAAATTAATTCTGCTGGCATCACACATTTCACAAGCAATGCAAATGTAAAGCTCTCAGAAAAATGAAAAATTAGGGACAGTGCAAAGCAATTTGGATGTTGAAAAGGGGTTGCTGTGCCACTTGCATTTTCCATTGATTTATCTTACTCTTTAAAAATATTGGCTGCTTAATTTCTCAAGGCAGTTGCTGCCAGATTTTCTTTTTTTATTTGCTGAAATAACACAGAATCTGAATTCCCCTAAAAAAGTTCAGTTTATTGTAGCACATCAGAGATCTGAGAAGGTGAAATCAATAATCCTGTATTGATGGTAATATGTAAGTGACAATTCCTAAAACCACATCAGAGTTCGGCTTGGAAGTGAGAGAGCAGGATGCTGACATCAGCTCATGCTGAGCCTGCTTAACTTGCTAGAGGCCACTGGTGTGGTAAAACAAGCATAAGATTTTACTTGTGCAGAGCACTAACACTGTTTAATGAAACCCTTGTGACTCCACCTTCTGATATGAACTCACAGCTCAGCAGCAAAAATTCTAAAACAATTCAAACATGATAATTGTACCGGGGATGAGCTACTGTTCCAGGAAATTCCTATTTCCTGAGTAACACTTTGAAAAAGCTCTTAATTATGCCCTTTTATTATAAAAATAAAGTACATGTTAACACAGTAATTCCAATATATTTTAACTCTGTAGCTTTTAGTCTTGCCTTGGCTTGAGAAGTTTTTTAGAAAAGAAGTATGCATGTAGAAAAGGAAAGCCAGTCCCTTGCTATGGGAATATTCTGTTCTTATAGCCCACAGGTACAGCACTAATTTCTGTCTTATTGATGGATTTGTCTAGAGCAACTGTGGGTTTAAATAAAATAATCATCTAAGGGTGTACTCAAATGTGCCCTTCCCTGTGATAAATACTATCTTCTACCTTAAGCCTGTTTGCTGAGCTCTTACCAATGATGGTGAAACTTCGGCACAAAAATTGAGATGTTTATACTACTAAGTGAGCAGTCTGTCACCTACAAATTTGAGACTACATAGTTAGGCTAGCATAATCTTTTTCATCTGCTTGTAGTCTGACACAGTCATCTGACAGAAATCTATATTTTACATCACTGTATCAGCAGAATAAACCTGCTAAATTAATAGGAGATAAACTCAGTATTTAATTTTAGGAAGGTACTAATATGCCTTTAACAATGCTGGTTCAGTACAGTGGAGAAATGCAGTAAATGTCATGATGAGAGTTCATCATGCTCTCTTTTTTCAGTGCATGCTTGATGGCTGATCAATAAGCACTTTAGGGACTAATTAAAGTCAGTTCAGTGATGGATACTCTCAGAGGATGGTCTGTCAGTTCAACAGTTTGGTGGACATTTGCGAAGCATTATTGCTTGTTTCATGAAATTATTCATAGTTTGAGCAACAGATCTATGAATCTGTTGCATGTTCACAGATCAGAGGCCTACAATGCTCAGAACTTTTCATACAGTAAGTCTGTTTGTAGAATTTAGGAAAGCCTGTTACTGTGTTTAACAATATCTAACAGTCTTTAAAACTCTAAACAAACTTAAAAACTCCAAAAAAGGCAAAAAGATGGCACAGTGCTAAGGGAAAGAATCATATATGCAATTTAGCATGCAAATTCTAAGGTAATTTGTTGAGGAACTATGCACTGAAATACTTGGAAGCCTGCTCCCTAGCTTGGCCCCATTTTTTTTTCCATGCGTGTCTCACTCTTTTAAAATTAAGTTCAGCTGCTGCAATATCAGCTCTTTAAAAAGCATTAAGACATCATGAAAAAGGCTGAAAAATCATGAAAAAGTTTTCTTCAGAGGCTTGCAAAATAATGATGTCACTAGTGCGTGAGTTAAGCAGTGCTATCAACAGGAAACAGGAGTCACATGTATAGGCAGATCAGCGCTGTGTACAGAGTCTGTATTGATTCCTAAGCCAGAGGGGTAGTAGCCTAAGTCCTTGGTAGGACTGACTCTGACTGATGTACAGTCCTGTGAATAGAGAGAGAGGGCTTCTTTTTAAAATTTAGTTACTTAGGAAACCACTTGTGCCCAGAACATGTGCAGAGTTTGTTGTGAGAACATGAATTTCAAGTAGACATCTTAGTTCCCCACAAAGACTGTGAGTTCCATGCAGTTCTCCCACAAAACTTGCCTTTCAGTCATTGTAGAGTGAGACACTCTGGATTTGGTAGCATGTGCTGTAAGCAAGCAGTGAGAGGAAGAAATAACTTCTCAGTGTTGTGAAGCTAGTGGAGTCAGTGTGGAGACACGGGTGAGAACAGGTAGTGATACACTGCTACTCCCTCAAGAAGTGCTTCTTCCAACCAGGAGGCAAGCTGAAGTGTCAGCCACCACAGAATGACATTTATGCCTAGGCATTCAGAAAAATTGTTTAAAAAACTTTAGTGCTTACTGCTTTTGGCAAGTAGAACGAATCCTTGTTTCACCTCCTACATGCTTTGAGATGCAGTTAGAAAACTCTGAGATATTATTTGTCACAGAATCACAGAATATGCCGAGTTGGAATAGACCTACAAGGATCACCGAGTCCAGCTCCTGGCCCTGCACAGCACCATCTCCAAGAGTGACATCGTGTGCCTGAGAGTGTTGTCCAAATGCTTTTTGAACTTAGGCTTGATGCTGTGACCACTTCCCTTGCGAGTCTGTTCAAGTGTCCAACCACCCTCAGGGTGAAGAACCTTTTCCTAATATTCAACTTTAACTTCCTCTGACAGCATCAGGCCGTTCCCTTGGGACCTGCCACTGGTCACCACAGAGAAGAGATCAATGTCTGCCCCTCCTCTGTCCCTCACAAAGCAGTTGCAGACTGCAATGAGGTCTCCCCTCAGTCTTCTCTTCTCCAGACTGAACAGACCAAGTGACCTCAGCTGCTCCTCATATTGCTTCCCCTCAAGGCCCTTCACCATCTTTGCTGCCCTCCTTTGGGCACTCTCCAGTAGCTTTATATCCTTTTGATATTGTGGCTCCCAAAACTGCACACAGTACTCAAGGTGAGGCTGTCATCTCTCTTTCCTGGCTGGCGATCCTGTGCCTGATGCCCCCCAGGCCACAGGTGGCCCTCCTGGCTGCCAGGGCACTGCTGACTCATATTCAACTTTGCCTTGAGCAGGACCCCCAGGTCCCTTTCTGCAGTGCTGCTCTCCAGCATCTTATTCCCCAGTCTGTCCATACATCCAGGGTTGCCCCATCCCAGGTGCGGAGTCCAGCACCTTTCCTTTGTTGCACTTCATGAGGTTGGGGATTGCCCATTTCTCGTTGTCCAAATGCTTTTTGAACTTAGGCCTCCCTGCCTTGGTGGGGAGTCAGCAGCTCCTCCCAGTTTTGTATCACCTGGCAACTTCTGTAGCATCCCTTCCAGTCCTGCATCCAAGTCATTATTGAAGATGTTGAAGAGCACATGACCAAGGATGGAGCCCTGTGGAACCCCACTAGTGAAGGTCACCAGTCTGATGTCACCCCATTCATTGTAACTGTGCCCAGCCAATGAGGCAGATGCTCATCCATCACATGATGTGTTTATCCAGCTGTGTGCTGGACATTTTATCCAGAAGAGATACTCTGAGAGTCAGTATTGAAAGACCTACTGAAATCCAAGAAGATTACCTCAACTGGCTTCCCTTGGTCAACAGGACTTTGCTCTCATGATGCCATGCTGGCTGTGACCAGTGACTATGCTGTCTTTCAGTTGTTATTCCGTACCTCCTGGAATAATCTTCTTCATAGCTTTACCAGGCACTGAAGTGAGATGGACAGATCTGTAGTTTCCAGGGTCCTCCATCTTGCCCTTCTTGAAAGCTGGGGCAATGTTCACAAGGTTCCAGTCATCCTGGGCTTCACTGATTCGCAAGACTGCTCAAAAATTTAGAGGTTTTGTGATGACATCAGCCAGCTCTTGGAGAATTCTTGGATTAATTCCATCAGGACCCATAGTTCCCTCTGCAAGCAGAGTACAAAAGAATATAACTTTTCGAGGTGGTAAGACACATGAGTTAGCCTTGTCCCACCAACTAAAAAGTCTCTAGAGATTACACTGAAAAAAAGATAAAAATCAAAAGCAAACACCTCTATGTACTATTTTTTACTTATGTAAAAAAAATGCTTAAAAGGATTGGATAGAAAGGCCAAAAGAAAAGAGCACAACCCTGCTTTTAATTTCCTTTCCCCATCATTTTTAATAAGAGCCGTATCACTTTCTGTGCTTCTCTGTTTTATTATATAAACCATTTCTTTAAAAAGTCCGTTTCTTCTCTTTGCAGTAGTTCTTTTGTTTTCATGTGGCTGTATGAGTTAAGCACCCTGGGTTCTGGTTATCAACAACTTTAGGACTGTCTTTGCAATAGTGCAGGATATAGGAGACTGAACATGCTATTTGGTTAAACTGGAAACCCTCAGCTCTGTGGGTTTGCCTTCTCTTTCTAACGCGGCATGATCCATCTCTGGGGGGTTTTTCTGCCTCATCTGTGCAGATGTGAGCTGGTGGGGCAGCTGTTCCCAGCGAGTGTAGGCACTGTTTGGGCAGGGAGCTCTGCACTCTGCTGGGGCCTTGGAGCACAGTGTACTATAAAGGAGCAGCAGCAATAACACTGAGTCCTGCTCCAGGCAGTGTGTTTTTTCACCACAGAGCTGTAAACCTACATTTCTTCAAATAAAAACAGGGCCACTTTTTACTGCTTGTCTCCAGCTGTTTTACCTTATTACAGGAAGTTGGTGAAGAGTTGCCTGTTTCATTTTTAATACTGGTGGCATCAGTCTTAAGCAATGGTTTACACAGTTGTGTATAACATGCACGGTGATGCAAAATTGCATCTCTCTGAAAGTCTTTGTTTCTGTTTCACAGGACTTGAAATACACATAAATTCAGCCACCCACTGGCATGGCATTCAGTTGGTTTGTGTCCATCCATGCTAAGACATGCTGCATGAATTTGCAATATCTAGCTGTAGTCCTCCCTGTTTTGGCACTCTCTGGATACTCCTTAGGCTAGCCTAACTACTCAGTAACAAAAAGTACACTCTCCCAAGGGAATGTTCCAAGGCAGCTTCCCAAAACAGTCTGTCTCCTCCATGGGTCACACAGGCAGCTGGTTTGATTCCTCCCTGCCTGTGTCCTTTGGAGATATGAGTGGTTTGCATGGCTTCCACCCAAATGAAATATCTGCAGGCTAGAGCTCTGGCACCCTTTAGAAGAAGAGTGGAGGCCTCTGGCTGCCTGAGAATGCCTTCCTGCTTTGTTCAGTGCTCTAAACTTAAGACAACAACACAAAGAAACAAACAACAACATCTGGGGAAGGCAGAAAGACGCTTCCTCTGCCGCAAGTGGGCAGGGACAGCCCTCCCCAGCCAAGGTTGGGGGGGATTGTGATTGGTTGCTGTCCACTACACTGCATTCAGATGGAGGTTTTTTTGCTTGAAGAAGGGAGGACTGGGCTAAACCAGTGCCTTTCCCTCTTTGTGGTCTGTGCAAGCCTGCATACTGACAACCCAAGCTCTCCCACTGCAGATGCAGCACGTGTGTAGAGGGAAGATAACTTTGGGTCTATGGGGAAAACTTTTTCACAGCTTATCAGGCAGCTCCTTCTTGAGCTCTCATCTGGTTTTACATCGGGCCCAGTCTGCTGGCCGTGCACTTGGCTGACACTTCTTTCCAGGCCATGGACAGGCATCCAGCTAGCTGGAGATTTGCTTCCAGGCCAAAGCTTCCCATTGCCTCTCCCTTCTTCCCCTTTCCTCAGGGCTGAAGGGATCCTTCTGCTTTCAAACATGTAATATCCACAGCCAAGCTGTTACTTAGCCCAGAAGATAACTATATATCAGATAGATTTAGTACTCATACAGATTTAGTTTTGTTGTTCATTATTTTAGATTTTCACTTGAAAACAAGAATCCTAAAATATATTAAGAATGATTTTTGCTCTTTCCTGTCAGAGAAATGAAAGAAAAACCCTATTTGGAATACTGGTAAAGAAATCAGAATAGAAAAACGCAACCGAAAGTTCTCAATCTCCGTTGGCAAAGAAATTTGCCCAAGATTCATGTTTATAAGACAACATTTTGCTCAAAGACCGTCTGATTTTTCTGTAGATACCTTTATATTTTCATTTTCTCCAACTCTGCTTTGACTCTTGTCTTTTGCAGGTCATGAAAACATACCACATGTATCATGCAGAGAGCATCAGTGCAGAAAGCAAACTGAAGGAGGCAGAGAAGCAAGAAGAAAAACAGATTGGGAGGTCAGGAGATCCTGTTTTTCATATTCGACTGGAAGAAAGGCACCAGAGACGGAGCTCTGTGAAAAAGATTGAAAAAATGAAGGAAAAAGTAAATATTCCTTTTATTTAGCTTCATTTGAAGTAAATTCTGTGCATTTCTGACATTCTTTGGCATTATATTAGACAGAGAAATCCAGCTGGAAAAAAAAATTAATTAAGCAATGTACTCATTTAAACTAGCAGTGGTTTATAGATAACTTGACTTAATCACAATTCAGAGAGGGGAATACTTTATACCCAATGTCATTATTACTGTATAGTTTGTCACATTCAAAACAAAATACTAAGTTTTCACTTGTATTATATTTGTTGTATGTATAACAGGCTGGAAATTAAGATTCTTGTTACTAGGAATGTGTGCTGGAATTGTTGCCATTTTTGCTGCATACCAAACATGAAGTAATTAAAATACATTAATATGCAATGTCTTTCCTAGCGTCAAGCAAAATATTCTGAAAACAAGCTGAAATCTATTAAGGCCCGTAATGAATACCTGCTCACCCTTGAAGCAACTAATGCTTCTGTTTTCAAGTATTACATTCATGACCTTTCGGATTTAATCGATGTAAGTATTGGCACATCTGTTTTCATGTTTATTCTGTTCAAGAACAATACTTTTTCTCAGTTTTAAAAGGGAATACATTAGTCATATGGATTGCCTCCAGTACACTCACTATTTATAATATTGTATGATATAATCAGAAGTTTTTCCCTTTAACTTTGTATTTCACAAAATTAAGTGCCAATAAGATGCTGAGCCCATTCCTTTAAAGTTAGAGCATTGTGTTTGCTCCTCATGTGTCAATAGAAGACATGACATTTCCATTATGTACAATTTCTGGGATATTAATATTTTTTAGAAGATAAACTTCTTTATTGGTCATCTAGTGGTATTTAATTCTAAAGAAGGAATTTCTTCCATGTTTTCAAAATTCTTTGGTTTCATTGATTTAGTCATTGAATCATACATACAGTAGCTTCTTGTTCCTACTTCATGTAGTTTGAAGAACACAGTGTATACTGTCAACACACTTGTTACTTACTTTCAGTAAGTTGTATGTAGAACAAGGAGGTTATACAATAATGTTGACTCATGCCAGCATTGTCTCCATAACCTGTATGACTGACATTTTTACACGATGCAGAGGGAGCATCCTGCACTCTAACACATCCCACCCTCTTTGTAAGCTGACTTTATAGGTGATAGAGACAATACAGACACAGCAAACACGAGCCCCAGAACATTCATTCACTAGCAGAGTAGGGTTAAATAGCTGAGTAGGTATGCCACTGTGGCCATTTGAAATCTTAGATATTTGACTATGCTTGCTACTGCTACAGTAACATACGTTACTTACAGTTGTAAACAACATTCATATACAGCTCCAGTTTCTAATATAAAATAAATTAATACAGAACTTGTCAAATGGTTTCTTATTTCTACTGACTGGAGAAAAAAGCTTCATAGAGAAGGGGGAAAATGCCTTCTTGAGATTAATGGACTAAAATAGCCACATATATGTGGTTTATTATATGTCATCCAAATACTGATAGACATTTTCTTTGTCATTCTAGTTTTTCTGTAATTTATGAAATCTTGCCTGATTTTGTTACAACTTTTCCCTTTCAAATGGTTTTGCTTTATTTCTTTCTTGCTTTACTATAAAAGATGGCAATGAATCTTTTTTGTGCTTTCAGTAGTTTTTTCTGTCTCAATCTCAACATCTCTTTTATTCCTTTCCTAGTTGCTATTGCATGTTTTCTCCTGATTTCTTCTGGTTTACTCTGCCTGTGGCCTGTCCCGGTCTAATCTGTATCATCCATCCACTTGCACAACCTGCTCCACCCATCTAGGCTGCCCAAGCAATGAAAGCATTTACCAGGACCTATAGGTGGATAATTAGGGCAGAAAACTAAAGACAAAGCAGTGTGCCTGCTGGGGTACCCCCCCAGGTGAGAAGTTGAACCTACCTAACAGATGAATTTCCTTCTACTGCTTAAAGTACAACAGATTTTTGGTCTGTAGTTAGGGCATGTCTCATATGTGTGAACTTCATGAGTTCTTCTCGGATGCAGGAAGGAAAGAAAGGTCCCTTCCTTTTTGTTCCCAGCAAACCCCTTCAGAAGCTGGAAAGATGCTCATGTTGTCACCTCTCCTGCCTTCCTTTTCAGAGTTCACATTTCTCAGAGAATGTCTCTGGTGTGTTTCTACTTTAAAAGAAAGTCAAAACTTTAAAAGTTAAAACTTTAAAGTCAAAAAAACTTTATTAGGTTGGAAAATGCATCTGGTTCTTACCTACTTCAGTGATATCCACAGAGGTTTCTGTAGCAGTGAAAACTGAGGGGAGGAACCACAAGCCTGGAGCTTTACAAAGAGTTGTGAGGGGAGAAGTGTAGCTTTCTGTCCATACACACACAGAGCCAACACTCACTGGAGTTAGTGTATGTAAAGGTATTTACACAACCATGAAGACTAGAGCTTCCTAACTGCTAGTCTTTAACAAAAACATATTCTACAATATATAGTAATGCAGAAAAATTGTATCTGCTCTGTCTGTCTTTTTGAAAGCCATGGACCAATGTACACAATAACATTCTTTTGGCAAAGTGGCTTGAGAAATTACTCTTCCCTAAGGAATTTAAATGGAAAGTCTAGCTGCCCTTTGCATCACTGTTTTGTAAGAGCAGGCTGTAAACATGTGCAACCAGAATTTGATTCAGAGCAAATGTAATCCAATTGTGAGCTTGTTTAAATGAAGTGTCTTTCAGACATTTGTATTTAATCAGAATATGCTGTGAAAGCATTGGTATTTAGACAGAGTGTTTGCCACTTGACAAAGGGAACTCTTTTTGTAAATGCAAGAGTCTTGGCAAGGTTTTGGAGTTGTATCATTGGAATGTGAGACATGCTTCCCAGTGGCCATATGTTGCAACAGTCCAGACTACCTCGTTTTGTAAATCTGTTAATGTCGTGGTACAGTTTGGAGTTTTCAGAGCAGTGGTGGCGATTTCATTCTTTGCCCCCTCTATTTTGTCCCCGTTTTCCTGCCTGACTTCCTATGTTTCCCTGAACTTTCTCATAGCCTGTACAAAAGGGGATTACCTCCCCTCTGTGTCCAGCTTCCAGTTAACATGGAAGGAATTTTGATCTCCCCAAACCATTGGTGTTGCCCATAAATGAAATGGAATGTTTTCCTATGTTAGTGAAAAATATGTCTGGTAAAAATGGGGTGAATACATGAAATAATGTAGTAAACTGTTCAATAAATTTTTTTATAACAAGGTTGGGGAGGATAGTGGAACTACATGTTTTCACCAAAAAAACCCCACTCCTATTTTTCATTTGGATTTCACTGCATTTTCCATATATGAGGCTTATGTGGAAAATC
The DNA here is from genome assembly GCA_013399225.1 of Rhipidura dahli. Taxonomy (NCBI): domain Eukaryota; kingdom Metazoa; phylum Chordata; class Aves; order Passeriformes; family Rhipiduridae; genus Rhipidura; species Rhipidura dahli. Next base: position 205,529 of record VXAC01005215.1, on the reverse strand, counting down.
CTAAATTACAGTTCCCATCTGAACTCAGTCTGAACTGTTCAACTCTGTCATTTCATTAACAGAGCTCAGGGCTTCTCACTTAAAATTATGATGTGTTGCTCATTTTAAGCTCTTGTGATAAAAACAATATAAAAATATTGCTGGAGTCTTAGCTGGATGATTTAATGCATTTAGTGAGTTGAGGGATGAGATGAACATTTGCAAGGAAGCAGAGAGATAAACAGGATTTGATATGCAGAGTGTACTTCTGTCCTCTTCATATTGTACTAGAGGAATTTGAATGCTCTGTTAAATATTTCTTCTCTGCTGACTAGAGTGGGATCTAGTTCAAGTGGAGGACAGAATTAGGTTTTTTTTTTATTTGTATCTGTAAAAAACAGTAAAGATGAGCTAAATTAAATTAAGTTTTACCTAGTATGTAGAAATTTTTTTTAAGATTTTGAGTTTCAAAGGAATGACAGACTACACACTGCTGCTAATCTGGCTGTTAGTGCCAGCATCTGTCCATATGGCACATACTTTTACTCATTTATGTTCATTAAATTTATGTGAGCATAAGAGGAAGGTAAGGACCTTTTTCAGATTTACCATCTGAAAATTTACCATCTTACTCACTTTATATGACCTGAATATAAATACTAGGAAATAGTAATCAAAACAACTTTACTGTAGTTCTGCTGCTGAAATAAATAAAATATTTATGTGTTGGTCTTCCTTAAAGTGGAGTTCTGAATGTCTAATTGCAGTTTGCATGCTTTGGATTGTTAAGAAGTTAAGGAACATTTAGCTATTGTGAACTTAATTTATTCTGTAAAGGTTCCTTATTAATCATTCATAAAACCAAATTTAAAACTAGGGTAAAGTGTGTGCAGCTCACGATCTGTATTACGTAAGTCCTCATAAATATGATATGTACAGCCAGCTCCCTTTGATTTGAATGTGGATGTCTGTGTAACAAAATACTTAGAAAGTGACTTATTCAGAGGTTAAGGCTTTTTTTATTAATTCCTCTCCCCACTGACATTAGAATTTTATTACTATTCGTGAACAAAATTAAATTAAATAAGAGCAGCTTGGTTTGGTTGGAGCTCTGTGCTAAGCACTGCAGTTTGTTTTGTTCAAGCCTAAATATACTCTTGGGTACAATAAAGGCAGTAAATGCTCTTGAGACTGCTTCAGATTTAATTCCAAATAAGAATAAAATGCAAATTACAAAAATAATTTTTCACACATATCCCAAATGCATCCCTCGTCTCGCTCCACTTTGCCCAATCAAAAGTCTTTATGAATCCTGAAATGCAGACAAACTCATAGTCTGTGACTTCATTCTCTTATTTTTCACCTTCATGTCTTACTTCACCAAGTGCCATCTTGTCTCTCTAGCCCATAGATAAATAGCAGAGCCATAGGTAGATAACCACCCAGGCTGTACCCTCGGTGTGCTGACTGCTGAACCTCTAAGACTCCTATTTATTTTGGCTAAGTGTGGTTGCTCACTTGATCTGTACAAGTCTCTCCACAAATCTACAGATGTTTCCTAAAAAATCTGTAGTAAATACGTGTGTGTGTATCTGCACACATGTATACTTTTTTGCAACACCAGAAAGGCTGATGATTAATTTTCCCAAGCATGGTCAGAGACACTGTGGTCAGGGCGGCAGTTTAGTGGCAATACCTTAAACTTCTGGCCTCAGTAATGAACGAATGCCAAAAATGCTGTTCCCATTATATATTTTCTAAACCATCTTTCCAGCAGATTAAAACATTTCTTTCTGAGTAGCCAGGAGTTGATACTGTGACAGCTGTTTCCCAGTTATGATCTGTATCTCCAGATTCTGGGTAAAGTGGGCTATGGTCTGGCACAAGTAAGAGTTGTGATGTCTGAGTGTTTAGTTTTGCTTTTAAAAAATAACTTCCCTCATAAAAATTCTATTTTTGCATAAGTAATTGAAGCAAAATTTCAAATTCAGATGTTTTTAATTCCATTCAAAGAGATACTTGTAATAAGGCATTAGTTCAGTGTCTGCATTTAATTTTTGTTTTCTGTGCTAGCATTGGCATTACAAGAAAATGCCTTAGCCTGGCAGGATATTCTGCTTCATTTGAAAAATCCTCTTCTTGTCTGGGAGGCTGTATTTGTTGCCTTGATCAACTGTCATCAGTTGCCAAAGATGACGATGGTGACAGAGCCTGTGTAGATTAAGGGTTAAACAATGAAGTTGTGTCGCAGCATAAAGGCTGCAGTCTTATATTCCAGCTTGCAAAAAAGCTGCATCAGAAACCCACACAGCTCTAATTGTAAATCAGTAAGCTTTCTAGTAATACTCAGATTAATCCACTAGAGCCAAAATTCAGGCTGTAGTTTTACAACACATGGGTAGTTGGCAATGCTAAACCTGGCTTTGCCCTCTATTTCTAATTCCTTTTCAGTTTAATCTTCCATGAGGTCTCTCTGAAACTAATGCACATGAAATAAAACAGCTGTCCCAATTCACTTTCTTATCAGCACTTTTAGTCTGTCTTTTTCATCCAATATAGTGAATTAAATATGAGATCTGATTTGACATAGAAGAAGAGAAAAACACCAAGAGACTTTTCCTTTTAGAAACAATATTTTTGAGGCTGGTATTCACTGAAATATGGATGCACTTTAATATAAAAGTCGAGTGGCTGTTTCAGTAAGTGTAACACAAATTTCCATTTTTAAATGCAAAAGAGAGAGGTTAACATCTGTGTGTTTGATTGATCATGGCATCTTTCTCATTTTCTTTGAATGGTTCATCATCTGTTTTTTTGGAGAGCCACTGTCCCATCTGCAGTCACTACCAGGAGTACTTCCTAGGAGTGAAAAGTTAATCTTTCTGGAGGCTTTGTTGTGAATAAAACATGTGGTCCCATCAGTCCTGCAGTGTTCGTTACAGCTGTGAGGGAAGTACTCATATAAAAGGTGTATATATGCATATAGGGTACAGTGGGCTGAATTCAAGTTGCTTCTTCACCCAACTTCACAGTTACCTTTTGAGTCCTGCAGGGGTGGATGGCTTCAGGCTGTGGGTGGGCACCCAGGGTGGGTGGCTGGGGACTGAGGGATGCTCTGAAGCAGAGTGCTCCCACTGCTCTGGCCAGGCAGTGGCCTCTGACTGGGGCAAATCTCACCCTTCTGAATAAAGAGCACTGCTTTGTATGCAACTGATAGCAAACTGATGTGCCACTACTGAGGTGACATCTCCCCTTACCAGGAGGCTCACTGAGCAGAAACTGGGGGTATTTATTGTACAATGTGGGGGAAAAATCAGTTGATATACTACTGCTGTGACATTTTAAAAACATACTCAGCTGTTCTCTAAAATATTAACCAAACATTAATAATGTGAACTGAGGATGTTTGAAATTCAAGAGCAATCACAACTTTATGTTTTACCAATTAGGTTTCAATTACATTCCATTTAGTAGAAAAGAAAAGGACATAAATTATGACTTTCTGCATTTAATAACATGATGTACATTGCTGGCTCTGTATGAGCATGGGAAATAAGGTGGTTACATTAATTACATTTTCACAATCAGGGAAAAGATGTTAAACCATTCCTGTTGCATCAAAAAGCTCAAGGTATTTGTGGATGTTTTTGTTTGGGCACAGGCATGGTAAGCAGGAATTGCTTCAAGTTCACTTTGGTGCTGTCATTAATTTTGATGATAGTTATGTCAGGGTGGGTTTAAATAGGTGATTTAAGGCTTACACATGCTGTTGATACTGAAAAGCCCACTTGTGTGTGTAGTCCTAGACTTTTCTGATATAAATCCAGTGCCTGCTCTTCCGTCTGATAAGCAAACTGTCACACTTGTACACTTGATCTCTTTTCTAAAACTGTCTGTTAATCTTTGCAACAGAATGAGAATACTAAATGCTTACTGCCTTGATGCTAGTAGTGTATTTTAATTTAGAAGATACTTTGTTAAATACTTCAAAGACAGAAAAATTTCAAGACAGAAAAATTTAGTGATAGTTTCAGGATTAGGATATTGGAATGGTGTTCCTCTTTTTAAATTTGTTGTTTTCTGTTTGTTTTTTTTAGTGTTGTGATCTTGGATACCACGCTAGTCTGAACAGAGCCCTAAGAACATACCTGTCTGCAGAGTATAACCTTGAAACTTCCAGGCACGAGGGATTAGACATCATTGAAAATGCAGTTGACAGCTTGGAGCCACGCAGTGACAAGCAGAGATTCATGGAAATGTACCCCACTGCTTTTTGTCCACCAATGAAATTTGAGTTCCAATCTCATATGGGTGATGAGGTCTGTATACTGACAAGTATCCCCATAGTGACTGTTTCTGTATACCAGGATAGAGAATTTATTCCCTTTTACAATGAGTTTGGTAAAAGCTACCCAAAAGTCAGTAGATCAGCAATAACATTCTGCAGAATTTGCAGCACTGTCTGTGTCTTCAAAGTTCTCGTGTAAAAACTGCTACGTGTCATTATATTCTCTGTCACTTATAATAACATTGCTATAAATTTGCTGGCCAACCTGTGCTCAGCCCAGCACCAGTGTAAGCAGTGACTTTATGTCTTTACTACCTGCATCACCCTTAACAGAGTTTGTGGGTGCTATTTGAGAGCAGCTGCAGAGCTGCTCCAAATAATTCCATGCTGCAAGGCAGCCTTTTCCCCTTCTTCTTCCTCCATTTTATCATCTGGAGATTTCAGGCTATATTGGTTCAGCTGTGCCCTGTTCTGCTACACCAAAGGCCAGTAGCAAAGCAGAAATCAAAATCACCCATGTACATCTTTTTTTCTGAAGGTCACTCTGGGGTTTGCATTTCTGTGTGATACAAAAGCAACAAAAAGCAGAAATAGAAAAGGTCATGCTCTTTATTCATAAGATGTAGTATGTACTTCTACACCTTGTAACACATAAATACTTTAAATTTAGATGGGCACATTTTATTGTCTACTTTATTAAGTTTTAATAGCTTTGGTAGGAATTCACCTAGTTTTTAGAGGAACAACCAAAGACTATTGACTGTTTTTTTAAATTACTTGCATCTTACAGCTCTTTTTGATTCTTTGTTAGGTTTGCCAGGTCACTGCCCAGCAACCTGTGCAAGCAGAGCTTATGCTTAGATATCAACAGCTACAGTCACGATTGGCTACACTCAAAATTGAAAATGAGGAGGTAAGACCTATGTCTGCAAGGGCGAAGTGTTGCACATCATTTTCAGGAAGGTGGAGTTTTTGACCTTGCCAAAAGCATGTACATGACCCTGAAGTGGCTCCAATCTGTATAAGTGGTATTAATGTTTAAAATCAAATACTGGCAAATATGCCAAGGTATATCCTCACCTGCTTTACAGAGGTTTGGAAACTTTGCTTTTACCTGTCCATACATTCACATTACTGAGTTCTGCATTTTGCAGATGCTTCAGTGTAAACTGGTTAGAGCACATGTTTTTAAATTCTTGTGACAGAAAGCCACTGAGAACAGACACTATCTTCTGTGACCATCCTCTGTCCAGTCCTCAACTTGCTACTTCTGTAGTACAAAGGAATTTGAACTGTCTTTTTTGATAGCTGACTCAAGATCTCTTATGCTCTCAGCTACAGCTATTCATAAACATGACTAATGAATGCCTGTGATGGGAACAGCTCAACTAGCAAAATAAAATGCATATTTTTGTAAAATATGGAATGAACTATTCTGTTCTCTTTCCCCTGCTCTGGCAGTGGAAATAAAATTCACTTTTATCACAGTTAAGACAATGTTCAAGTCCTTCAGTTTAAACGAGAATCTGTTTTTAGAAATAATTAAATTTCTTCATGTACTTTACTGATAAGTTTCCAGGATGCCAGTTTTTCTCATTGTAGTTTGTATGTTGAATGTCTAGAACAAAGTATTAATATCCGTGAGACATGTACAGTCATCTTAAAAAAAGAAACAACCACTTGCATTCAGAAAGTCTCTCAAGGTAACAAAGACAGAAGGAGAAAGATTATATCTTTCAATGAAGTGAAGTGCAAAGGCATAGGGGGAGAAATCATGTTTGACAGGCATGGAAGGGATATTTGCCTACATTGGAGTTGTGTGTAGAAGCGTTCATGATTTGGTTGACTTTACTAGAGACTCCATCTGAAGCAGAACTGGTAATTAAATCATATCCTTGTGAATCTTGCCAGTTACTTTATTGCAATGTGGAAACTGCATCCCTCACCCACAGCATCCATGCCCAGGTTTCCACTATGAGCAGTGGTGCTCCATAGGTCACAGGGAGGGCTGGGAGTCTGGTGTAAATTGTTTTTTCTGGAGCCCTCTCTGTCCACTTCTGCAGTCTTAACATCCCTGTGCCCCTCATCATAGCACTGCACAGTACAGGGTCACAGATTGTGTTCTTGGAAGATCACATTGTTCTGGCCAGATCCAGATCCCGATCCCTGGATGTACATACTCAGTATTCCTCATTGACCACATTTAGGAGAGCTGACCCTCCAGAGTAGTGTATCATCTCTATTGCCTCCCAGATTAGGCACCATAACCAAATCATGTCACATTTCAATTCTGATTTCAAACAAATGCTTGATCCACTACAAAGCCAACACAAGAGTACATCTGTGTTTGTGGGTTAGACCATGGTAAAGCAGACAGGAAACCTGTTACACAGATGTTTGTTATAGCACACCTAACTTCTCACATTTGCACACCAGTTTGGGGGAGTGTGCCAGAGAGTTACTGTGAGTAATGAGTTTCCCTTCTAAGCTGTTGCTACATATATATTTCTGTTGCATTTGGCAAACTGTGCTTTTTAATACCAGGTTAAGAAGACAACAGAGGCTACCCTGCAGACAATACAAGATATGGTCACCATTGAAGATTATGATGTGTCAGAGTGTTTCCAACACAGTCGCTCAACAGAGTCTGTGAAGTCAACAGTCTCTGAGACATATCTGAGTAAGCCTAGCATTGCAAAAAGAAGAGCAAACCAGCAGGAAACAGAGCAATTCTATTTCATGGTATGTTGGTTGCTTCCTCATTCATGTGATACAGACCAAACACCTGAAGTAAACATTATCCAGAAGTTCCTGGAATTTATGTGTCATGCACAGTAATATATTCATCTGCATCTCTACAGAAATTCAGAGAATATCTGGAAGGTAGCAATCTCATCACAAAACTTCAAGCAAAACATGACTTGCTGCAGAGGACACTTGGAGAAGGTAAATGTCATACAATAAACTGAAAAGTGTTTCCAAACTATGCTGAAATGCCAGAGATATGCAGGGAAAGAATTAGAAAACTTGAAGCTTAATTGTCCACTTAAGCATAGATTCGATTTTTATCAGTCACATTTTGGTGCAGTGGTAAGAGTACACAGTAAATTGATTTTACTTCTTCAATACATACTTACTTCCCCTGCACAGATGTTTAGACAAGTGACTCTATTTGGCGACAGAACTATTGAATGAAAAATCTCATGTCTGAAAGGAGAACAACACAGTCGGTGCAGGTTGATTTAAGAACTGTGACAAATGTACTGTTTCTACATCCTAACAGTCTCTGTTGACTTGAGGGTTTTTTTGAGACTTGAGAGAGAGTGATCTTTGTAAAGCACACAGAATTATCCAGGATGCATCTTGTACAATAGACTCACTAGTGCAGCATTTCTAGCACATGGACACTAATGTCCTTCTTGCAGCCTAAGAGCTCAGTGGAGCATTTATCAAAGGTAAAAGGTGAAATCCTGACCTCACTCTCAGTAGTGGGTTTCTTACAGACTTAATCTAGTGTTATTTTTTACTAAGTATTTGCATATTGTAAACTTAAATGAATGAAAACTTCATGAATAGCTCTATAACTGTTGATTATCATTATTGCACATAAAATTACCGCATTGCAAATTACAACAGCAGAGAATTGTCCATTGTTCTGAACACTCTTGGCAGTTTTTAAAAGTATATCTTAAAATCTAGAGCAAGTCAGCAGAAGTAAAGATCAAATGCAGTAAAGCTGAATTAAGGCAGTAATGAATCACACACTATGTACAGTTCCAGCCTGTCTCTTACCAGCCCTCCCAACAGGCACTTCCTCATGCACCAAAGGGAAAAGGGGAATTGCAGTACAAACCTTGAGGTCCAGACACACAGAGTGGAACAGACTTGAGAAGTGAGATTATACCACAAAGAGTAAAAATCCTCTCCTGGAGGTTAGAGACTGTGATTTAAAGTTTAGACTCAAGAAAGAAAACCTATTTGCTAAAAGAATGTCTCTAAAAGATGTGTCAGCTTATTTCCTTTTTACTGCCAAGTATCTGTTGTTAATCACAGCTCTTCTTGGTTTTAATGCAAAAGCCCAGATGCACAAATCCCGGATGCACAAATGGAGGTGCCTAAAGAGCTATTAGCAGTTCAGTGGCTGTAACCCAAACAAAGCCCCTGACCAGGGAGTGACTGAGGTTGTGGGTAGAATATAAGCAGCATTTTCTTTCAAAACTGAATTGTAGAAGATGGTAGCTGTTTTTAGACAGCTACCTACATTACCTTCTTTCTCATGAAAGTTTTCATTTAATAGATTTTTATTTTGAATGTGTATGGTGGGCAGTTTATTTGTACAAACCAGTGTGCAGCTGACTTTAGTCAAAAAAAGAGGACATTTTTCTCTTGGAAGCTCACTGACAATGTATTTGGAAAAATAAAGTGAAAGGGAGGGAAACAAAAGGCAGCAGAATCTGCTGCATAAACCATGTTGGAAAAAAGTAAGGAAAGAATTCTTTGAAAGGAAACCTAAAGAAAAACTTCTCAGCAGGGTGACCTAAGTGATAAATTGCCATTAGGCTCTGGGCCATTCTGCCATGCTGAGGCATGCTTGGACTATTCTGTTTGAAGTGTTTCCTTCCACACACCAGCTGTAACCTCCATGTAGTTAATCTGTGTTGCCCACAGTGGTTTTGAACATATTTGTGGTCCCATCACCATAGCATGGCACATACAAGTAGTAGCCCAAACATACACATTTACATTCAGAGCTGATATTTGGAGCAAAAGCCATCATTTTTGCAGGTTAAAAAGTTCAAGTACCCCCTTTAGTTGAGTCATGTCCTGCATTAGAGTGCCCATGCCTGAGACAGAGGACCTGGTTTCTGAAAGTTTCTTGAATGGGGGGGATTGAAAGGATTGACTTACAGCAGAATTATAAATGTTACTGCTAATATAGAAATGGATTTGTTGTAAGTGAACTGCTTCCCTGCTCCCCTCAAACTGCCTTTTCTGGAAACTTTCATGTCAGCAAGACTGTAGACAAATAACACAGTGTGCTGTGTTAAATAAAGCTAGGGAGAATGGGGGGAGAAGGAGAGCATTGTATCAACTGCTGGTTTTCCTTTTGCACCCTTTCTTGCTTTTATTCAAAACTGTATGTAAGGATGTGGGCTGGATCGATCCAGCTTCCCAGCTGGTGTCCATAATGTTAACAGCATTTGGCTTCTATTCTGCTTCATCACCTGCCTACCACAGTCTTGCTGTTTGTTTATGGACACAGCAGATACATAGTTGTGATATGCACAGGGAAGATAGATGAAGTGCTCTGTGCTGAATGTGCATTACAGACTTGGAAAGTAAATAAAAAACACTCAAATGGAATTGAGACTAAACATAGGAAGCACACTGATGCTCGTATTAATCCTGATCCAAAGGCTCCTCTATTGAAAAAAGACATTAACAAAGCAAAGAGAAGTGCAAGAAAGAAAAGGAATTGTAAAAGAAATTGCCCCTACATTCACTTTTTGCCCTAAACTGTTAAATATCAAAGATGTGTTTAAAATCCCCCAGGCACAGCATTTGTAACATCTTCTGTTTTACTAGCATTTATTATTGGGATTCTTAGTTTCAGTGAATTGCCCGTGGTAACGTGAGTAGGGGAGAAGTCCCTGGCTTACTCTTTTTCTGTTATAGGTTATTTTTTCATACTCCTCTTTGATCTCTCTTTTTCCCCTATCTAAAATAGATGCCAACAAGATACACATGCCTTAATGTCAGAGATTTTTCCCAGAGCTGCTTCTTTGTGCCACTTTCAGGGGATCCACACTCTTCTGGTACTGCAGAATTCAGGACTGTGCAGTACTTAGCGTGCATCTGAATATTGGCACACACTAGTGTGCTTTTCATATCACTGTTATTCATTAGTGCTGGAATCTGACAAGCTCTTTTGGTGTCACTTTCAAATTGAGATGTGTACTAAGACCTAGCCCAAGAGAAGCTTAAAGTGATTTTCGAAGTTCGTATTCCTAGTTCTGTTCACTGGCATAGATGTTTAATTCTTCCCTAATACCTTACTTGAACCTGTTAGTAGTGAATTTTGTTTGCACTATGTCACTTAACCTCTTTGAAGGTTTTCATAGTTTTGTCAGGTTTTGATACAAAAGGATTTCAGTAATCTGCACAGTGCTCTGCCTCCTTTGCTGCTGTGATCTCTCAAGACATTAATAAATGCCTTATGGATTGCATAAATGGTCCTAATGGCAGGGCTTGAGTAAACGGCTGTTACATTTTCTGCCATGATGAAAAAAGACCATTCTAAGTCCCACTGAGTTTCCCTTTTCTTCACCAGTTTTTGATCAGTGAGAATATTTTGCCACTCTGTCTATGGCTGTTTAATTGCTTTAGTCACCTCCTGTGAAGAAAGTTGTCAGTAGCCTTTGGAAGACTAAGGGAATTAATTGAACTGATTCTTCTTTATCCAGTATTTTACTGACATGTTTAAAGATTTTTAATAAATTATTAGCACACAATTTCCTTTTGGCAATGTTTGGCTCATTACCATGATATTTGTCCTGTTTCATTATTTTGCTTTTCATTATGATGAGTCAGGCATGCCTGACTTACTGGTGTGTCAATCTGCAAAGAAGCCTTTCTGGAGTATGATATTTGCTTCTTTCCCTGCAGTTCTCTGTGGTGTTTCTCAGTGACAGTGTTGTACTTTTTTCCTGCAATACACAGAGAAAAGAGAATAGGGAGTCTTTCTATAACTACTCATGTCTAGAGCTCTGTATTTTCAGCACTGAACAGGTTTAGGCACAAGGCACAGAGATGTAATCTAATCTTGGCACAGCTCTATTTCCATACTGATTTAGCCACTGAAACATATGAGCACCAACAATAGACATTGTTTGGAATTTTACTTGAAATTACTTACAGTATCATGTGACTGTTTATCTGTGGGCAGGCTTCTTAAAAGTTGTTCCATAACATGGGTTGTGTTTGTATTTTAAATGGATCTGTGGAGATAGATAACTACACTGCCCTGTTTGTTGTATAGTTGTATATCTTTTGCTGGTAGCATGAAAGTTAGGGCAAAAAATAATTTGCTAAGTGTAATTTAGATACAAAAATTTCAACCTAAAATCTACAAATCACTGTTTCCTGTTTATTGAACTTTCTAGGTCACAGGGCTGAATACATGACAACAAGGTAAGATATTTTTATCTGACTTGGTTTAGAATTAAAAAATAGGTAAAATCTTAGAATTTACAAATTTTAGAACAACTTCATAAGGCTTGTTGCTATTGTTGTATAAATTATGTATAGACCCTGTGTGTTTTAACAATTAGCATTTCTGTTTCAGCATGCTGATGAGTAAAGGACCAGATGGTTCATCTTCCTCATTCTTGCGAGCTGCTTTGGCCAGTGTCAAGGGTGGGAGGAGCTGGGAGATCCTTAAAAATATTTGTGAATCACACATCAAATTTGGAAGTTCCAGGGGGCACTTTGATGCTGGAAAAGAAATATTTTTCAGTTGTCAGAGATACCTTGTCCCTCACAGTTTGTAATTCCCTTGGTCAGGATTCAGAGTTTAAAACAACACAGTAGGAAGATCAGTTTGGGCAGTGGGCTGTGTCTTTGGTAGCCTAGCTCTGGACACAAATACCTGCCTCCCCCAGCATCCACGTGTTCCGTACTTAAATGGCTCTCTATGTCCACAGAGGAGAAGGGATTCAGTGTTAGAACTCCCAGATTTGTGCTGCACGTACTTTTTCAGCTGTGTAATGCCACACCTTTGAAGCTGCCTCCAGATATAAGCCCAGATAAGCTCCGCAGCCCCCAGAGACTAGGAGGGGGCAGTGGCAACTGCTTGGATTTGCAGCTGCCACTTGTATGTGTCACTGCTACAGGCAGTGTGTCCTGGTAAAGCAGGAACAACCAGCCCAGCTTTCTTGGCCTCACTCTTCCCTTTCCGTGCAATGCATCCTTGCCCAATGCCTTCAGGAAGCATCTTGCCTGGTCCCAGTGTTCCTGGGACATCTCTACAGACTTTACACCAGATTTTCTCCCACCACTCCATGTTCTTTTCCAGCTCTGCAAAGTTGGACTTGCTCAACTACTTTCCTTCTATGACTTCATTTGAAAAGTGGTAACGAATCAGAGCATTCTTCCCAGTTGCTGACATTAATTCTGACAACTGTGTGTTTAACTCTGCCTCCAGATGCTACCATTTCAGGAATGCATGGAAAGCAACAGGTTTATGTCTAATGAGAAAAACTTCCTTTTCTGACTCCAAAGCAGGCGACTCATCAGGCTCACATCATCCTAAGTTCCCTGCTGTGTAAACAGCTGAAAGAAGATGGTGGATTCAGGCAATGATTTTAGCTTAGTAAAGTGGGAGAGCAGTGAAGCCATCTTACCTCTTATCTTCTCACAGCTGGTCACTTAGATACTCTGAGGTGTAGGGCCTGCCCATCTGTTCCTCAGCACCAGCTCCTGGGCTTTGGCTGGGCCCTGCCTGTTGCCCCAAGGTTCAGTTACATTTCCTGTTAGACTGTGAGACATGCAAACAGAAATGTTCATCAAGGTCAAAGTTAAATTGTAGGAGGGAAGAGGATATATTTAAAGATGAGTTTGAAATAGCAGATAGTACTCAAACAGACTGAAGTCCTACAGCTGAATGCTCTATACCTTATTGTTCCTCACTGATCCCCCAAAAACATTTGATTTTTTGCTAATTCCGAAAAACCCCATAGAAACTGCTGGTGCATGGGAACTAAAAAAGCTGTTAGCATGACATTCACAAAGGAGTTTGTTACCTAGAGAACAGCATTTATTTCCTGTAATCTCTTTCAGTTGTAGTCATCACATGTGTAACACACTAGGTACAATTTTGCAGAGCAAAGTTTTGTGTGTTCTTCCTATACTTCTTTTTGTGTTATGCTGGTTTTATTTGTTCAAGTTGATATACTTTTAATTCCATTAGCTAATTAGCAAGGTGTTTCTTTTTGTGTGTGAAGTTCTTGGTGGTTGGATGTGTAAAGCTAAAGCTGTTTAACCTCCCTGGCTGATGGAAAATGCAGACAGTTTGGTTTAGAAGCATCTTAGGAGTGTGCTGAGCAGCTTTAATTTGCATTTGAAGCTTCTCAGCATGAAGCAACTTTTCTGCTTGATAAGAGGAGCTTCGTGTGGTCTGTGTTCTGCCATGGCTGGCAGGATGAATTCCAGTGGTTGCTGCACATTTTATGCATGACCACAACAAAAAGGGCCTTTCCAATCATGCAGTGTTTGGAATAAATTTATATGGTAAAACTGCAAAACAGGAATTCATAAAGAATGTCATTATTTATCCATAAGTAATGCATTTTTAATGGGGGAGTTTTCCAGTCTTTAATCAATGTTACACTTAAATTAGATGAAAAGCCTTTATTTGATAAGTACTGTGTTTATTGCTCCCTTTACAATGTTCTGTTGTTTTGCCATGAGCTTACAGACATTTCATTTTATTGCGTGACTTAATTCTACCTTGCTCAGTAATCATATTCCCTTCCCTTAGGCCTCCAAATCTTCCCCCTAAGCCCCAGAAACACAGGAAGCCCAGGCCCCGATCACAGTGTAGTGCTAAGTTGTTTAATGGTGATTTGGAGTCGTTCATCAAGGTACTGGCACCAGCCACCCCAGTGGCTGATCTCAACACTTCTTACTATAATGGTCACCACCTCACAAAAGCTGAGGCAGATCATTATGTTTAAGTCTGTCCTGGGGCTCTTCTTTCCCAGTTGATCAATATAATACTTCCTGAAGTCAAAGGGAAAGAGGGGGATTCATTTCTCACATGAGCCTCCCCACAGTTTTGTTAATCAAGTAGGAATAGTATTGGCAGCCTGCATTAAAGAGGAAACTTAGCTTCATGTAGAAGATAGGATGTAGTGGTGCAGCCCACAACCTACCACAATTTCCTGCTTGCTATTTTCATTACATTCAGTGTTCAAAGTCTGTGGAGAAGCAGTATTTCCCTGGGTTTGATATGCAGATTTTGATTTCCTATGACTTTAGGAATTTATTATATTGTGTGAAATTGTGATCACCGCTATTCTGGATCTTGTATCTTTGCTGTATTTACTATCTTCTTCTTTCTCATACTTTTATTTCTAATAATGCTTCTAGCCGAGGCCGAAGGAACTCTCACACGAGACATCAGGTATAGTTCTGGTGACAAGAGAACCAGCTCTGCCCTTGCTCTCGGGTTGCATTCATGCCTGGCTCAAAATCAGTTCTTTCAAAGACCTGGAGGGAGAAGTTTGCATTAAGAAATGAGTGAACAAATATAGCAGGCAAAACTAAACCAGAGCAGAACCCTGGAGGGATTGAAGTCTTAAATGATGGATATTTTCTTACTCATTTTCAAGCACCAGCCAATCACAATTAGTGCCTCTGGATGCTAGCTGACACAGCTACAGGAGAGAAATCTTTAAAAAATTGTAAAAATGCATTTATAAATGCAGTGAATAAAATTCTTGACTGCAAACTCCGTGAATTGGGTTTGAATGTTACAGGGATTTTTTTTTCTTGTTCAACATAGCTAGCGGCAAACATTTTGCAGAACAAATTCTGCGCTCAGTGGCACTGTACAGGTTTAGCTGTCTTTGAATCATGCTTTCAGAAATCCTCAATACACTATTATTTTTATTATTATTGTTATACAGGATGTGCCATGAAATGCAAAGACTTTGAGAAATCATCACATGATGAAATACATGAGTATCATGATCACTTTCTTACTTAAGAGTGAAAGCAAGCAAGGAAGCAGAAATTCTCACAATGTAAGCCCCTGGACTAGAGAAGGGCAAAGCAAATCAGGAGAAATGGTACCCCATCATTTTCCTTCACAGAGACAAAGTGACACATGACAGTTTGGGTGACAGGGCTTACTTGCAAGTGGGGAGTCCTACATAATTAGTCTTCAAAAGGAAAGAGGTCAAAAAAGCTTGTGGCTTTATGACAGATTTGCCACTGTGGGAGCTACCCCAGGACAGCATCTCTGCCCAAAACCATGTCATTCCTGATAGGGATAAGTCATTTTGACAGGCACAAAAGGATTACAGCTAGTGAAATACAGTATCACACCAAATTGCTTTTTGTTAGAGTTTTGCATCATAAGAAATTATAACTAGTCACAAACATATATTCACTGACTACACACATCAGATTAAATTCACAGTAGCAGTAGGGTCACTGTTCTTGACACTTACCAACACAGATTGTTGCTTCAAATTATTGTTGTTTGATTAGATCCAAAAGGCAAAGCTATTAGTTTCGATTATTTCAGGGTATTACTTAAGTACAAAGTTTTGCGTGGTTCTGAACAGATTCTCCAAAACCATCTATGAAAGTGATTTGGGTTTGGGCTTTGTTTGTAATTTCTTACTGCAAACACTATCTTTTCCTAGGCTTTACGTTCTTTGCATGAACCAGTGTACTAACAGGAGATGTGGGTGCATGTTGTGCACATTTTCTAATACTCTGCTTTTCTGGAGAGCCAGCCTGCTCAGTGTTGGTGAAGATGATGGTGTTCCTGGGATTAACAACTGACATGTTCCAAGGGGTTTTTTATTTAGCTGTTACCAAACCATGACAAGTCAAAGAGGAAATGCTAATCCAGCCATTACTGGTTCTTGGCTAGCCAGTCTTTGCTAGGTGTTAAATTAAAAGACAAACAAGCCACAATTTAAATAGCATAGTTAGTGATAACAGTCTTTTGTAAATCCCTCTAAAACAGCACAGAGTATAGCTAAGATTAGGGGTTAGGTTACCTCAGGAAGTGCAATGTTTCATTGTTCTGCTGTGTGTTATTTTTCAAACTTTTTCAGTAGTTTTTTCTACTTGAGCTTAATTCATAAACTTCCCATTAGTGTAGTTTAGCATGAAAACAAAGTACTAACTTGCAAGAGGAAATGTGCATTCTGAGTTACAAGGTGCTTTTGAATTCATGGTTTTATAATTCAGACTTATTTTTCACTAAACTTCCAAATGATTTAGTCAATTCTCTGAGTGCTTACATACTGGAAATGCATTTGGAAAGAAAAATTACAGCTTTCAAGACAAGAAATTCTAAGATTATTTATGAAACAGTAATTTTTGCAGCAAAGCACAACTTTTCCAAATAATTTTTAATCATATTATTTATGTTTTTAATCTGTATCTGATGATTTCTGGTCACTAGTGTGCTTGGGTTAAGGCATCCCCTTTTTAAAGTGCCAGTACAAAAGGACTCTAATGGTTCTTTCAGAAAATAAGCAGTTTAAAAGAAAAAGACAAGTAATTCACTGAAAATTAGTATACAGTCATCTTCTCCCCTTCCCATCACATACATTTTCTATCCTTTTTTAAAACACTTTTGTGTAACTGAAAATGCAGCTACAGACCTGCTGCTGTATCACTGCTGAGGTGGGGAGCTGTGATTCCTGAGCTCTGCCACTGGCAGGGGGGGAGGTATAGGCTGTGACCTCCCTTTCCCAGTAATTTTGTGCTTAGAGAAGAAGCAGCTGAACCACATGCTCAGCTCAGAGAAGCTGCAATTCACCACCTGGTGATTACCAGCCATTTAGAGTGGCCAGCAACAACCTGCCAGGCCCTCAGCTCCCCGGGGCAGGGCACACAAACCAGCAGAGCACATTGCAGTGCTCTCAGTCAGGAGGAAGACATTCTGGTACCCCATGCGATGTCATTCAGTGGCTCTGCTCCAAGAACATTTCTGACAGTCCAGCAAATCCAGAAATACCTTGTAAATTGTTTGCCTTAAACACTCTGTTTTACAAAAAAACTCTACCAAGCAACACAAAAACCCCACATTGAGGAATTAGGTCCTGTGTAATTAGGTCCACATAGGATTTTCTCCACGAGGAAAAAAAAAGTCAGTTAAATTGATGCAGAGGGATCATCTTCACCATGAATTACTATTCTTAATGATAATCTTTCTAAAAAGGCAAATTCACTGCTTTTAACTCATTTTGCTTCAAAAATCTAAAATGCATGCATGAGCCTAGATGTCACATACAGTGTTAGCCAGATATGGTGACAGAGGTAGAGAACTGAATTTCCTGATTAAATGATATTAAGAACCATAATTCTTTTCTTCACCTGTTCCTTTTCCTCCTTCCCTAAGTGGGAAGAGAACTCTGTTGGAAGTGGTATTTTTTCTTAGCTGTTTTTTTACCAGCACTGTATGTCCATCTAGATTGACCAAGAAAGTGTGTTTTCACATTAGGCTGTAGTAGGGAGGTTTCCTCTTTCTGATCTGCAGCTCACTCGTTCTGCTCTTGTTTCTGCAGGATTCAGGGCAAGTCATTCCTCTTATTGTGGAAAGCTGTATCAGATTTATAAATTTATATGGTAAGCTCTGAAAAAAGCTATGTCATTTCATTGTTGCCCCAACTTTTTCACACATCTTTTACATTACTCATTTAGCACCACAACTTTGTTTTTAAAATAGAAGTTAAAAGTATTTCTAAAAATAAATTAATTTTTCACCACTGTCTCCCATCTTTTCTGCAGGTCTTCAGCATCAGGGAATTTTCAGAGTATCTGGTTCCCAGGTGGAAGTCAATGATATTAAAAATTCATTTGAGAGAGGTAATTGGATTTTCATTTATTTGAGCACCTTAATATCTGACATTTAAAAATCTTCTAAATTCTAATTATTTTCTTGACTGTTTAAACAGATTGTATGTACTGTGTACTGCACCTAAAACTTTGCACCATCATGTGCTTACACATGGAGTACAATGATGACATGTGCATGTTTATCCCCCAGTTATGTCCTAGCAGCTTGAGGGTTTTTCTTATTTTGTTCAGACAAGACATATGACTCTTCAGTCAACTGTAAACATTAGTTTTTTGTTACTGGTAAACTGCAAATAATAGTTTCTGTGCATTTTATTTTAAAGATCCTCAGAAAAGAAAGGTAATGAGTTTCATTTGATTCAAGAGACTGCTTAATGCAATTTTAAAGTCCTGTTGTTTGATCTTCTGGAATATGAGTGCTCAACTTTCTGATCCTTCTGCTAAAGTTTCATCACAATCCAGGAAAATAGGGGGTAAAAAAAAGAGTCATTCCATTTTTTGTTCCCAAAGGAAACTTCAGCTTCAGAGGAGGAATTACATGAAAAATACCAGGAAGTAAAACCAGCTTTTTAAACATTGGTGGCTTCCAACACCCAGGGTAGGATTGCTCTGCTAGGGAAACCAAGATCGAGCAATCCTCTAACTGTGTTAAAGCAATACTTGTTACAAATTTTTAAATCTTACATTCATTTTTCTTGAGTCTGAAAAGCTGGGGTTTTTAATTTCTAGGAAAAATTAAAACATTTGCAGATCATGCTAATAACAAAACCCTTGGAGCAAGAAGTCTTGTGACTAAAAGCATGAAAAAATATGCACAGTCTTTTTCTCCCCAATAATAAGTATTAGTTATATATATCTTGTTAAACCTGATCTTGTCTTTGACAAGATACATAAAGCAGCTGTTTTCACCTGCTAAGTGAAGCCACAACCCTCCATTCTTCAGCTTTTAAATCTGCTTATTCTTAACTACTCCTCCTAGGTGACGTTTTCCTTGAAGATCCATACATTTAAAAGCTTTTCAAAATAAAGATTAAGCCTTTAAATTACATCAGTAAAATAGTGCAGTCGTGGCTGAGGTTTCAGTTAGGTTTTCAACAAAATGGTTGCACATATTCCTGATGTTTTAAATTTTTAGAATGAAGACAGATTTTCAATTCAGTGAATGATCTAACTCCATTTGCTTTATGTAGGGCTTCAAGGAAAGTCTGCAAAACTCTATTCAATTAAGAATGTTTGGCCTTTTTATTTTACTAACTGTAAATCACAGCGTGTCCATAAATACCTATCTGGAAGTTCAGGACCTGAGAGAACACTAGGTTATGTAATTTTAAGGAAGCTTTATTTAGGCTGCCTTTTTTTAGTTTAATCATAGTCTGGGATTTCTAAATCAGTGTTTATTATCTTCCTTGAATGCTTGCATTGCCACTTCCCACACACTAAAAACAAAAACCGCCCAAAATGTCACTCCCTTATAAAAACGTTTCATGCAAGAATGCTTCTGCATGTGTGTTTCATTCACTTTATTTACTTTTTAAGGTGAAAATCCTTTGGCAGATGACCAAAGTAACCATGACATTAACTCAGTTGCTGGAGTACTGAAGCTCTATTTCCGAGGGCTGGAAAATCCTGTCTTTCCTAAGGAAAGATTTAATGATCTTATTTCTTGTATCAGTAAGTAGAAATCTCTGTTTTTTTCTCAATAGAATTTTGCTTTCAGATAACACAGTAGTAGCCTTAAAAAAGAGCTAACTTCACAGATTTTCCTAAGATGATTTGTTTGCCATGTGTAGCAGTCTGGGTCAGTTGTTAGTCATATTCACAGCTGTGGTTGTTCCCTTTTTCCACTGGGATTAATGTACAGTACAATTCTTTGTTTAATAGGGCAGGAAGAATATCTTTTGGTGTACAAGGGATAGTTAAATTTAAACACATTATTATTTTCCTCTGTGCACTGAGGCAGACAGAAGAGAATGAAGTCATGAGCATGCAAACAGATTGTGTTACTTTCCAAGAAGGTTTTTATGCCCCACAGCTTGGGGTCAGCACTGGTGAATAAGTAACTAACTGCTCAACATTGTGTAATTCTGGACCTTTATTGTGCTCAGCTTAAATCCACCAATCCAACCCAGGAAACTGTTTGGTGCAGGCATGGAAGGGAACAGCTGAGTGCTGTCTGCAGGAGAGCCTGGCCTGCCTTCCCACCCACAAGTTGTAATAGGATGCCTTGGAGGAGCATCTCATGATGTGTGTGCTGCTGGTGCTCACAGCCAGACACAGAGAGGCTGGAGTAATTTGGGAATTTGTCAGTGGGTGAGTGAACTGCTCTGAAAAGCACAAAACCTCTTCCAGTTCACTGGCCCCTGCAGGTGTTGGGGATGAGGTTAAGCTAACCATCAGTAGACCTGCTGTCCCCTGTGGGCACCGTGGTCAGAGGAGCTAGCTTGGAGGAAGAATTTCCTCTCTACCCTTCCTTTATAACTTGCCTGCTTCAACCAAATGGAGGAAGAGGCAGTTTGGCAGGTAATGACAGCCAGTCCTTTGGAATATTAATTGGGTGAGGCCCTATGAACTGTTACTTTGGCAGAGGTCTGAGCCCAGCAGGCAGGGCCACCAAGTGATGGGTGCACAGTGTCCCAGGCTGGTGATCAGGTGGGGTTTTCAGCTCCCAACTTGGGGGGCACAACGTGTGTGGTTTGCTTCCCACATAGGGAGGATTGCAGTAATTCCTCCTGGAGGTTACAAATACATGGATCACTGTGACCACATGTATGTGCAATATTTTGTGCTTCATTTTTTCTGCAGGGTTTTCTGCAGCTATTGCTGTTTACAGACTTGGTGGCACTGAGGAGTCCTAAAGGACCTGAAAACCACAGTTTAACAGTCTGATCTCTGATGCTGAGGGGGACACTGTCTTTTTAGGAAGTATAATCCTGGTTCTGCTTCAGTTCAGCTTTAGCTAGCTATGGTGCCACAGCCCAGAAAATCTCTGCAAATCATAGAAATTCAAATCTAAAAATGTGTAATTTTGACTGAGTGATTTTCTGTGTGACAGGGATGATAGAACTTCACCTAATAATCCTGCACCTGTTTTCATAACTTCTGGATGAATTAAAACATATCTGCTGGAAAAATTTATTGATTTAGTGGCTTCAGTTGATAGAAAATCTACCACATTCTTGGATAAGATGTTCAAATGATTTAATCACTTTCATTATTAAACATGTGCACCAGATTTCTTTCTCAAAGTTTCTGCTGTCAGATTCTGCCCATTTGATCTCTTTATGTCTTCACTATTTTGACTAAGCACTAAGAAAAATATAAATGGTGGTTCTTACATGTGGAGATGGTATTGCAGTCTGCTGTGTTGAAGAGCTTTAAATACAATTGTAAACTAAATTGCAAAATACCAAGATTGAGTGTTCAGTTTATAGAGATTATACAAGTGAATGCTCAGGAGATGTGAAGATATTTACTCGAAACAGCCTTTTAAATGGGTTCCAAGAGGAACCTGGATGATTTCAAAGAGTTTTCATTCACCATTGGAGGGACTGAAGAGGGACTGAGGTGTTTGGAAAGAGGGGTAGAATTTCAGTGGACTGAGCAGATAGATGTATGTGGCACCTGCAGAGGCAGGAGTGATTCACCAACCTTTCAGAGCATCACTGTCTGAGAGGGTTCCAGTTCAGCTGTCCTGAAAAAGGTATTTATTTTGTTGTTAAGAACTTGAAGAAAAATGGCTGTGAATAATAGATCCTTTATGCTAGATCTCTTGTTTTCCATAGAGAATGTCCAACTATTGCAGTGAATTATTTTCTTGTGAAAGAGTTGACAGCCTTTTATTTAAATAATAATATCATCCAGCAGAGCTGAAATCAGGAACAACAATAGCCTGGAACAAAGTTATTGCTTTTTGCAACAAAATTTTAAAATGTTTGTTGAGAAAGAGGTGTTGCCATCTGATCCTGGTTTAGACTGAGTGTTCTCTAAGGGTATCATAAATCTGGGTTATCATCTCTATGACAGTTTGTCAAAACAAGGTGTAATGACTGAGTAGTTCTGCAAGCTTTGACTTCTGCTGTTGCTATTGTACAAGGAAGCAGAGGATTTTCTTCCTGATAATATGGTGAAAGAGTCCAAGATCTGCTTTCTGATGGGTTTTGGAGGAAGCATGGTGGGGATGATTTTGTCATTTGGTTTGGTTTTCACAAGATTATCATTAGGGGCACGCTGAAATGGCATATCAGTGCCTTCAACACAGGGAGGAGAGTTCAGTGTGGAGCAAGGCAGGACAAAGGGGATTTTCTCTTTGAGCACACCAGGGTGAGTTTACTTTGTGTTGTCACAGAGGGATGAGTTTGAAAGAAAAATGAGGCAAGAAACAGCTCTTGTGCCTTGCACACAGAGCAGCCCCAGCAGCATATGCTGGGAACAAGGGGCTGTGTGATTGCATCTTCTGGTTATCTGAGAAGCCTGAGTGTTTTTACAGCTGTGTACTGTTCTATATGCTTTGTTGAATGGTGCACCATTTCCAAGGAATAAGAATGTTTTATTGGGAAAAAAACCCAAAACAAGCCAGCAAGCATTTTGAAATATGCTATGTAGCACCTACATGGTACATGTTATTGTAAACTGTGGTTCTAAAAGACCATTTGCATTGCTGTATTTTAACCTTAACACTGGATATCTTGCAAAAAGGAAAATCGTCCAGGCAAGACTTCTCCTCCATTTCAGACTTCGAATCAGTCATAGTTGCATTAGGGGTTTTTTTCTGTGCTTCTGTGGCCTCAGATATTATGTATCTTGGTCTTTCTGCTGCTCATGGGAGCAGGGCCAGACTCCCTTTTTCTGTGAGAACATAGGTCAGTGTAACTTCTTTAGATCACAATTGATACATAAAGTCCAGCAAAGTTTCGCATGTTTAATGAAGTGTTTTTAAATACTCTTAATTCATATTGCATTCATGATCTGAAACATAGTGAGGAAAGGAATAAACATTCTTTTCAAATAGTTTTTCAAGATAAATGTCAATGTGGTTTCTTAATCATTGGCAGAAATTGTTACAGAAGGGGGGAGAGAGAAAGCAAATTTGTAAAGTAATGTTCACATAAAACTGTAAAAGGGCAGAATGTCACACATTTTATATGGAAATGTAATGTTGCCAGTGAAAAACCCCTTGAAACTGAAGTACTTAGTTATGGATGTCAGGCATAATTGAGGCTACAGCTGCAAAATGAACCTTTCCTCAGTACAGCCACCAAGAAATTCCTTTACATTTATGCATATATTTCCAAATGAAATAGAGCATTGTTAGTTAATGCTTTCCATTTTGTAAATACAGTGGAAACAATACAAAATTACTGTGATTTTTATGGCAATTTGTATTAATTAGACTCATGAAAACAGTGTTATTCTGTTTGGGCATATGATCTAATTTAGATAAAATTTGGGCCAAATTATATGCGCTGGTCCAGAGCAAGCATGAAAGGTAGAACAGAACATAAAGAATCTATCTGATTATGGGCCGTAATTCTTCATTCTTATCTTAAAGAGTGGCTACTCTTGGTCCCAGCAGTGTTCTGTAATCCAGAGGACAATCCAAGGTTGGGGTGGGAAGGAGGAGAGTTGCACTGCATTTTTTTCTGTCCCTTTGTAGAAACAGGTTGGGCCAAAGACAAGAAAAGTACTTGTAACAGGAGCTCCATGGAGGCAGAACATACAGAAGCTGAGCTTAGTAGGGCTGGCTGTAATTCACTTCATGCTGGGGGGCTGCAGTTTCTCTTCTGGTGGGAGCTCTTACACACCTGACTTACTCAAGTTCATGTTTACAGAGATAGCTGTGCCGTGCAGCAGCAGGCACACCTCAGCTATTCAGACTGCTTAACATCTGCACAGAGCATTACAATTCTTCGTGGTTTCATCTCCCTTGCCTTAAATTTCATAGACAAAAATGGCAGGATGAATGAAAACTTATATCTTTTTTCATTCTGCTTTTTATCATTTTAGTCCCTTGCCACCAGTGGTACCCGTTTACCTAAAGATATAAATGTTATGAAAGAAAATAGCTTTACTGCTTTTCCAGGCTATTGCCCACTACTTAAAAAGTAAAAAATTATCCTGAATTGTCAACTCTCCATGAAAGTTTCAACAAAATGGGAAGTGTTTCCTTGCCTAGGTGACAGTGAAGACTGCTGGGTTTGTAATACCTTCTTAAATAGATCCGAAAGAGCTGTGAGTGGCATTGCTGAGTTAATACATACGAATCTTTGAGCTGGATTGGACTCATCTACCAAAATGAAAAGAGGCACAAATTGTTAACTTCAGCACTAATACATATTCATGTAGATAACTTGTCAGCTGCAAATTGACCATAAAAATTACATCAGCAAGTGTAACTCAGTCCCATTTGACATTCACAGTGTGTAAAATATGCATTAGGCATTCACTCTGTTACTAGTAGGCACCACACCAAGTGGAAATAGCAAGTAAGTCCCACAAAGAGACACTACATTGGATTTTATCCTTCAAAGCCATGTTCCTAAAGTAGAGAGGCATCTTACATTGCCATTGTTTGCTTCCTCTTTTGTGCTACCCTTGCTTGTGAAATATGCTTACCTTGCACAGCCCTGGATGTTAGTTGTAACACAGTTCATTAGTTGCTGACACCAGGTTTCTCCTTCCATATGTTCTGATCAATAATATCTTCCCTTTGCCAAATGTTTGCAATCCTGTTGTTCACACTGAGATTGGCTACTGTTAAGAGAGGTTGCTGGAACATCTACAGTCCAGAACTGATGTTTCTGGGCTCTGCCTCCTCCCAGGCTGAACCTTCTCATATGGATAATCATGTCTCTCCTCCAGTGCAGGAGAGTCCATGTGTATGACCAAGTACAGTTCTTTCTTTGCTTTTTAAATAAAAAAATGGAGTCATATGCAGCTGTTCATTTGGCCCAAAATTCTTTGAAACCACCAGCAATTTCTCTCTTGCAAAAGATTTTTATTCTGCATCACTGCTTCTATATATTTGAGTATGTTGCCTTTACATGCTTCACTACCTGAGTTACTGCTTAATTTACATTTTAATTTGCATTTTCTCAATGTTATTTAGGATGAATATATCCCTATTTTAATTTCCAATTTAGTTTTTGTTTATTTGTGTTTGGGGGATTCTGTTAGTAATTGTGTTTTCTCCCCTCTCAGGTTTCCTTTACTCTTTTGTGGTAGATTTGTTCACTTCTGATCCATTTCAGTTTAGAGTTGCCTTTGCAAAAACCTCATAACGAGTGCCCAGGTGGTTAAAGCTGTTACTTCTCCTGGAAGAGAAAAGTAGAGATTCATTGTTTCTCTGTGTGTCTACAGTAAGTGAAGGTGGCACTGCCTCTCCAGAAGAGGTTCCAGTGTTCTTGGAGACTGAAGATCACACTTTTCAAGGCTTGACTGCCTAGGATTTATGTCTATCTCATGCAGTTGAGAGCTAGTCTTTTGTGTGTGGCTGACCAAGAGGCAGCTAGCTGATAAATATATGCAATGACATTTATCTCATCTGGATTCATTCATGCAGGTCAAGGACATGAAGCGTCTGCAGAGTAAGTCCACGTGAGATCAGTAAATAAAATCTTTTCCAAGAGCAATGCTGGACTGCACCTCAGCAGATTTTCTTGTGGAGCTTGTGATTTGCCTTTTTGGAGGATTTTATGAACAAGTGGAGCAGGCACCTCTCAAAGGGAATTAAAGTAAAGTCATAGGCTAAGATTGTAGACTTAAATGACCTCTGAAGAGTCTTCTGAGCTCTCTGTTTTTCATTTTTTGTAGTAGCTGGAGGCTTCTTAGATCCCAAGCAACTCAAACTTAGATGCTTAGATAATGTTATGAATACACATAAAAACAAATTCTTTATATTATTAGGGTACTTTGTTCCACTCTTGTCTGACAAAAATACATTGATAGTTCTGGGCTCAGGTGCCTGGCTCTTCCACAAGTGCTATAGTCATGAAACTACAGAAGCTGGCTTCTTCCACTTCTCTTGTTTCACCTACAGCTATCTCCTGTGCAACTGCTTTGACAGAAGCAGTGTTCCCACACCAAACAGCTTCTCATCTTGCTGACAGGAAACTCTTCTGCTTGTGCGTTTGACCCCCATGGCTGAGATGGGTCTGGAAGGCAGATGTGCCACACCAGAGCTCCAAAAGTGTTGCTTTGCTCTGAGAACTGGGAACTAGAAAATAATAACCATTTCACTGTGTAACATTTATTTGACGTTACTCTTGATTTGTAGTTGATATTCCTGTGTCCTTCATAGAGATCTCTCTTCCCTGTCTCTCTCCACAGTCAGGAAAAATACATTAGTTCTCAGTGTGTTTGGCCTTGCCAGAGGCTTGTCCTCTTGCTTGTCTTTGGGAATATGAGTGTCATCATATCATTAGAGTAATGAACCAGTTTTCAAATCCCCTGATTTCTATTTCAGCTTGGCAGCTAAATTGCCTTATTAGGACAAATCATGTAGTACCAAGCACTTCTGTTTTCTTAGCTGAGAAATGGGTAATACCTCACCAAGCACTCAGGTAAAAAAAATCAGAGCAATGAGAAGAGTGTCTCCAGCAGAAGTACTGTGACAGGGAAGACATGGCCAGCTTTCTCCAGCACTGGGTTTGCCAGTATTTCCTTGCAGCAGCCAGCTTACAGGTTGGATGGCCCTTCTGCCCTGAGACTGTCTTTAGCAAATCCAGTGGAGGCAAAGCAATGCTTTTGCTTTCCTCTGCATGGGAAGCAGCAGAGCTGCAAATTCTTTCTGCCTGCATGTAGAAAGATTTCTCTGTATTCATTCCATCTTTCCTATGTACCCAAACGCTCATGTACTGCATACTCTCGAGCAATGATGAAAGTCAGCTCCACATTTAAAAGCCGTGTGCAAATACATTACATCATTACCTAGCTCCTTTAAACCAAATCAGTGCTGGCAAATAAAAGCCTCTTGAAATAATGTGGAAAGCACATAAATTTACCCCTTGACAGTAGTTTGGATTTTCAGTAAAGGGACTTTCATGGAAGCTGGGTCCGGGTTACCAGGAAAGTATTGGAAACACACAGGTCTCAGTCAAGCATGAAGCTTGTAACTGCTTCAGTTTGGAGTTCAGGTCACTTCTCCTGCTTAGTAGTGATCATGCTCCTGTTCGGACAACTGGGATAGTTCAACACATGACTAGACAGCCAGACTCTCTGTGCCTTCTCTGCCATCTCTGTGCTGCCTAGTGGGACTAGTTCCTGACTCATGCATCCTGTTAAACTTATCTAGGAATTGCTTGGAAGAATTGTAGGTGGCACAGACCACAAGCACATTGGAGAGTGTGATAACTACTGAGTGGTAGTTGCCTGCCAGTGTGTTCCATCCTGGTTTAGCTCACCAGTTTAGACAGAGCTATTACAGCCATACAGGCTCCTGTAGTAGATAGCACTGCTAGAAGGAGCTGCTAGACTCACCTTGGGTCCTAGCCAGTGCATTTCTCAGGCCTCATTTGAGTTCAGCAATGACTGAACCTGGGCCAGAGTCCAGAATTGTCTGGAGGAGGCAGGACTGTAACACGAGGCATTAGCCAGAAAGGCTGTAATGCAGAAGGCAAGTGCTGGTGTTCCATCAAAACTTCCCTCCAGCTTCCCACATGCAGCACACAGTGCTGCTGAAGCAGGACTGTTGAAAGATGTAACCAAAGTTCCTTTGACCTGTCCTCCCTCAGCCCCACTCCAGCTGTGCGCATGCACACAGGCTCAAAACCACCCAGACCTACAGCTCTGTTTAGAGAGGTTTACAGACAGGCTTGTCAGGAGGAAAGTCAGCTGAAATGGAGACTCACAAGGCACCCTCGCTGTAACAACAGCTGCTTTTGTTCAGAGAACTGGAACTGAAGATATGGGCAATGCTTCTTCCACTGTGAGGGGCTTAGATGAGGCAGGTGGAGAGAGGTTTTACACTAAAATTGGTGTCTGTGGTCTGTGCAGAGCAGCACTGTGGCACTGCATTGCAGAAGTGAGTGTATGCAGCATGGACATCTCCGAGATGGGGCCTGCATTGGAATGGGAAAGCAGAGCTGTAGCTGCTCTGTTTATTCTTGCTGTGCAGGCAGCTCCCAAACCCAGCATGTCCCGGCTGTGGACACCAGTTCTTAACCAGTAACCAGAAATACTTCTTGACTCATGCAGTCCATGTTTGACAGAAACATAAAAATAAATTTCAGGTCCCATGCTCCCATTTGAGAAAGTATTATGGCTTGAACGGATTTCCAGCTAGTATTTGGGTTCAGAGTGACTCATTAGGTAATAAATTATACAGCTTGTCAGCAGTCCTTTTTCCTACCATCTCTGCAGCAGCTCAACAGGAACACTGTCCAGCCTTCAGGGGCTCTGCTGGGGAATAGGTTTTTACTTCCTGCCAGAGTTTTTCCTATTCTGCTCCTGTAGTAGATACCATAATCCAAATAGACTTCCTTCATGCAAGCAGTGGTAGGCTGTTCTCCTTCTGCAGAACCTCTGATGGAGGCCAGTTTGACCCCCATCCCAGAATCTTTTGTTCAGAGCACACCAGTGGTGCTGGGCCAGTAGCATCTCCTGTGAATGCTGATGTGGGAGCAGATCTCACACTCTTTTGCTACAGTGGCATTTCCTAGTGAACTATAACACTTCTACGTGGTAAACAAAAGTCTTGCTGCCAACATGTTCTGCTTAGGCTTAGTTTTTATTAGCAAAGTAACAGACACCAGTTGTTCTTCTAAGAAATGTAACTCAACACACATTTAGCATCTACAAATAAATACTGATTGGTTGAAATAGCCATACCAAAGAGTACACAAGTAACACACATCAGTAATTTTGTTTACGCTTACCACATTTTTATGTAAGTAATTATTTTAATTGTGTATTCATAAATACTGCATTTTGTGGTACAATTGGCTTTTCAGCTATTGGAATCAGCTCCTGCTTCTGATTTCCAAATTTTTGAATATCCATTTCAGTGACACTGGACAGGATTTCTCATCTTCGTCTGCTAAGGTTTCCCGTATATGTTGCTAATTGCAGCATTCTTTCTTGGCTGAAATAAAAAGCCTTACTGAAATTTTAGGTTGTTTCTAACTGTGTCATTTACACAGAAAACACACTGAGTTAAAAATTGAGATACTGCTTATTCTGAAAAACTTCAAGCTTTTATCCCATCATTGCCCCACTTGCACCCACACAGTGTTTCTGACCAACATAGAAAATAGTACATCCTTGTTACAAGACATTAGGAACTGATGCTTTTATCAGATGATTTTTTTCCCACTTCAGAAGAGTTTCAGTGAACTGCTATAAAATCATTCGAGAAAAATGCAATCTTTGTGTTTCTTGGCTCCATACCAAAAAAAATAAGGCCTTTCTCCTATTTTGCCACTAAGAGAGTTATAGCTGGACATTTGATTAAGAAAACTTACTAGAGAAGCTTGATGATTAGAGTATATATCTGATGTGAACATTCAAATACAAAAAATTCAACTGTACTTGAGATGAATAGCAAACATCTTCCCTTTCAGGTTACTTATGTACTGATTTTGTGCTTTTGTAAGCTATCAAGATCAGCAAGTGGCCAGTGTTTGACTTAGATTTGTATCTTCTTTATAAACTGTCACTTTTAAACTGTGTGGTTTTAATGAGGGAGAGAAGATCTTCTGGATCTTATTTTTCTAATAGGCCAAAATTAGACAATACTGACTAGAGAGGCATGCGATAATAAAGGGTTGAAGTAAATTGAGTAAACTGAATACTGTTTTAGACAATCATATGCAAGGGAATATAAAATACTTTCTTCTGTTTGCAGGAATAGACAATCTCTATGAGAGGGCTCTTCACATCCGCAAACTCCTCCTTACTTTGCCCAGGTCGGTCCTTATAGTGATGAGATACCTCTTCGCCTTCCTCAATCAGTAAGTGCTTTATACTTACCCCAGGTGCTGTGTCTTTCTCTGCCTTTCTTTGCTGGTATTGAAGTTCTTTGGGTTTACTGTGTAGAATTCACATTTAGACTCCATTTAACACAAAAGACGATCTTCTAATTGACAGTGAAAATAGAATGAAAACACTGGATTCCATTCAAATTAAAATTCCATTTGTCCAAAATTGAACTAGACAGATTAAAGTGTTGTCTCAAATGGGGAATGCAGTCTGTAGCACTAAAGCTGACAGCAAAATAAGCTGGTAAGAAAAATAACAAATACAAACTGTAGCTACATTAAAACTAGCTTATGCAATTTAAAAATACATTTTTTCCTTATCTCAAGCTGATTTCTCCTGATGGGAAAGAACCCCACTATATTCAAGCAACACAGGCACTACAAGCTACCTATTTGATGCCAGGCACTGGCAGGGTGAGGCTTCGTCTTGCTGCTTCTGTTTCCTGGTAACAGGGGTACAAGTATAGAGAGCACACATCCCCAGTGTATGCTTTGATACAGAGTAGCTTGGTTCTCACATTGCAAAACACAGGCTGGAAGGAGGGTTGTGTGAGAGGGAAAGTGGTGTTCGTGTCTTCATCATCCCAGAAAAAACTTCCTTCCATAAGAAAAAATAAAAGACGGGTTGGGCAATTGAACTCTGTTTCTCCCTCCAGTCCTTCCTTCATGGCCCTCTCTGGTTTTGCTGACCCCAATGGTTTCACAGAAAATTTTGCTTATGTACACTTTGCCCTGATTCTGACTTTTCTCTTCCTGCTGTCAATTTGTCTGTTTTTCCTGTTTTATCTGTTTTCATATCACCTTTTTCCTCTTTTTTCCTTAATTTGCCCATCGCTGATTCATTCTGTCTTTGTGACCTTCCCCATTTCATCCAGCCTGTCTGTTCCTATAGAAACAGGGTCTTTGCAGCCGGGTTATTTGTTCATGCCTGTAGTCACAGCTGTTCCTGTTTCCTTTCTTCTAGCAATTTCTGAACCACTTTCAAGCAGTATGTAAAAGAGGGGCAGAGGTCTAAAGCTTTATGAAAATAACTGTTCATTTGAAACAGAATCCATCCCCCAAAAATGACACCATGTAAACGTCTTAAAGGCTTACATCACAGCTCTTCCTCTGCGGAGACATACAGATTGACCAGAGCTGTATGGGGTTGTACTTGTTATGTGGTCATGTTAGCTACATCTGTGCTCTCCACAGGAATGCAATTTGGAAAGCAGACTAAATACCTTACTGCCTCCAAATTGCTCCTGGGTCATGCACAGGAAAAATATTCACATTATTTGACTTCCTGCAAATCCCATCCTGCTTTTTGCATATGCAGTTAAGCCTGCTTGGCCACACGAAGTCATCAGGTCTCATGGCAGACCTAACCTGGTGTAGCCTCCTGCTCAAAGCTCTAAAGTTACATCAAGTTGCTCAAGGGTTTGGCCAGTCAAGAACCTCAAACGTCAGCAACTCCACAGCCTCTCCAGGCAGTCAGTCCCAGTACTTGGTCACTCTTACAGTAAAGAAATTTTTCCTGCTTTCACTGGAATATGCCTTACTGTGTCTATTGCCTCTCATCTCTTTGCACCTGTGTCTGTCTTGCTCTTGTTTATAATCTCATATACAGCAGGAAATTGCAGCTAAATTCTCCAGTAACCTTCCTGTCTCAAGGCTGAACAAACCCAGTTCTCTTTGCTTTAATTTATAACCCATATGCTTCAGCTCCCCAGCCACCTCAGTAGTAGTCCTTCTCTGGACTTGTACCACTTTGTCAGTCTCTCAAAACTAGCCTCAGAACCTCATGCGCAACTTCATGAGCACCAGGTGGAAAAGGAATAATCAATTCCCTTAAGCTGCTGGCTTTTCTATTCCTAATAAATTCCACTATAATGCTGTGGAATTATTCCCACCCCATGAGCAGGACTTTGCATTCATCCTTGCTGAACTTGATTGAATTCCTGTTTCTCCGTTCCTCCATCTTGTCAAGGTCCTTCTAAATGGTAGCTCATTTACTGTCCCCTTCCCCTTGTGGCATCATCTGTAAGCTGGCTGACTGTGCACTCCATCCCCTTGTGTAGGTCATCCATGGAGATGCTAAATAGTACCAGCCCTGCCCTTGAGCCCTAAGGAGCACAGTGTATTAGCAGCCATCAGCAGGACTTCACATTTCACAATTATAGTCACAATCTTTTTTAATGGTTTTGCACATAAAAAGTCTGAACCGCCTGATAAATCAGAAGAACAAGATGTCTCCAATTAACACACAGGACAGGATAGTAAATCATGGCATAAGAAAGGGGTGAACAGAATTAATTTTAAAAGCTAGATTTGAGGGTAGTCATTTAGAAGGTTTGCCTCATGCATATGTATTGTTTGGACATGGAAAACACACTCTAAAATTCCTTTTCTAGAGGGAATATAGTATTGTATTTGAACACAACCAGACATCAGAACTCCTGTGCTGCTTCAGAGTGCAGGACAATACAGTATAGGGCATCCCAGCACTTCAGGTTCTGTTTGACTGGCCCCGCATAGAACCATTCAAAAGCCAGCTTTTCCAGTAAAAATGTAATGCTTTTAAACAAGGGAATAGATAGCAGCTTTTCATTCAAAATTGAAAACTAGTAACACTGCGTTTTCTGGAAGAAAGGAGAGCTTGCAAAAGTTGGTTAATAAGAACAGTGAAAGCCTTTTGTTTGGATACTTTCATAATAAAACTATTGTAGGAGTTTGTGGGCAGAAGGCAAAGTGCTTAGGAATTTTAGGCTGTATGGTAAAAAAAGAGACCAGAAGTCACAAGAGCCTTTGCAAGATCCAGGATCTTAGTTGCCTCCAGAAGACAATTCAGTCTACCTAAGTTACATAGCCAGCTGTTGAAAGAGTGCACCAAGGTCCAGTGAGAAATGTATACCCACTTTGCATCCAGTTCACTTGGAGCACTGATGAGATAGAAGCAGCAGCAGTTGATGTTAGCCCATTAAGTCAGCATCCATCCAACATGGTAGCGTGGGAATACATACCTATACATACAAATACGTGGTATAAACTCACTTTATAGTGAAGAAATCCTTTTTTTTGTTCCGTTACTTTATGTGGAATTGTCAATGAGAACAGGAAGTCTCTAAGTTGTGATTTAAAAAAGTTTTCTACAGTTTTCAGAATAAGGTTAGTCACAGTGGAAAAGTCAATTTTTCTTGATTTTTCTGTTATAACAGCCTTTCACAGTACAGTGATGAAAATATGATGGATCCATACAACTTGGCCATTTGTTTTGGGCCAACCCTGATGCCTGTTCCAGATATACAAGACCAGGTGTCTTGTCAGGCACATGTGAATGAGATAATCAAAACTATCATCATCCATCATGAGGCTATTTTTCCAGATGTGAAAGAACTTGATGGACCAGTGTATGAAAAATGCATGGCTGGAGATGACTATTGGTAAGTCACAGTATTATCCTTCTGTCTCCTAAACAAAATCATTAGGCTGGTTATCTGGATAACTGCTGTGATACAGAATTCCTTTTGCACACAATAGAAGTATGCAGATAAATGAGAAGAGCATTTACAATAAAGTGTTAAAAGTAAAAAATGTGAAGCAAAGGCAATTATGGCGAGGTTTCCTACATTTTGTGTAGGAAGCTGCTTTGTGTTCAGCCAGACAGAGATAGAATTCTGGGTGTACTGTGCAGAGCACACAGACAGGTAGGAAATAATTTCTTTGGCTGTGAACTGCCTTATCAAATTTCACCTTATGATGCCTCCTTCTTTTCTTTGTTGTGCTTTAACTGGGCAGGTAGCTAACCACCACACAGCACTCACTCACTCCCCCCACCATGAGATGGGGGAGAGAATTAGGAAAAAAACATAAAATTCATGGGTTGAAATGAAGACAGTTTAATAGGACAGAAAAGAAAGGGCAATTAACCATAGTTAGAATATGCAAAACCAGTGATGCACAATGCAGTTGCTCATTATCACTGACAGATGCCCAGCCAGTGCCTGGGCAGCAGCCCCTGACCAGTTTTGTCCCAGGTTTACATACTGAGCATGTCCTGGCTGTGTCTCCTTCCAGCTTCTTGTGCCCCACAGTCTGCTTGCAGGTGGGGTGGGGTGTTGAGTGTAAACACTGCTCAGGAACATCAGTGTGTGTTCAACGTTACTCTCATCCTAAATACAAAACACAGCATCCTACCAGCTACTAGGAAGAAAATTAGCTCTATCCCAGCCAAAACCAGGATACTCCCTTGACAGCAAACACACACACTTTTTATTTATAAAGGATTCAAATGTTCTGAGGGCTTCTTAATATCTGAATTTTGTTTCAAGGAAACATATACAGGCTTCTTCCTTAATGATGTATCCATAGCGCACTAGGATAATTATGTTGCACATGACTTTGGAACATTATGAAGATAATTTTAAATAATCTCATGGCTCTGGCATATTTTTGATGTTTTGGTGTTGTGGTTCCTCTCTCTGCTCAACCTTCTGCTTGCCTCCAGTGACAGCCCATACAGTGAACATGGTACATTAGACGAGGTGGACCAGGATGCCAGTACAGAGCCCCACACCAGTGAGGACGGTGAGTCTGTTACATTGCCATGCCTTTGGTGGGGGTAAGTTCTGTAGGTGTTCCATGCAAGAGACCTTCTTCCTTTCCTGATTGTGTCTTATTTGAAAGAAGGGGATTTCAGTCCTGGTGTTCTCTAGCAAATCTTTAATCTCTGTTTGTGTGCTTTTGCACTCCTGATTCATCTGTGTTTGACCAGCTGTTTCCTTGTTCTCTCCTGGTTTGCCCAGTCACAGGAAGGGCAGGAGAGAAACTATTTCAGTCAGCACATATTATTTTCTGACATAGTGTTACATTTTTAGTGATTCTTTTGTCTGCAAAAACTAAATTTTTCAAAAGTGTGCCTTAAAATATTGCTGTTAGAGGATATTTGCCATTCAGGCTCTATTTTTATTTGAATTTTAAAGCTGCTCTCTCTAAAGGATTTATAACAAGTGAAAAACACATGTGTATTCCCCACAGTGAAACTTTTGAACAGTAATAATTTTCTGTAAATATCAATCACATATACTTCTGGGTATGAGAGGCATCCATGAAAAAATTGATGCAACTCTATTATATTAATTCTTTTTATCCAGGTCATAAAGGTGTATTCGACTGTGGCAGTTTGACCATCCTTCAGATGTCCCTCACAGTAACTTCTGCCAAGTTTCAAGCAAATTTAACAGATAGGAAAGAGTTCTCAAAATTGTTATATAACTACTGTTTTCGTGAGAATTAGTAGCCCATTAGAGGTGAAGGATTCAGAATAACACTCCGCGTAGAGAAGAGCAGCAATGTGAGCTCACTGCCTCTCTGGCCAGCAGGCAGCCCAGACAGAGCAATCAGCACACGTGGATTTAGCAGCAGTAGAAACAAAAGCTTCCCCTTGTCCATTTCAGAGGATGTGTGGAGGAAGGAAGAGGAACAGACAGAGCAGAGAAAAGCAGAGGAAAAGAGCTACAGCAGGAAAGAATGTTTTTTTTAAAGAATGTCATAAGGGATCCTGTTTAGGAGCTGGGACAATTGCTGTAGGGAAGTGAAACCGGAAGGTGTATGTATAGGAAACCTGGCTGCACTGGTCCCATTGCACACAGAGCAAAGTAAGCAATAGTTGCACTCTAGCTGTACCCGTCTGCTTTGTCACGTACGCAAGCTGTCAGTGACAGATTGTCCGTCTCTTCCCCTTTGCCAAGGTGAGGAGGGGCAGGCAGAGTCTGTCAGTGCAGCTGTTTGGAGAGGAGGGACATTTGGATGGGCAGACATTACAGAAGGGGGAAAAACTGAGGGTAGGAGAGAAATCTTGATCTTCTGCCTGGGTGTATAGCCATGCCTGTGCAGCAGGGAGTACTGACAGCTCTACAAGACAGGCTGTGCATGGCTTCCTCTTGACCAGCTCTGTACAGCTAAACCCACCATCTTTCCACAGCACATCTCTTCTAAACACTGTGAACAAACTCATAATTGCACTTTATTTTTCCAAGACAGTATAGCTATACTTTAGAAGAACTCCTTCTTCCATTGGAGGTATGAAGCAAGAGTGGAAGCTGAGGAAGTCCACCTGTCTCTCTTTTAGAGCACAAGTGAAGTGCAGGTGACACACCAGTTCAATATACTGGGGCCAACTTCAGGGTTGCATGACCAAACCGAGAGACAAAGGCACGAGTGGACATGGAGAAGTGCAGCTTTTCAGCAGCTATCAAAAGCAGGTACTTCAGAGCCATGCCTAAGAAAGATGAAAACATCAGCAGGATCCAGAGGAGCAGGACTGTGGCATCGCATGATGCATCATCTGTGCCTTGATCATCACGGGCTCTACCCCACTGTGTTGTTACACCAGTTTTACACTCCTGTCCTAGTATTACTTGTGTTATGACTGTGTCACTGGGGAAGACAAACCCTGAAGAGAATACCTGTCAACAGGACAAAGTTCTGTTAACAGATTTAACTGCTCAAGACATAGGGTTTTGTTCACCAGATCAGCCAGTAGTTTAATTCTAGTTGCCTCATCACACCTTTTTAATTAATTCAGTGCCAAAAGGAAGTGGACATTTGTGTTTACAGAGAAATAATTGTTAGCACAAAAATATTTGTGAGCAAGGTAAATACTGCTGCAAAGCTGAAGATTAACAAGCCTGGATCACACACAAAAACTGTTGGTCTCCAACTCCCAACCTGCAAGCTCTAGCCCACTTTTTTCCATGGGTATGGCTTTCTGTTGTAATAGCACATGTTTCTAATGTAGGTTACAGACTTTAAATTAAATACACTCACTCTCTCTTTGCACACACATTCATGTGTTTGTACTCTGGACAGTTCCTTTTAAAAAATATTGCTTAGACCAGATATGAGGATAGGTGAGAATTTTTCAGTTTGCTTATTGAACTTCATGCAAGTCACTGATTGACATGTGGTGGATAAAAAAAACCCCTTCTACTAAAGGGTCTGGAGTATTCTGGGGGTTTAGTATGATTGATTCATTGATTATAAGCTGGATGCATCGCTACCAGCTGAATGTGGAGAGAGAGAAAGGGAGGTGCCACATTGCTGTGGTATTGATTGGATATTACTTTAGTCCATTTTTATCCTGGCTCTGTGGGGTCCTGCGTGCCCCCACAGAGCTCAGGCAGGGTCAGTAATATGTCAGCAGCAAAGAGTTGAGAAGGGCATTGCTATAATCCCAGCAGAGCATGGCTTTATTCATCAGCACCCTTCAGAATCTCCAAGCAAATACCCTGCAACAAAGGGAACGCTGGGTTTTTCCCGGGCTCCAAGGAGGTGGGATCAGGGGAATGGGGACCAATAGGGGAGCTCTGGGGGAATGGTGAGAGGCTGAGGCCAACAGCCAACCGGGGAAGCCAAACGGGGAGATTGACAATAACAGGACGGGGCAGAAACTCTCTGTTCATCCCAAAACCACTCAGATAAATGACTGCCACAATTGGACATGTGGTATTTACATGGTTCCATCTGTTAGGACATGGAAGAAGCAGATTCTGTAAGTGCTAAAGGGTTTTTTTCATGTTGAAAATCTTACTAGTTTTATGCTAAAATGCTATATGTATACATAAAACCAAGCAACCTACCCCACAGGAATTACAGGGTCATTGAAACATAATCCAGATGTTATGCTAAAAACCAAAAGGATTTCTTTTACTTACTGTCGCTATAAAGTTAAACTGCAAGTGGCTCTCTTTGTGCCTACTAGAAAAAACCTATCTGTAGGGGCTTGTGTCAGTAGTGCTAGAAATGTTTCATTGCAATTTAGAAAACAATAGTTTTCTAAAAACTGTTTAAAAATTGAAAATTAAATCATTTCTGCAGAGATAAAATGCAGTAGATTGGGTAAGAAAAGACTACCACATATAAATGAGTCTATAAATACTTCATGGCTGCTTTATTTTAAGCATATAAATTGTCATGGTTTTTTTCCCCTAAGTTTACTGGTGTTCATGTATTTCGGTTGATCGGTGGAAAGAGAAGCAGTAAAGAGAAGGAACTGCATATTACTGTGGTGTTTTCAGGCTTTTTTAGATGTGCAGAAAGTATCCTGATAAGGAAAACTTATATGTCTTTCCTTTCTCCTAAATGAGGAAATGAAATCTAATTTGTGAAGTTCAGAGCATCTGTACTCAAGCTGAGACACTAAAAAACTCTATCTGTAATTTTGCTGCAGACAAACCTTTACCTGAAAATGTCTCTGCAGTAAAGATTCAAAGGACATTGTTCATGTTTTACTGAAACAGCTGTTAGCATATTTCCTTTACCTTCAAACTGATGGAGATTTTTTGTTCTTCTTGGAGTCGTATGGTAAAGGGTGACTAGATCTGTTTGCAAAGGAAGTAAACATTTCCTGAGGAAGTTAGATAGATGGAGTTGTGCTAGTAAACATACATAAAACTAATACCATACTCTTCATAGATACCTCATAAACTTAGAATAAAACTTTAGATGGTATTTCTGCTGAAAACAAAACTTACAGGGACATGTCAGACTGTAAGTTGTTGTGTTCCCAACACATAGTCATTTTCTTGCCCTTCAGTAGTGCATGCTGTGATTGACACTTTGCCAAATTCTGTTTTGTCAACACCTTGCAACACTTCTTTGCTTTTGATCTTCCCAATTAGAGAACTGCTGTCCTCAGGACAGGACTTGGAAATTGCAAAACCACTCTATTCAAAACCACTCACTGATGGGCTGCAGAAGATAAAGAGGGAAATAGCGTCTTCCTGGGGAGTTCAAGGGCATACTTTATTCCCAACAGACAGGGGACACCAGGGAAAACTGAGGTAGTACAGAGCAGAGCAACAGCAACTCCCCTAGAAAAAGTGCAGGGGATGGTGTCCCCTCCTTTCCTCAGCTCCTTGTGCCCTGAGGCACAGAGGGCAGCCCAGTGCCAATTCAGTGCCATCACCTCTGTAGGGAGGTTCAGTCTACATCTGGCACTCCAGTCCCAAAACCAAAGCTAATACTTACGTTTCTCCTGGCCTTTCTGCTCTCCCAAGCAGCAGAAGTTTTTCCCACTGTTCTTCAGTTTGTCCTAATTTTTCGTTTCCATTAGCATTGCCTGATTCACTAGAGATGATAGCTGGTGAGATCCTGTATGTCATCGAATACTTCTTGCTATTTTTGGTGAATGCCCACAGGTATGGACAGAGCAGTGCAATTACACTTCCTTCTGAGCTGTCAATTCTACTGTTAGACATTCAGTACCACACAGAATTTGAGTTACAGATCCCAAATTTAGCTTTCATTGCCTTAGCTTGTTGGAAATACTTGTCTGTCACTCAGTAACCTTGATATTAAATGGCTTAACTTTCCAAAATGCATTTATTTCTTGGAGTAACTGTCATGGTACTTAGGTTTTCACTATTAAAGCTTGACCTGTAACAAGGTGAATTACTTTTTAAGTACAGTCTCAGTACTGTTGCTGTAGGAAAGTTATCTCTCTGTATAAAGAAAAGAAAACACTCCTTTCTCAGTAGGAGAACCTGTCTGAACTTATTTTTTGTCCTTTTTACGAATTCTGAGTGAAATCTACTGGGCACTCCTCCCTGAGGAGGTGGGATTTGTTACCCAGGCAATCTAATGTACATGTCTCAAAAGTCACATCCATTATGGGTACATTAACAATTCATACAGCTGGTTCCAGTGGGACATCATCATTCAGAGCTCTGAGAAACTATGTGAGTCTTGCAGGTGGTGGAAGGATACAATAAACAGATTCCCATTGCACACCACACTTAGATTACCATAATTCCACTGAGTGAGATAGAACTGTTTCTAGTTTAGTCCACTAATTTGTGAATAAAAATACCTGTATAGTCAGTTGTGGCTTACTATATGATCTGTTGAAGTTAGCAGAGTAACAGGAATTTCCATAGCTAATCAGTGTAGGTGTTTATCCATCAGTCCAGAAGCCATGAGCATTAGCAGTTAACTGTGGAGAATGTCTAAGGAATATATGTGCAGGAAATTTGGGATTTTATGACTTACTGTAAAATTTTACTGTTTGATTGACTTTTTTCTTTTTACATTATAAAGTATTACATGTTAGTAAGTGACTGGCTCTCTGAATCCTGGAAGGTTTTATTTCTGAATTCTTGACTAACTCTATCATAACCCATAAATTAGCTGCAGTCTGAGAACAGAGCGTTCATACAAATGTCTGCTCATTTTCAATCCTACCTGATTCCAGTAATTCCTTGTTACAACAGACTGCACAAGCAATGCACATGATACGTGTAAGAAGTGGGCGGGTTTTGTCAGTGTTACATTATTGCTGTTTGATTTCATATTTGCCCTCTTGAAGACACTGCAAGATAAACAGGCATGTTTGATTTTACTTCTTTTCGTGTGGCAGCAGTGTCTTTCTGTGCCTTATAGTCACTTTGTGGCATCTGCATTTTCTGTTAAGCCAGACTGTAGACAGAATATCTAGAAATGACAACAGGGTAACATACCAGAATATCACACCACCATTAGAGGTTTCCCAGTTTTCCAGAATGTTTCTTTCTATGTCAACTTTGTATTTTCTTTGCTTGAAAACATGAAATCAAGAGACCCTTCACCCTCACCCACAAGGGAATGCCGGTGAGCAAGACAATCTTAGGGGCCGTGATGTTTGTTATAAATTCTCATCAGGCTAAACAAAGACATTGGACATGTATCAGGAAACTCTTAGGTTTTATTGTACAATCACCATAGCTTTGGCCACCAGCCCTATATTTAGACTCAAAAGGTATTGGCTAACCCACCCTTAAATTTCTTACAAAAGACTTCCGCAAGAGTGGAGGTGAGCAAGTCGTTAATTTTGTACAGTACACTTCAGTTCTCAACTCCCACAGCACGCAACCAAAGGTGCTGACTGAAGCCACAGTACATCTGATACTCAAATGCTAGCTCACAAGCTCTTCCCTCCCATAACAAACATCAAGGCAGAGTATGGGGTAGAATACGATAGTTGTGCTTTGGCCAGGCAAGGGAAGGGAAGAAAACAAAAAATAACCCCAGTCCTTAGATCCTGCATTGGTGCTGCCATGTCAGTGGTCCAGAGCTGGGGCTAAAAGACAAAGAAAGCAAAAGAGGGAAAGAGAGGAAAAAAGAGAATATGGTCCTCTACAGCCATCCAGTAGAGATGCATTTTCGGGAATTAATACTGTTACTACTAGGTTCTTATTTGTATTTATAGAATTGAAATAATATCTGCTACCATACATTACTTTTGTGTTTGTAACAGTGAATTCCCCATATCACTGTATTCCATCTCTACGTAAAGTTTCTGAGTTAGCAATTTCTAAACATGCTGCAGTTTGTCACTGGCAGGAACTCTTAATGTGACTGCAGAAGCAGCAGCCTTCTGCGGGCTGGGCAAGTTATTAAAAAAATGAGCTGCAAAGTATAACCTCAGTAAAGGTGCTATCATTATGTTTTCACACTGTAGAATGAAGTTAATTTTAAAAAGTCATTCCTGTGCAAAATGTTGTCATAAAGGGACGGTGGCTTTCATTACCAGCCTGGTTCTTTGGGGAATTACAACCTCAGCAATTTTAATTTGCACCAGACAGAAAGTTGCTATGCTAGTCATTA
Source organism: Rhipidura dahli (assembly GCA_013399225.1). NCBI lineage: Eukaryota > Metazoa > Chordata > Aves > Passeriformes > Rhipiduridae > Rhipidura > Rhipidura dahli. The sequence continues at coordinate 164,063 of VXAC01005215.1, read as the reverse complement.
GCCCAGATGTTAATTTCCATCTAAATATTGCTCTAATTATGTAAAGAAATTAGTCATTTCAGGGACTCTTGAGTTACTGGAATCATCAAAGTATGTGATTTTTAGACCTGTATTTTGCAGTCCTTTCTTTATATTTTGAGACTTTGATGACAAAATTTAATCTTATAGAGCTCAGGTGCTTTTGGTTTTATGCAAAAGAAATAAGAGGTGGTTAAAATCACAGCTGTTTGCTGGGTGCCCGGGCACAGCTCTGGCCATATCTGCAGGGCCCCTTTGCTGACATCAGTAGGGCTCTATCCCGGCGCAGGTTATGGGATGGAGCCCATTGCCAGTGTAAGGCTGAATTTACCAGCACTGTGACAGAGGATTAGCCAGGATTGCTGTAGCCAGTGCTTGGCTTCAGAAAACACCAGCCTCCCCTGCAGAAACCAGGGCAGCTCAGGATTTTGGAGCAGGCAGAGCTGCTTTAAGCAACTTGAGGCCACACGGGGACTGTCCCTGTGTTCTGGAGTCATCTGTCTCGCTCCAAAAGGGCATTAAGGAAGCGGATTAAAGCACAAGGCTTCAGTGCTGTGTAAAACACTAGGCTCCAGTAGGTCTGCATGCTCGTCACGTAAAAGACAGAAATCCCATGGCCCAGTTAGGCAGGGTATCCCTACTCATGCACAGGCTAATCTTGTCTTCCTTCCCTGGCTACTGCAGATGTTAAAAGCACTCCTCTTTACTTTTCCCTTATCACACTGGTTCCTTGGGCCTTTGATTACTCATTTATTTTATTTTTGGAAGTCTTCATTGCCTGGCCCCCATCCCACTCTCCAGCCACGCGGGAGCCCTTCCAGCAGGAGGCAGAGGCCTCTCTCCCAGAGGCAGTTGTAATAATTGAGTATGCTGTTGTTTTCTGGAGTTCCTGAACCCAGATGTTTCACACCTGGGGCACAGATTGATTATGTTTCTTTGTAAGGGACATATTGTAACTACTGCCAAAAGTCTGCCTTCCTTCAGCTGATCTCTGTCAGAGTGAGAAAATGCAAAAAATGGGGTTTGTGAAACCAAAACTAGCGTTACAGAATCTGATATTTGTTGTTTTTCCCACCCAGAGTGCGAGCCCATAGAAGCTATTGCCAAGTTTGACTATGTTGGAAGATCTGCGCGAGAACTCTCTTTCAAGAAAGGAGCTTCTCTTCTGCTCTATCACCGAGCATCTGAAGACTGGTGGGAAGGAAGGCACAATGGAATTGATGGCCTTGTCCCTCACCAGTACATAGTGGTGCAGGATATGTAAGCACTGTCTGATGTGACTGGGTTCTTGGGTGTTAAGTCTGAAGCACTTAGCAGTATTTTTCAAATGGGTCAGTGGTTTGAAGGGTCAGATAGATTAAACATCTGCCTTGTGTGCAGGATACCTTTCTTTACTGCCCTTAATTGACAGCTCCATCAAAAACTACTACTAGGCTAAGCTACTTCTATGGGTACATTCCCAGTACATTAAGCAACAGATACTGCTGCACCTATTTTAATTTGACTATCTCTTTGTAGTAGTTGCTGACTTTTAACTTCAGAATAGCAAGAGCTGGGGAAATGCAGCCCTGATCTCTTGTTTTACAGTATTAAGCATGTGCTTTGCCAAGGATGACAAAGTTCTTTACAGAAAGGTTACATATGCTCAAAGTGTAAAGAGCTCAGTAAACAGAAGGATTATAAACAGTTTTGGGAGATGTGCAAGGGCTGTAGTGCTTTATAACATGCCTGCTTTTCTTAAGGGGATTAAACTCTGGGAGTGCCAAGGTGCTCTGTCACACTTCACTCACTGACTTCTCATGTCACCACTGGTGTTCTGTTCAGGGATGATACTTTCTCAGATACGCTGAGCCAAAAAGCAGACAGTGAGGCCAGCAGCGGACCCATAACTGAGGACAAGTCATCATCAAAGGACATGAACTCTCCTACTGACCGTCACTCAGATGTGTATTTGGGAAGGTAAGCTTCAGCATAACATGTTTTCAGTAGTCCTGCTCACAGCTCAGCTAACACAGTAATTGCTCCTCCACATGCTTATGCTGGGTCACTACAACTTGTTCTACAACCATTTCTTCACTGGTGCAGGCAAAGAAAGAGATCCGAGCCTCCACCTCTCCTGAGGCGCCCAGGCAGGAGCAGCGATGGCCACTGCCCAGTACACCCACCTCACCCTCTCTCCAACTCAGCCATGGAGCTGGGCACCCCCAGCCTGGCAACTCACTGCAGTCCCAGAGCCCTCCTTCAGAATCGCAACCTCAACGCCGACAGCCCGGAGCGGCGGCGCAGGCCTGGCCACGGCAGCCTCACTAACATCAGCAGGCACGATTCGCTAAAGAAGATTGATAGCCCTCCCATTAGAAGGTCTACATCTTCTGGTCAGTACACAGGTTTCAATGACCATAAACCACTGGACCCAGAGTCAATAGCTCAGGTTTGTGTCTTTTACATTTATGGCACTGTCTGATTTTCTGAGGAGCAAATCTCATTGAATAGCACAGCATAGAGCACATGCCCTGGTGGGAAGGTGGGTGCAGGGGAATGTCCTACTTGGCTTTCCAAATGGAATATGTGTGAAAGAAGATTCATTAAGCAGTCCTGAATAGGAGAAGCACAAAGGGGAGTAAACATTGCAGAAACAATAAAAAGAAGTTAATTCCCATTACACTGTAATGAAATTGCCTCTGCCATACAGAACACTAGGACAGTATTACAGCAGCTACATAGATCGTTGTGCTCTGTTGAAGGCTGGCCTATTCTGACTTGTATGTAATTAGTGTTCAATTATTTCTCAGTATTATGGTAAGCAGAAAAGTGGTCTGACTGGCTAGTAGTAACCAATACCATACAAAGTAGAGATTTACAGTCCAGGATCTTGTGGATTTTATAGTTTTCATACAGTTCATAACTGTGTGTTGATTTGATGCATGAAGTAGAACCTGATGTGCAAAGACATTGCAGCTGCATAAATTGTGAGCCATCTCACACCTGTGTGAACCAGTCTTATTCCTAGCAGTGAAGAGGTGAAAAGAATGGAATAGGAAGCAGTCTGATCATCAAATTGGTCTGTTGTACTGAGCTGGTGGCAGCTCTTGACTAAACAGATACCTCTGTTTCCAGAATTCGTATTTTGTCTGGGTAGAATGTTTACTAGGGGCATCCTGAGGGTGCTCTATGATTGCAAATGCGTTTTACAGTAACTCCAGCACTCAAGTTTTAAAATTTAATGTACTGGTAATGCTTGCTTTCAAACTCTGCTTCCAGTGAGGAACAGAAGGGACTGGCATGCTTAGGTCAGAACCCATGTATTGGGGTTAGAAAGTTTTTACTGTTTTATTTTATTCTAAGCTATTCATTTACTTTCCTGGAACAGTGCTTAAGGTATCTCTTTTTTATGCCTGGACTGGTGATCATTTGGCAGTGAAAGAACCCAAACTTTGATTAAACTATGTGAAAGTCAGTGTGAGCAGGCAGGGAACACAGATATCTTAAGCTTTGTTGCATCTCAATACCACTGAAAAGCAGTAAACTAGTATCTTGGTGCACTGTTTTAGCCTTCAGACCAGAAATAAATGAGATGAAAATAGTTTTTCTTAGGTGTGCATACTGAACAATATCTTACAGGTTTTTTCTGTTTAAGATTTAACTCAGTGAAACAAGAGGAGAGAAGAGCTGATAGGCACACCAACTTTATTTCCTTAGAAAACTAGGGTTTATAATCCATGTGAGGCAATACAGACCCTGAACACCTGAGGCTTTAGATGAGAGGAGCAGTTAGCTAAGAGTGAGCAAATGGACTAACATCTTTACAGTTGTCAGTACCCAAGAGATGACAGAAATCTTCACCACTAAAACACTGCTAAGCAAATATCAATTGCCCTGACAATCACTTCATAAAATGGCTTGCAGATTTTGGTGTAACACCTTTTTCTGATTCTCTCATGTCAACAAGGTTAAACGTTTGTAATGACCACGCAAAGCTGCCATGTTGTCAGTCATAATGTCTTTCAAATACATCTGGTGGAAATTGATTTTAGCAGTATCATAATTGTCAGAGGATGAAATTAATTCATTAGTTTCCTTCCCCGTCCCCTTGCTTTTCCGGCACTTTACATTCAGTAGCAACATGAATGACAGGCTGCTCTCTCTGTGCTCTGACCCAGGACATCGAGGAGACGATGAACACAGCACTGAACGAGCTCCGTGAGCTGGAGCGGCAGAGCTCGGCCAAACACGCCCCTGATGTCGTGTTGGACACCTTGGAGCAAATGAAGAACGCCCCCACCCCTGCCACCTCCACGGAGTCGCTCAGCCCTCTCCACAGCGTTGTTTTAAGGAGCTCCGAGCCTCAGATCCGCCGTAGCACTAGTTCTTCCAGTGACACCATGAGTACCTTCAAGCCCATGGTGGCCCCTAGAATGGGAGTGCAGCTGAAACCTCCTGCTCTTAGGCCAAAACCTATTGTTCTTCCAAAAACAAATCCTAGCATAGGGCCTTCCCCTCCTTCCCAGGGTCCAGCCGACAAATCTTGCACAATGTAGGCAGCTCAGCCACCCACAGTGCCCAGCTGGGGTATGCTAGGGAAAGGGATGGATTAACAATAGAAGTCAGGGCTCCGTAACATCATTTGATCATGTTTGTAACTGGAGAGGCTTTGTTTTTCAGTGTTTTTGAATGTATTGTCTGAAAGTAGCTACATTAACATGGGCATTTGTATTTTGTATGGTTTCGATTAAATGAAAAACTGGATAATTGTGCACAGTTTTAAAAAACAAACATAGACTTACTTGAAAACTTGATGCTGCACCATTTGTAATAAAACCAACACAGATCACAGCTTGCCACGTTGTAACATACTTCACATTCTTACTGTAGCTATATAATAACAGATCCTGCACAAAACTAAGGGGCGGGAGGGGGTTCAGGGGACATGGAGCCTCTCATTTCTGGGTCACCAAACCAAATCTCAAGCAGGTTAGTAAGAACTGAAATCTAGCATGTGAGGATTAAGTGTCTGTGTGGAATGTCTAAGTCATCTCAGGCCACATTTCTTATTTAAGACACACCAAAAAAAGAGAATCACCAAACCCTCACAACTCATAATTGGCACCAAATTTTAGCTTTCTTGTTGGCAGTCTCAGTAGAGGCAAGCTCTGGATGGAGCTGGAGATCACACTTCTCTCACTGATACAAAGCAGCATTACAGGACGTGGCTAAAGCACATCTCCAGAATAGTATCTAGAAACTCTTTTTGCAGCCCTCTGTAACAGTGTACCTTTTCCCATGAAGCTAGACCTTCATTCCCTGATACCACATTTTTTACAAAAGCTAAATCTGTTTCAAGTTCACAGTTAAGCAAGCCAGGCGCTGGGGAGTGCGTGAACCTGTTAGTCCATTAGGCAGCGTGAGGGGCGATTAAAGGGATCAACTACACAGTAATTCAGAGAAGTATCCCATTGACTTTACTGCTCAGTGTCCAATTAAGGACGTGATTTGGGTTGCAATAGCCCAAGTTTCGAGCTGACCCAGCCTTGCTGACTGCCTTGCACAGCGCGAATGCTCGGTTGTGCTAACAGCAGCAGGACAGGGACTCTGAAAAGGGACTACCCCCGCCAGTGGTGCAGGGGTCACTCACAGGACAGGCAGCTCAATTTCTACTGCCTAGATTCAAGCTGACTAAAGTTTTCCATAACCCCTTTCTCCTCCACTTCCCCTTTTTTTTAATGACAGAAATCAGTACCTTTCTTATGTCTGTGCGAGTGGCGACTGTCAACTTTGCTTAGTGCTCTGTTGTTAAACTTTGTTAGGTGTGAACTAAACCTGCAGCTGTTTTGCACATTGCAACAGTAAACCATAATATTATTTCTGTGAACATATTTTCAAACATCCAATCCATAAAAGAAGTTTCAGTGAGTAAAATGGGGGAAACTATCACTTGTGGTCCACCTACAGAAGTACAATTGGCTGTAATTAAGATCTGTCTTTCCACATATTCTGTAAGATCTCACTCTTGGAAAGCTTGAAATTGTACAACTCACTATACATAAACAGTTGAGTTTGGGAGGAGAAGAGTAGTGACAAAATTTGATAGATGTAATTGCTGAGGTGACAGGAGTAATTTCCTGTTGTTATTTAGGAGCAATTTATTCCTGCTCTGATTTACACCTTCTAGACAGGTGATGCAATGCAAAGCTCCAGGTGTGAGAAGTACCCCATGAACTGCCTCTGAGCCCCGAACTATTGCTGGTATTTGCAAACCCTTTTCAATCCAGTCACAGACTTCACTCACATCTAAGCTAAAGGCAAGGTCTTAATCCATCACTGTGGGCTGTGCAGCATGGGTCAGCAAACCTCCATCCTAGTCAACTGTACTGCCTGGTCCTAATGCCAGGGCCAGAGCCTAAGCCAAGCCAGCCCCAGCTGCAGACCAGTGCTGGTCTGTAGGGTCTGCTCACTTATTTGGGACCAGAGATATTTTCAAGTAGTTCCCCAGTTTACTAGACTCAGTGGAACAAAACTGGAATTTCAGCTTCCATTTACATACAGTTTTTGTCTAGCATTTTTAAATTAACCCACCTGGCACAATTGAGATGGATACCTGTATCTTTAAATTGCATAGGGAATTTTGTATGTTTAAATAACTGTGCTGGACTCCATAATGCTTATATTAGAAATTGTTTAGCAAAAGAAAATACTAGAAACAGTGCATTTAGTGAATGCATCCTCTTAGTGCATTCACGCAGTTAATGTGTAGTTTGATGGTTATTATAGATACTTTAAAGCATAGTAAGTGGATATGTAACAGGAAAGACTGCTACATCTTCAGGCATACTAAAGGGTAACTCCTGCACACCTAATCCAATCAGTATTGTCCTTTACTGTCAAGTTTGATGAATTGCAGTACTGGTAGCTTCCTGCTTGTTGACTGTTACCTACTTGTGTCAATGTACATCTGTAGTATGTACATGTGAAAGTGCCTTTAAATTTTAGAGGAGCTTTAGCTTTGCTCTTGTACTGTTGCATTTCCATTGCATCATTTCCTGTTCGTGTATGGCTGCATTCCCATTGCATTCCTTCCACTCTTGAAGATCAAATAAAAACATGGAAAATCCACAGTTCTGAAACAGAAATGTACTGTTAATCTGTTGTGACAATGCACTTTTATGTATAGTACTGTACATTTTTGGCATGTACCATTACAAGCTTCAGTATACATTCAGGTTTGTTCCTCATAGTGTATCTTTATAATAAAGAAGATAGTTCTGTCTCTGTATGTAGTTTTGCTGGGTAAACCACCGTATCTTCCAACATGGATTAACAATCTACTTCCCACATAAGGGAGCATCCAGCACACCAGCATCCCCCAGCTACCCACACCCCATGCTGTCTCAAGTGCTATCACCCTCATGGGCTGAAGAAGCACTTGTTCTTGGAAAGGCCCCTGCCTAACTTAAAGTCCCTCTGTACCTGAAGACCCCTCACAAAGAGCCACCAACTTCACATAGTTCTGCCTAAGCACCCATCAGGAGCAGTCAATGCCTCCCCCACTGGCTGAGGAAACCCCCTGCTGCCACTTGGCCAAACAGCCTGCCACCCCAGCTCCTGCTCCCCATAGGAAAAATGGGATGAATAAAACACGCTAGCTTACGTATTTTAAAAATAGAGTGAAAAGAATAAAAAAAGGGACACTTCTTAAAATGGGGATATTTCTTGGAACAAAAGAAGCTATGCTATCAGGCTAGGAGCAGCCGGAGGAAGTTAAGGGTTATATTAAGGGGGCCACAGTTAAGGGTTATATTAAGGGGGCCACAGTTAAGGGTTATATTCAGTGACCTTATGTCTGAGAAGTGGTGGGATACATACCCTCACAGCTGGCTCCAGGGACCAGGGAGTCTGATTGTCAGGCTGACAGCTGCATGGGAAATGTTCTGCCGTACATAGATGAGATGCTGTCAAGGACAATTCCTGGGCTTGGACTACAGCTGCCCAACATAGATGTTTAGGGGGAGAAGAGCTATTTGGAAATGCAATTGCAATCCTTGCTAAAAACACCCAAACCAGTCATCCGTGTTTGTTGTTGAGGACCACCATGCTTCTGAAGAAGAAAAACACCCAATTCCTGGAGGTGTTCAAGGCCAGGCTGGGTGGAGCTTTAATCAGCCTGGTGCTAGGGAGGAAGGTGTCCCTGCCTGTGGCAGGGGGTTGGAACCGGATGATCTTTAAGGTGCTTTCCAACCCAAACCATGTCTGTGTCAGGCAGTGTGGGGTGGTGTGGGGGAAGGGGCAGAGCAGCCACCCTGGCTCAGAGCAGGGCTGTCACTCCTCTCTCTGAGAAGCTGCTGTAATGTGACTGCTCGTCCATCAGCCCAGGCAGCAGCCTTCACACCACACCGTCCAGTGACCTACTTCGGGCATTTCTTCTTGTCCCCTCCTGCACAAAAGCTGACTAAGGCACACAGGAGGGGACAGCAAAGGTCGTTTCTCATTCAAGGTCCTACACAGCCCAGAGGATGCATAACCCAATTTCCACAGTCAGATCATTCACTGGTGAGTGGAGAGGCTTATGTGGTGGCTTTTAATTTGTTTTAAAATAAGTAAGAAAACACAAGGAGTCTCCTCTTGTTTTATAATATGAAGTTGTAGTGTTGCACTATGCTGGCTTCCTAGCTTCCTTCCAGTTTCCATAGTGGAAAGAAGCCCAGTTCTCATGGAGAAAGCTTTTGGCAGGTGGTGGAGGAGCTGCTGACTCTACTGGTGCTCAAAAAGCAAAAGGCTTATGAGCTGTTTTGCTGAGAAAGGCGTACTGGCAGAGCAGAAAAAGATTAGCAGTGGCAGCAGAGTGTTTAGCTCTCTGGCCACTGCTGCAAATCATTGTTTCAAGCCACATGTGGCTCCAGGACGTGGCACTGCCCCGGCCTGCTCAAATGCCTCCTCAGACAGCATAAGGAAACCACGGAGGATCCACCCAGGCTTTAAATTCTCCTTGGCAGAGACACACAGTTTGTTTCTTACTCTGTGTCTCACATGGACTTACCCTGACCAGAAGGATCCACAGCTGCTCTGTTCAGTCACTGCTAACCCGTGGACAAGCCTTGACCTTAGTCTGGATGGAACTGATGCATGGGGAGCAACTGAAACCAGAAAAGTATTAACTAGAGATGGTACGGAGTGAAGATACCATTCTTGTACATAGGAATGTTGCTTATTCCATGAACTTGCCTCTTGAGGGAAAAAAACCTCCCACTATAATATATGAAAGCTCAAACAGACCAACAATTTAGCATCCCAAAACCCCAGCTGAACCAGCTCAATCGTTGTTTAAAAAACAAACAAACCAACCAACCAACCACTCATTCGGAGTGGTGTAGCTGCAGCTACTCCCTGTCTTTGCCTGTCCCACAAGGGCTTTTGCAGACCCGGCAGCACTCGGGCTGCAGCAGACCCGGCCGGAGCGGGTGCCTCCCCACGCGGAGCCCTCACGGCTCGGAGGCGCCGCTCGCTCTCCCGGCAGGGCCGCAGCTCAGCGGGGCGGCAGCGGCCGCGCCCTCAGCCCCAGCCTGCCGCCCCTCAGCCCTTTCCTGGCCGTCAGCCCTGCTGGATTCCCTCCTCGTCCTGGCCCCAGCAGGGCTGCAGCCCTAGCACAGACTTTGGGTTCCTCTCATCCAGACATCCCACTGATCAGCAAGGCCAAAACCAGTGGAAAGGAGCGCAGAAAATGGCAGGCCCTGCCCGATGCACCATCCCTGCAGATATGAGAACAGAACTTGTGTGGTGGCACAAAGCTGGGATCGAGGGAGAGAAGAGCTCTGCATTCCCTTCTTACACAGCAGGTACAGTGAGAGCTGGCAGGCCCCAGGGCTGGAAGGAGACATGCACAATTTGGTGCTGACTGAAGGATTAAATAGAGTTAAATGACGTAGTCTGGGTCTGGCTGAATTGGACAGCTCAGCAGGTTTTTCTCTTCCCTTTCTCAATACATATATGCAAATTTAAAAGGCTTTTTACTGCAACTCTGCAGTCACTTGAGCCCCTGCCCCCAGCTGCACAAGTACAGTGTGCCCCATGACTGTCTCTTCTCCCAAGTAACAAGTGATAAGCCATGAGGAAATGGCCTCAAGTTGCATCATGGGAGGTTTAGATTGGATGTTAGGAAAAATTTTTTCACTGAGAAGGTTGTCAAGCTCTGGAACAGGCTGCCCAGGGAAGTGGCTGAGTCACCATCCCTGGAGGTGCTGAAAAGCCCTATAAATGTGGCACTTGGAGACATGGTTTGGGGGTGCACGTGGCAGTGCTGAATTAACAATTGGACTTGATGATCTGAAAGGTCTTTTTTGACCTAAATGTCTCTATGATTCTCTGATCCCCAGTTGTGTCACTACCCTCTCCCAGCAGGGTCAGGCCACAGCGGTCACTGCAGACATGAGAGCAGCTTAACGATTCAGGCTGGAGGTTGAAGATTTCCCTTTTCTTAATTAACAAACTGCATTGATTTTTTTTTTTCAAGTAGCATAGTAATGGAATATGAATGTGAAGCACAAAGCAAAAAAAAATCAGCTGTAAAATATGGACAAGCTTTGCTGTACAAAGGAGGTCAAACACTTGTGGGATCAAAATCAATAACAGCTGTACAGAGTGCAGCACCATGCATAAACCAAAACCAAACCCTGCCTGTTCTCATCTCCCTGAAGCACATCGATTCCTCCCTTAATATCTGCCATGTGCCTTTCCAGTAGTGTACACTGACATCTATAAACACCAAGCGAACAACATAAAGTAGTGATTTACATTTATTTGAATGAATTACGCTCTGGGAGGGACAAATCACTGAACCCAGCACTTCTCTGGAGGTGAATGAGACACTCATTGAAATGGTCAGGCTTCTGGCAGTGAGTTTTTGATTGCAGAGAAGTGGCATTTACATGGATGTTGTTACCAGACTCATGAGTAGAGAATATAAATGTGCTAAAGGTGGAAAATGCATAAAATCCTTCACAACTTAGACACAGAACTGCTGAGTACCTTAAAACAACTCACTGCAACACGTATTTTAATTGGGATTTTACCTGCCTACAGTCTTTTCTGAGACAGACATTGCAGTAACACTCCAGCGTCCCCAGCAAACAGCATCAAGGTGAATATAACAGGTTTATTTGTCAATACTCACACATTTAAGCTGAATTTCACTCAGACAGTTTTCTTGGCTATTTTAATGGTTTTTTTTCCTGAAAGCTGCTACAAAAATATGTCAAAAATTATTTTCAGAGCTAGTGTGAAGACCATTTTTTAATTTGTCATACATATCATAAGGCTTATTTTACAGCTAAGTCAAGGTTGTTCTGAACAAAATCAGTTTACACACAAGGTTACAATCAGAGATAGAAATGTGGCTAATCTGGGGCTGCTAAATCATGTAGCTAACTCTGAACACTCCTCCATGCCCCTTCCAAAATTACAAATTAAAAACAAATAAATATGTATGTATGCACATATCATTTCTTGAAAGCATTGGGCCGGGTACATTGCAAAATTCCTGCTGCATGTTTTATTTCTATTTAAGAGAACACAGGAATGTGGTCTGTTTTGGAGAGGGAAAGCCCTCCATCCCTGGGCAGCACGTGGGGAACACCAGGCACCACCACTGGAGGGATGACAATTTTCACACCCCCACAGGACCACCCTCCTCCTGCATCCAAGTCTGGCAGCACAGCAGGTTCTGCCCAGCTTTCTCCAGCCAGACCCTGGGCAATGCTGTCACTGCACCTCAGGCCTCCAGAATTCTCCCAGTATTAAAAATTAACTTGGTCAAATGCTGGAATTTTGGAACTAATATAATTTCTTATGTCCTGTAGGCCTAAATGCCATTTGTATCCATGTACATCCATGAGCTGTGCACAGGAAAATGTGCATGTTCAGTGAAGCAGCAGCTGATTTACAAGCTTTTATGTAAAACCTTGAGCTTCTTCTGTACCTGCATTGTAACATTGGGTGTCTGGCTTGGCCTCTCTAGAAATAACTTGATATTCTGTTTACATGCCATCAGCTTGGGTGTTTTCCATTTCACTGTTTTGACTTTTGTCCTGCTTTGTAGGCATACCAGCAGGTTCCAGCATTTCAATACAAGTTCTGTGTGCACTACAGTTCCATCTCCAGTACCAGGTACATTTATTATTACCTCAAAGCAAACTCAATTTTTCCAGAGATCTATTAGTAATGCTAGTCATAGAATAATTCAGTTATGCTTAATGTGCTATTCATTCTTAGTTAATAAAACTGATGGGAAGGCAATTCCTGCAGATAATTTAACTTTTCCCAATATTTTCTTTTCTTGGTGAAATAAATAAAGAGTTCTGCTCAGGCCTTAGAAGTTTAGCAGCATCTGCCCCAGACATCAGCTGCAGGAGCCCCATGTGAGGGTGCTTATGCAGGGTGGCAGCACTACTCTGGTCCCTGCACTGCAACTTGCAGGGCTCACCGCTGCTCAGCACAACATCAGTCGGACATTTTCCCCTCTCTCAACCTGAATGAGACCAAGTGTGAGAGGTTCAAACCTATGCAGCTCCTCTAACACACTCTGAATCCCATATGTCATGGTCGAAGGAGAGCAGTGCTCAGATGCAGGAGAGCAGTGTACACCTTGCTCTCCTGGAGGAGGACTGGAGGTAAATGTGTCACTTGTGCCACCCCTACAAGGCTACCGAGTGTCAGACAGCATCCCTGAGGCTCTTTGGCCTCTTTGCTAAAGCCAACACAAGTACCTTCAGTGCCAGCAGTGGCTCAGTTTCCCCACTGCATCCACTTCTCCAAGCACTGGGAACAGTCATGTCTCATCTGACTAAAGGAAGGGTTCCAGTATCAAATAAAACACATCAAGCAGGGAAAAAAAATCTTTCTGTGGCAGAAGTGCTTCCAGAATTAGGTGCTGCAGTTCTGCCAGAGGAAATACAAATCACTCTGGGGTTATGCTTATGTGCAGGAATATTTTCCAGTGTTGTTTGCAGTAGTCTGAGTAAGAGTGGGGGATAATCAGGTTTGTTCATAACTTCTGTGGAGATAGTGCTGAAGTGGGACCGGTGCTCTTCTCCCCAGGGCATTTGTAATTCACTCCTGTCTCTGGGAAATGCTGCCCAGCACCTCTAGTGTCCCACTTCACTGGGGGCAGAGTTCCACAGGGGAAGGACCTGATTGCTCCTAAACTGGGCAGAAGATGATTCTGTGTTAGAGTGGCAAAAATATGGGACAAAAGATTCAGCCAAAGAGGCAATGAGCTAGGTCCAACTTACTCATGTACCCAAGTGCCAGAAGATATTTTGGTGCAGGGTATCCTCCCTGCCAGGACAGGGTGTGCAGGGAAAGGAAGCAGCAGGGCCTGGGGGAAGTTGCAGATGTTTCAGCACTTAGAAGATGAGGGAGGAAAATAAAAGGTCATTGTAATTCAGGTGAAATGTGATGCTTGAATTCCTGACAAACTTCCTATCCACCACAAGTGATTTTGTGTCCCCTGCCATGTTGTTGAAGGCAGGAGTGGCAGCCCAAGCTGAGCTGGCTACTGAGGCTGTGCAAGGAGCTTGAATCATGCAGGAAGTGAGACACCAGACACGGACAGGCAATGAAAGGCACCACCAGATTTTGTGCTCACACGCAGACCTGGTACAATTCTGTCTCCAGGATGACTGTTTGTAAAACTGTCCTGTTTAACCCAAAGCAGAGAGTCCTTTGGAAACTTTTATTTCCCTTCATGTACCATTGCATGCACTACTCAGAGTATGAAATTTAAAACAATTTATTTTAAGCTCTAGCTTGTACCTCAGGGTAACTGAATATTAAAAATTCATGGTTCAGTTCATAACAGTCTCATAATTTGTGTGGGTTTTCCATGGGGTTTACCTTTTAAGGGGAGCTGAATGCCCATTTCATGGTGGGAGCACTGGCATTTAGCCTTGAGCAAAATCCCAGTCCCCAGCAAGTTAACCTGTACAGGAACATAAGACTTATTCTACTGGCTTGTACTGCAAAATGTCTGCATTGTTAAAAGGAAAAACCCTCCAAAAGGCCTAAACCAAACTGTCCACCAGCCCTTGGGTAGCTTCTGTTTAAATCTGACTATTTTACAAGTGACATCTCTCTTCCATATTCAAACATCAAACCAGAGAGTCCTGCCATCTTTTAAGAGACTCAGGAGTTAAATTCTACTGTATCTCCCATTCCGTATATAGGATATTAACTCTACACTGAATCTTTATGAAGTATACCTAAGTTATAAATTACAAAAGCTTGGAATAGAAAGATATCATACAGCAAATAACTTTAAGCAATCAAAAAGTCAACCCCGAACTGAGAAAATACTATTTCTTGCACAGGCGAACACCTCGTTAATACAAGACATAAACCAAAGCAAAGCAGCACAGAGAGAGAAAACAAAGCTGGCTTTAATAGGATTTCCCCTTTCACAGCAAATTCTGCAAGCTTAAATATATTTTCCATGATAAAAATGGACAAAAGAATCTCTGTAACTTGTTCCTAAAGAAATGTTTTATTGAAATGCTTTGCTGCATTTTTCATCCTTATAAGATAAATGCATTTCATTGTAAAATCTTGTATAAAGCAACTCTGCTTTAACATAAGAAAAATGCTTTTTTGTTTGTTTTGCTCTTTCTAGAATGAAATACTGCTGTGAAATATGTCTTCAGGAAATATCCTGGGTTTCACAAAGCGGCATTTCCTGATGGCACGATGACTTACTGGAAAATTACAGGTCAGTTCTGGCAAACAGCTTTGGGATGTCTCAGCTCCCTCATGCAGAGAAAGCCCCAAGGACACACAGAGAAAACCCAAAGTACAAGTCAGGGCACTGGGGACCAAATATTGCTATTAAAATAGTAAAACTTGAGAATGCAAAGGAAAAGCTGTCAGACTAAGAACTTCCATTTGAGAGAGACAGATGAAAAATTTAGCAGCCTTGTGTTTTATTTAAGGACTTCAGTGCAGTGATCTGAGGACACTGAAACCTGACTACGGCTCCTTCCTCCAGCAGTGCGTGCTGCCCATGGCTCAGCAGGACCCCAGGAGGAGTTCAGGCATATTTATAAGTCATATAATTTGAGGTTTTCCTAACACTCTTATAAGTGGCAAATCTTTCCCCCTACTCACAAGTCTCAGCTCTTAGCTACCTAAAGATCCTTCCTATGTGTTTCCTTCAGTTGTGAGCACCACAGGAAGAGATGGAAACTCGTGGCCTTCTAAACCCCATCTGTTAATCATTTATGGTTTGCAAATGTCCTGAAGCCACTGACTTTTCAGAAACATTGTCTTTTTGAGAGTACTTCCTTTTAAATGTATCTGTTAGCATCAAGTGTCCCTTGGTGAGATCTTGGAGTGTTTTATAGAGCAATAATCTCCCTATTTATTTTTTTAGAAGTCACTTGATTAAAATGCTACAACATCATTTTTCATTTCTCCCATTTATTGTGCAGCCAACTACTTCTGGATCCCTGCAAGGACATATTCAATATCTCTTAGTTTCTATTTCCAGTCTCCATTACACACACAAATGAACACATGCATGCAAACAGATTTCACACCCCTACTTCAAATCTTGAGGATGGGTGTTTCCCACTCCCAAGGCTTTCACAAATTCCCCTAACATCTTCTTCCTAAGCCAACAGATCCATCAAACAGGGATAACATTCCTCAAGTGTTTTATGAATATACATGTATTTTCATATTTAGGAAGACTAAAGGGGACAATATCCCATGTTGAAAACATCTCGAACGCAGCACATGTGTTTTCCATCGTCAAAATCAGTTAATGAGCATCCCAGCTTCCTTCATGTGGATGCCAACTTCTCTCTCTTGGACTTTGCATTTTAACAAGCAGTGTTCTGCAGTCCATTCATGGCAGAGCATTGAGAGCCTGTATCCTCTTGCTTGACTTTGTTCACAGAAGGAAAAAGTCTGGTCCACATTGGGACAATTTCTTTTGGTAGTTCTTTGTAGCATGCTGCAACACCTCATCAACACTCCTTGCCGTCTAAAGAAGCAGTGATGTACATATCAGAGGAGTTTCACGTCTGTTTAAAATTGTCTCTACTAACCTACTAATTGCAATAGTTTGTTGAACATCTTGGAAAAATCTCTAGAACATTCCTTCATCAGAACTTCCTATTATAATATTTGCAGCAATATTCCTTCTAGCAAGACAACAAATTTCTGAACCAGTACTGTCCCTGTAAATAAACAGTTTCCCCAAAGATGAGGCATTTAACTGTTTCTAGTAGAGTTGGTTTAACATCACTGAAAAGTTACCTCAGAGCTCATAAAACCCAAATTTACTCATTAGTGGACTTGCACATCCTCCAATCTTGTGAGCAGTCTCTGCTGTAAGAAGTTAGTCGTGTCACTTCCAACAGTATCCTTCATCTCATTGAGCTTCAAAGTTTTTCAGCAGCTGAGCACAGTTAAATCCACATCTCTCAAAATACAGTGGCAGAAACCACATCCTTCATTTGGGAAGAAGAGGGGCGGGAGCACTCAAAAAGTCTGGGCATAAAGCTTCTAATCTGTACCAGTGTAATGCCAGAGTTATTCATGATTTTAAAAGCCAGTTTTCTTTTATCATCAGAAAGACTGATAAGGCAGAAAAAAAATCACCCGGTTATGAGATTTCTTGAGGTCACTTGCCAAAAATCATATACAATAATATACCTGCAGAACAATAGCACAGTTTACAAATCTTTATTCACAGGCGTCATCTGATCTGGGACACAGCTGCACTGACATCACAGTTTATGCCTGACTAGAAATCCAAATAAAGATCCTGTGAAGTCTTTCATATTTCATTTATTTGTAATTGCCCCATGACCACAGACTTGCATTAACCCAAACAAAAGTAAACTGAGCAGATCCTAGCAGAGAGCAGGGACAATCTGAGGAGGCTTTGAAAGGCTTCCAGGGCTGATGCAACATCAGAAGAATAAGATGGGCACTGCACAAGCCTCCCACTTTGTGATTATTTTTTAGTGTTGATGAGACAACCCAAGGACACTTTGGGTTTAAGTCCAGCACTTGAAAGACTCAAGTGAGCAAAAGTTTGGAATGTATTGTATGAAAAGCAAACAAATGGTAGGACAATGAGATGATACAACAGAGGTGGCACACCTGCCGGATCTTTAATGAGATGGAACAACATTTTCCCAATATTTTACACAGCTCCTTATAAAACTAATGTCTCTGAGAAGCCTAACAAGTCAATCAAGGAGGGCTGCACCAGGTTTGAGAACAGGTCCGTGTAGCTCTGTACCTAATCACGATCAGGGACCCTTAGCTATATCCAGGAAATTTTGGAAAACCAGAACTAGCATGCAGTGGTAGCTCAGTAACCTGCACCTTAGAGTTTACCTCACCCAGAGGCCTCACTTTTTAAAATTTTTTTCCCTTCTTTTTTTTCTTAAATTAGTCCATGGAAACCACACAGCTCTGTGAATTTCCGAAAACTTAGTTCTTTGGGTTAAGGAGTTTAACATCTTTACTGGAGTAACTATAAAGCTCCAAACAATGGGAAAAGTAAAAGAAAAAAGACCCCTGGCTTCTGTAGATGCCAACAGTGGAGCTGTAAGAGCTGGACTTAGCTTAGAGGAACTAGAACAAGCACTCCAGGACATGCAGCCAATGGTGCTCCTCACATCAGTAGAATGCTGAAGCACACAGTAATCAGAGCTTTTTAAAGGAAAAAGGACTTAAACCATATCTGTGGTTACTTTCCTAAATCCAAAGCGACACAGCCTCGAGCGCAGCCTAGATTCCTACCCAGCACTATACATGTCCAAATCCCAAGACGTTTCTGAGCCAATATTGTTCCTATGCTCCTTGACGGTTAATACAGTTCTGCTGGCACACCCAAAACTTACCCACAGAAAAGCATGGGCCAAAATGAAATTGGAGACACTTATGAAATATCAGTGCTATTAAGTTGTGCACTCCAAATTCAGATTTTCCCTTTCTTGGACTTCCTAGTGACTGCAAATCAGTGTTCATGAAAGTAACATGTAAGCCCTGTTGTGAAACACCACTACTGCCATTTATCAGGCTTCATTTTGAAGTGTAGGGTTTAGCACAGAAACTTACATGTAGTGAAGGGTTTAGGGATTTTGAAAAGTAGCTGATGAACAGGATATTATGTTCTTTTAAAATAGCCATCACCCTGAGCCAAGCTGAAAGCATTTTTATCCTTACAAAACCAAATTGCTGGATGTGCTCTGCAGTCTAGGAGATTACCTTCTTGCACAACTGCAGAAACTTAGCCGATAGGTATGCTCTTGGTTCCTACAGGGGTAAAATAGGCATTGCACCCAATCTCCTAAAAAATGAACCATCAAAAGCATTATATCATTTAAATACAGTGCATCTGTTGATCACCTATATGAAAAAGGCCCTGACATGCCTAGCTCATGAGTAAGGGAAAAAGACAGTGTATTGTTCTTAAAGACCAAGAATTAAGAGAAAGCAAAAGCAATTTAAATAAAACTGAAAAATGAGATGCATTTCCAAGGCAGAACATGCATTTTTCTGTGTTACATGGGAGTATTTGAAGAATATTTACTTCAGATCAGCTTAAAATTAATTTTTTCAGCTGGGGACCGAATGTCCTATTGAGTTGTGTCATCAGCAGAGGTGAAGAGCACATACAAAGTGTCTGGGAACAGTCCTGGTGCCAGAACTATGTTTTATTAACACACCTTTTATAATAATGGTGCACATAATTAGGTTTGGCTTAGCAATTTATGGCTTGTCAGAGTGTTCTTAACTTCATAAATGTGAAAGAAAAATTTAGCATCAGGACACGGAAAACCGGGTAATAATGACACTGGAAGGACACGTTCACTGCAGCAGGTGCAAGTGTTTCTGTACATATGAGGCAAATGGCCCAGCTCAGAGCCCCCCAGAATGGCATCCATCACCCTCCTGAAGGAACGTGACGAGAAATTCTGCTCCATCACCATGACAACTCGTGCCACACCATTGCTATAGTAACTGGCTGAACATTATTAGTTTTTAACCATACACCAATGGCCAGCGTGCAAATGAGGAGGAGCCCCAGGGCACTTAGCTCTTCCCTGCTGCTGCTTCCACCCCAACATGTCCTTGCAGTGTAATGCAACCTCCTTCCATGTTCCCCCAGCCCCACACTGCCAGCCAAGCTCCCCACCACTGCCAGCTCTCCAAACCCAAGTCTGCCTTATCATTGGAGCACTAATTTCATGTATTTTATTGTTGGATTTGTGGTCTTTTTCCCCCCTAATTTATCAGGCTAAAATTAAATGCAAGTAGAAAATTTCATCTTCCCAGTGATTCATTGAAAATCTGTTCTGTTAATCCAGTGCACCACGGGGGGGCTTTGCATGCTGCATTTGCATCCTACGCACGCAGTCATAATATCAGTTCAAAGGCACCGTCCTGTCCCCTGAAGAGCCATGATTTCAACATTGTCATGGTGCAGGAATGCATTTACTGTGCACCACCAAGCCCTGTGAGATCATCACTTTAATACTCCAGCTCAGGCTGTAACACTGCCCCCAGCAGTGCAGTCGTCGTGTGCAGTGGTGTAAAACAGCAGCAGGGAAACACACACAAATGCTTCTCAAATCTCATCAAAGCCCAAAAGGTTGTGGCTAGATAATGTCTTACACCCAGCCACCTCCCAACACAAAAGAAGGAAAAATAAATACAGTTATTACTGGGATGTGACCCAGTCTTGGGGCAGAGGGTGAAGCACAAACTTGGCTGTCACCACAAAAGGATGCAACAGGTTTGGAGGAGTGCACCATCCCCACCTGACTCCTGGGCACAGCAAGCCCACACCCCCAGATGCTGCAGATGTTTCAGTCATGCTGAAAGCGCCATGAAATTGGCTTGCTCTCCTCTTGGAGGACAGATGGGAGAAGAGAAGGCTGGCTTCTCCTTCGACCCTTGTGTTCCTTCCACTTTCCCTCCTTTTCTCACACTCCTCCTCTGCCTCTGGCAGGCTCTCCTTGGGGCCAGTGTAGGCTGCAGCCTCGGCAAAACTCCTCCACCTCCATGCCAAGGGCAGCAGTGGGGTGGCACAGGCACCTGTCCACAGCCCTTGTGCCCAACACAAACCCATCAGTATCTTGTGGGGCTTGTGAAAGGTGAAAGAAGTCTGCCTATGGAAGGGGGGTGGAACTAGATGATTTTTAATCTCCCTCCCAACCCAAAAGCCCAGACCATTCTGTGGTGACCCAACAGAGCACAAGGATGTTGGCCACAGGGCGTGAGCCACCCAGCCCCTGCAGTGCCCCATCCCTGCCCCTCGGCCTCCACTGCCCAGTGGTCTGGCCATACTCTGGCTGGTACAGCACAACCATTTATCAGACAGATGTAGTGATAGCAGACACATACATATGATTACAGCACATGCCATGCACACATACACTTATATATACACACACAGTGTTATACTATATATGCTTAGATACCACAGTAGCTCTGCCCACATTAGACTATCAAAATCCTATTACTTTGCATTAGGCCTAAACTCCAGCTTGGTGCTCCCTGTGTGGCCTGTAACAGATCACACTGCACTTCCTTGGTAAACAATATTTTTTTCATTTTCTCAGTGTTTAGGAAGGTAAAAAAAAAGGAAGAAAAAAACCACTCCATCTTTTCTAAGCTGGAATGCAAGTTTAAGTGAATGGGTAGTTTTCAAGAGAAAAAAAATCATAAAAGCTCTTTTACAGCTTTTTTTTGCAATCAGTAAAAAAGTTTCTTGCAGAGAAGATGAAACAACATCATTTTGGTATTCATAGACACATTAAGGTATGAAACTACATACCCAGTATTGCTGTTTACAGCTGAAACAGAACTACAAATCACTCTATGGGGAAAAAAGCCAACAAGACTCAAACAAATCTGTCTAGAGCAGTAAAATCTATCCCATGTTTATAAATGTGTAGGAGGAGAGTATAAATTAATTTATTCTGGAAAGAATGCTAATTGCTTTTTTGTTTTTGTAATAATACCACCCTCTAGTGGCACTTTTTCTGCTTTACTGAAGCAAAAATGTGGTTTAGCATATCAATCATATGCATTAAGAAACAGTACAAAAATTGCAAATAGGAATCTGTTGACCTGCACTGAATTTCAAGCCCGCACTCTGCAGCCTCTGAATCTCTGCAGCTTTGGAAAAAGCTGTATCTGGCTCATTTCAAACATAATTTATAAAAATCAGTGCTTAAGAAAATGCTACCATGAGAAGCATAAAATCATAAAGTCCCTTTAAGGCATAGTTGCAGAATAACATTCCAGATGGATGAATTCCTCAGTGTTTGGTGAGTAAATTACACTCTGAAATAAAAGCCTTATAGTTTCAATATATTATTATCTTAGCCCCCTAAAGATATTTTCCTTGTCAGCTTTAAAGGTAGATATAGCAAGAGCTTGTGTCTGTTCCATCTGTTGACTTGCACTTCCTCCTTGGACACACTACAAATTCATCAGTGAGGTGGTGGTGGGATTTTTTTACTGTCCTCTTACCATTTCAGACAGAAAGAACTAGAATGAGCCACTCCTAACTTAGAAGCAATTATTTTAACAAATCAGTCCTAAGCAGAGATGAGCCTGAGGCACCCACAGCATATTTAGATATTGAGAGCCTTACATTTTCAGGGATAAGGATCTGGATACCATTTCAGTCTACAGGGATAGCAAGAAAAATTAGAAAATGCCACATATCCCCCTAGGTTAGACCAATATTTATACCCATTTATTTGTATACTTGATAGTGAGTAACACACAACTTCAGAAATTTGCCTCCTTGCTTTTCTCACTGTGAAGCACGGTCAGCCAGCTTGAGGCATCTCCTATGCTGGGAAAACTCAGTGTACAAAATTTTGAAGTCCTCCAAGCAAAGCCAGCCTGAGTGTGCAGTGCAACTTCATTGTGGAGATGGCTGATCAGCTACATCCAATTCTATTGAATTTGCAGGCAAAATTGTAGAGAAATTGCTTAGGAGGGTGAGGTGGGGACTTGATTCATTGCATGAATTCCCTGCTTCTGTAATGATAAATGAGGATCAGGTTTTTCCCAGAAAGCTATTATCCAATGACACTTGAAAGTAATTTGCTCTTGCTCTTTCTAGACAGGGAGGCATGAAGAGAAAGGAAAGGTAGCTTTTATTTGGCCCACACACCTCGTTTTCAGCAGAGCTCTGGGCACTTTACTCAGAGACAAGCTCCACACCTAGAATGGGACATATTCCATCAACTTTTCAAAAGAGTTTGGGCATATTTGCATCATTGGATTAAACGCAGAAAGCTAAACCTGTTAATACTCCCTATCTCTCACCCCATCCCTCTGACAAGTGCTGGCATCTCTCAGACTGAGGACAGGAGCCAGCTGTACTGCTGGAGGCAAAAGCAGCCTCAGCTCTCCTGCTAGAAGTCTAATGCAGAACCCTCACATGAAAGGCACGGCATTATAACCCAAGTTTTCACTCTTTAAGTGTTGTCTTCCTAGAGTTTTACATCTAGGTGATATGAAGATCTCAGGCAGTCATAGGCAGTCCTTGGTGAAGCACCACTCCCAGTCCCTGAAGAACCAGACCCAACAACAGCAGTGGGAGAACATGGAGTTTCAGGCTGCAGCAGCCACTCCTGATCCTGCTGGAAGTGAGGTGACCATTTGGCTAATCTTCACTGTTCACAGTGATGACTGTAAACCACTTCTGGGCTGCACCCACCCAGAAATCAGATTAATGTCTCCTCTTCAAACAATTTAACCTCTCCTCCCGCATATGCCAAGAGAATTTTTCAGGGCCAGGGAGAGGAAGCTTGTTCCTCACCTGAGAAAGCAGAGCAAATACCTGGAGACTCTGCCAAACACCCGCGTAACCACACAGAAGAGGGAGGGATTGACTTAAATTCCCCTGGTCAAAGCCAACATTGCTCTTGGGAATGACATTTTACTACCTAAATGTTTAAGAGACCATCAGGCTATTCCATACTGTGGGAGGCAATTTCCTCTGCTTCTGTTCCCAGAGATAACTAACTCCAAGACAAAATCAATGGCTGGGAATTCACTTTAATAGGGACACCCCCAGCCTAATGTCAGCATCTTTCACTGGCCTTCATTTTGCCCAGGACCACATTATCTTTCCCACAGAAAACTTACAATTCTTGGTTGTGCATCCCAATACAAGACCATGGTGATGCTGGCTCTTTATGGCTCTGATCTGAGGAATTCAACTTGTACACACTAAAAAGCATCTCAGTACCTTTGCTGTAAATGATGCATACCTCAGAGCCAAAAACTTAGTGCCACTAAATATTTTCTCTTATCAGCAGCGAGCTGCACAAATAAAGCACAATATTTCACTGCCCCGAAGCTTCAGATGTTAGCATGTAGCATTGTAGCAGCATATCCCAGCTAATAACAGGATACCACAAAGCTTGTCTTAATCATCTACCCAAAACCAGCCGCTTTGCCAAGACTGCTTGTACCTAAAGATGGAACACCACCCTCCTAGAAAGAGTATAGTTATTTTAAAGTAGTCACATAAAACAAGCAGCTGCAGCTACAGGTGGGGTCTAGCACAGCTTTTTCAGCACATGAAATTTATATAGATTCCTGTTAAATTAGGCCAGCAATGCAGAGAGGCCAATGAAAATCTTCTGCTCCTGGTCCATCTGCAATGCAGTCCTTCTGTGTCTGTTTTCTCCCTGCCCATCTTTCCCAGAGCTGCCATCTGCCCAAGCCCATCTTGTAGTGACTTGTCTCCCCTTCTCCTGCACTTTGCTCTTCTTGCCACTGCCCTGTGCAGCTGAGGCACAGCCAGGTGCCAGCTGCAAAGTGAACTCTCTTACCCTACCACAGACCCAGTGGATGCAACACCAGGTTGAAATTTAGGAGAGAACTGAACTCAAACAGGCAAACTCTCCCAGAAAAGCTCCATAGTAATTACCAAAATAAGTCAGGCTATGTGTTAAGTGCATGCACACACAAGAGAGGGAAAGAAGCAGTTCCTGGGGAAAATGATTGAGTACTTTAAGCAATTTTGTGGCAAAAACATTTTACCTTTATCCTCCAAAACAGACTTCACGTTCAAATCAGTCCTTTGCTAACACAAAATCATAGTCCAGCTCCATCTTGCCTTTGACTTGTATATTGTTTTTGCCAGGTCTGCAAAGCATTATGGTATTGCTGTACTTTGTCAGCATTCTCATTTCCAGAGCCTCTTCTGCTTTTCCTAATAAACAGCCCCCTCCTTTGCACGATTGCAGCCCAAAGGCCATCCCTGCTGGGCCACTCAATAGCTGTTCCTGCAGATGCAACACTGACCTACTGCTCTTGCTCTCAGGCAGAGCCCAAGCAAATAAGGAGTGCTTGGCCTCTGTTGCATCCATCTGGGCAGGGCTGGCTTCCATCTCTGGGAATCTCAAAACAGGACTTCTGGACACCAAAGGTTTCAGCCAACAGAGTTAGCTTAGTGACAGCACTTCTGGAAGCAACCACAGAGCTCAGCAGAAGCCCAGGACCAGCCATGCTGTGTGACATCCTGCTTTCTGCAAGATGAGGGGTTGTAGGCACTGGGCCAAAAAACAGGGCTTGAGGAATGAAGTACAAC
Source organism: Rhipidura dahli (assembly GCA_013399225.1). NCBI lineage: Eukaryota > Metazoa > Chordata > Aves > Passeriformes > Rhipiduridae > Rhipidura > Rhipidura dahli. The sequence continues at coordinate 139,414 of VXAC01005215.1, read as the reverse complement.
ACACTGCTGATTTTCTCAAGCAAAGCTTAGTTATGATAAGTCTGGGACCCAGTGCAGTCAAAGGTAGCAGCAGGCTGACCTGAAGCATGTACACAAAGAAGCCTCAGACAAATGGTATCACAGAACTACCACCAGAATGATCACAAATGTCTCAAAAGGCTTGTCTAGGAAGAAAACTGGGCCAGAGCAATGTTTAGTTGTGTGAGCGCCATAAAATTACTTTCTGATATAGTGCAAATATTATATTATATTTTAAAAGTGGATTAGATGAACACTAGGTGTTAGCATTCAAACCAATACCAGGAGCTCCCATTACTTTTAGGTCATTAAAGCCTGAATATTATGTGCATTATGCATATGTTGCAGTCCTTTGCAGCAATACAAAATGTATTAGATTCCATTCCCTGCACTGTCTTTATGCAAAGGGAGGAGAAAAGGAAAAATGTCTTATTCAAGAAAAACCTGAATACCACATGCAAAAGAGAACAGCTTACAAGACATAAATATAAAATACCTAAGACTTCCTAGAATACATTTGCAGTCAAAATCACACTGTAGGCAAAGGATAATAAATTAAATAATCTGCTTGTATCCTCATGGACTCAAGCAAGTGATGAGGTCCATGAAATTTGCTACAAGATAAGCTTCAACATTGCTATTCTAAGCAATCTGAATGGCACTGGGAATATCAAATCTCAGTACCTGTTTTAAAAATGTTTAAATATGTCTGGAAGCAATGGCTTTCAGTATGCTATCATAAATACCTTTACATCTTGCATTTAAAGCAGTTATTTATACATGACCTTCAAAGTACGTTAGCACATTAAGTCTCACTTAGCTAAATTGGTGCAGAGGAAAAGCTGGCAGATAGGGTTCCACCCAGTTCAGCAAAAGTCTACTTTCCAGTTCTTATAGTAAAGACTGATCAGTCTTTCCAGTACTGAAGTTAAAAGTGAATATTTTTTTCCAGTTACTGGGTTTCTGGTCACCTTTACTTACTCCACAGATATGTTCCCCCCACCTTGCTTAATTATGCAGGTTTTCATTTCTGGCCTAGCCAGTTTTATATCATAGAATATATCAGAACCACAGAATGGTTGGGGCTGACAGGGATCTTAAAGACCATCTACTTTCAAGCCCCTGCTGTGGCTAGAGACACACTCTACTACACCAGGTTTCTCCAAGCCACATCCAACCTGGCCAGGGATGGGGCAACCACAGCTTCTCTGGGCAGCCTGTTCCAGTGTCTCACCATGTTTGTAGCGAAGAATTTCTTCCACATATCCAATCTTTCAGTGTGAACCCAACAGTCTCCCCATTACCTCATTTGTAATTTAAAACATAAACTCCATAAAGCATCAAATACAAAACTGTGCCTTGAGTCTTCATGGATCTGACAAATCTATAAATATTCATTCATCCCACATGCTCATACTCCCCACACTTCATTTTTGGTACCAGCACACCTCAACTCTGCAACACTGTTTCATTTTGATTGTATGTCGCCTCTCTTCAGCTTCACCTGTCTTCATCCAAGCTACTTCCTATGGCCTGAGTTTTCTTCTCCCCATGTTATATTAATTTAAGGCTGAGGAATTACAAAGAGAGCCACAGGGACAGGACTCTGAGACAGCCCTACAAGTTTCTCCAGCACCCAATTCTTTCTATCATTTGCCTGCAAATCTTTCCCATTCCCTTTCCCACAGCACGAGGGTAATAGTTATGGCTCCCTTTGGTTCTTCATCAACTGAAATATTCAGAAATTCTTACCCACGAGTCACAAGGCTCCTGTGATTGCTTCCCCAAGACCCTCTGAAGAAAAACTGCAGCAAACCACCTCCTCCTGCACAGAACTATCACCCAGCATCCCCTTCCTTCCCTTCTGAAACACCATTTGCCAAGGACAATGACAGGAGTGTGATATGAGCTACCAGGTCTGCTGAACAGTCACCTCCTTTTCCTCTCCCCATAAAAACCATGAGGAACAGCCTCTAGCCCATTCAGCAACTGGTAAAAGCTGCTGATCTGCTCCAAAGGGCAACAGATTTCCCTTCCACCTCTTCCAACTCCTCCCCTGCAACTCAGAAATGAATGTGTCTGTACCACACAAATCTTCCTCCAGTTTTCTCTCCCCTTTCCCACACATACTGTGACAGGGAAATACTGCACAGGCAGACAGATTTTGTACAACACTTTATTTACACTGCTGAAGACCGGGAATCAGTTCTGGCAACAGTTTCTTTTGTGTTACTCAGGCTGAGGAAGTAAAAATTACACTTTATTACAAGGTCACTGTCCCACAGAAGGAAGCACACAAACTCTCTGAATACTGTCATTTGCAACTTTGTCCTGTAAAACGCAACTTGAGCTGCAAAGGGGAACACTCTTTGAAAAAACAGGTGCTCTCCAGCTGCTGGTATATTTGCAACCCCTGTTATTTTCCAGTGGCAAAGAGCAGACTGAGCTTTTGCAAGTGGTGCTGCAATCAGACCAAGACCTCAGGTGAAAGGCAGCAGCACAGATATTTGCAACAGACTAACACATAGTTAGAGCAAAGCTTGGAAGGCTCCATTTGGCACAAAGCGGAAAGTCAGAGCTTGTATTTCAAGAACAGAACGTGCTTATATGATAGTAAAAAATCAGCATTTGCAGAGAGGCAAGACAAGTTACTCCAACCTTCTGTGGGAGAGAAAGGGAATCATTAAAAGACACATTCGCAAATGTATCTTTGATAGTTCACTCTTAACAGAAACCAACATTCTGACTTAAACTCCCTTTTAAAACAAACCTGATGAAGTTATACATTACACAGTGTCAACTAATGACCTTACTTTACTACACTTATATATACATCAGTTCTCCTGAACCCCCATGAAAGTGCGTGCACAACTGCATAGCTAACAGTCAGAAGAATCCTGCAATGTAAGGCTAGAGGTACAGCCAAATTGACTCCCTTATTGTATTTGGAAACCCTGATTTCCAAATTAAAGCACTTTCAGGGTAACTAGAAAATATACCTTTTCCCACCCTGCAGCCTAAATGTGGTGAAAGAATGAGGTAAACACACTGCATAGGCTATATATTTAAATCCAAATCCCCAAAGTGTTTTGGCTTAATTATGCAATTATTTAAAACTGAACAGAGAGAAAAAATAGTTATAACATCCTGAAAATAAATCTAGGTTGACATTAACAGTGAATGAGACAATAAATCATTTAGAAAGGGCATTTCCTACTGCCTTTTTTTCCTTATTTTTTAAGTTAGCCAGACAAAAGCACAAATTGAAAAGAGCCTTGGTGCTTTTTCCATGGAGCTATTCCTTCTAGGACACCTGCTCAAATTCAGCTTGTCTGCTTCAGTTAGTCTGAGCCAGGACTGGGCCCACAGTGTCACAGCACTCCAGTGAATACCAGCCTTTTAGACCATGCTACAGCTTTTCTTGCCCCAGCCCAAGTCCTGGGGCGATGACCAAGCTTTATGACACAGGGCCTTTAGAATAGACTACGAGTGTCAGAGACCTCAATTAGCACTTTAAACCATTTGAAAACTAAATTATAAATAACAATAGTGACTTTTCTGATTCTCAGATTTTTACTTAAAATGTGTCTATGCAGGTCCACTTTTTTAAATACTCCCTTGCATCAGTGTTTAGTTCCCAGAAATCATTCCTGTCAGGCAATGCAGTTTTCTGAAAAGATTGTATCTTCCATCCTCACCACATTTTCAATAAACTCTGTAGAAGACAGTCAATGATCAGACTAAGATAAAGTGCATATAATCCTTTCTGATACAGGCAACAAAATTGTGGACTGAAAAAATAAATCATACTGAAAATTGAAAACCACACCAAAAAAAACCCCAGTGGCCCTTCGGCACCCCCCAATTAAGTTGCCCCACTGAGTACTACCCAAAAATACTTTTCTTCAAGTGTCTGTTAGCTTAAAAAAAAAAAAAAGAGGAACTTATAACATTTTAAAAAATGGTTCCTTTCCAGTTAGACTCTGAGAATCACAAATTTATGTAACTTTGAAAGCTACAGCTCCCTCAAGGCTGGCATACTGCCTTGACAACTTGTAATTAGTTTGTATTTCACCCTTTGGATCCAGGCTTCAAGCTTGCAAAAGCTTTGGAGTTCTTAAGGGAATGTGATATTTCATTGAGAAAGGAAATAAAATGATAGTCCCTTTCTGACTTCTTGGACTCAAAAATAACTACAATGGTAAAGTGAGGTTCAGGGCGAGTCAGAAAGTAGGTGCTTTGGACTTTGTCATCGTAGAAGTGAACAACCTTCTCCAAACTGTTGAGGTCAGAGGTTCGATCAGTCATAATCATGATCACATTAGGCCAGTGCATAACAGGCCTGTCACTGGGCAGAGACACCACTGCAGGATACTGATCCACTCCTTTTGGGGCTTCCCTGTATGAATGGGGGTGATGATAACCATGTCCCTGAAAACTCTCTGATCCACGATTGTCAAAAATTAAGGAAACATTGACAGCATCATACTTCCGGATGAAGCTGGAAATTTTCCCAAAGTAATCAGGATTTGTTTTAGCAGTCAAAGTTTTCATTTCAGATGCTGTTGTCTGTCGACTAAGGGCCTCATGAAAGTAAAAGCTAAACTTGGCAAGGAGAATGTTTTTGAGCTTCATGAGCCAGAGGAAGAGATGTGGAGGTTGCACAGCCTTCTGAGACTGCCCTCCAAACAGGTGCTTCTTGGTCTCCCGCTGTTTCTCAAAAATTTGGCCCCAAGTCTGTAGCTTTGTGTGAGCACTGTGCAAGTTGACCAGGGATGGAAGGAATTTCCACTCTGAGATCTGAGCCTGAGCCTTTAAGAGGTGTGCAAGCACATCTACCTCCAGCTGGAAACTGCTTTCAAGAGGACTGAGGATTGGATGATGAAATCTAGAAAACATAACATTAGTCAAGACATGAGAACTGCTGTACACAACGGTGAAATCATCAGATAGTATTTGCCAGTTAACAGACAAAATATCAAACATCAAAGCAAAGTGTAAACAAACAGTAATATTCCTTATTTAAAAAACAGTTCTTTCTACATAATTAGGGTAAATATTTTCAAGAACAAACTGCTTCACATCTGACAAAAAAAAAACACCTGTCAGACATTTCTCTATCAAAGTAAGGGCACTGTAGTTCATCAGTTCAAGAACAATCACTCTTTATCTTAATCCATGAACTACTATAACACTATTTCTTTTTAAATTCAGGTGATCTTGTTCCAATTTAAAATCTCTTCTGGCAGAAATATATGTCTTGATGGTTCTGGAATAGCAGTAAGATATTAAGTTAAATCAAAAAATTATGCTATGAATCTGCTGTTCGCATAAGGAAGCTATGAGGAAGTCAAGCTGAGCTCGGTTTTGCTTTTTTACTAAGTCACAATAAAATTGCCAAGAAAAAATAGTCACTGGAACCATAATTAATTCTTCTCACCTTTTTTCCCAGACATTTAGAAAAATTAATACAGATGCAGTCTACCTCTCTTCCCATGATACTCAAATTATTTGCAAACATCATCACTAATAACATACTTAATTGAAACCATGAAAAACTGTAATGCAGAATTTGTAACTTTAGAAAAAAAAGAGCCTTCAGCAAATACAGAAGTGGCCTTTTTACTCAATGTGTTCCCTCATTGGTATTTAGGAATCTTAAAGAGGTCTCTAATAAAAAACAGTGAAAAGTTCAAAGACAAGACTTGATGAGGTTTCCATTTAAGTAAAGACAGATTTATCTTCTCACTTCAGAAAAATATCTTGGGTCTTGTTATTGGTTTAAAACAATAAAGTTTACACTGAATTTCTCCAACTTTTAACAGCTCATCTTCAGCCAAAACTAAAGCAATGTCAATATTCCCCTCAGCTTCCAGGACACAACAATTAACATCCACTTTGGAAGTAGTTGGTTCAAAACCAAAACAACTTCATTTTCTTGTGGACCAGAAGAGAGAACGAAAATTTCAGGCTTTTCACCCCCTCTCCCTTCACGACTTTTTACTTGACTTTTCCTCAAGTTCATGTCAAAACATTAACTCTTTGACTTGTGAAAAATGTCTGACAATTTTATCACTATCTGTAACCATCTCTTTTTTTTTGGAAGCCACAATTTGTGTCTTGCAAGGATTTGTTATTAAGATGCAAGTCTAAATTGGGCCAATAAGTTCAGAGCATATTTACATTTCTTTGAACAAACAAGACTCAACTAAAAATAATTTCTAACAGACAACATTAAATATCTCAAATGGTTTTGGTATTCACCAAAACCAGTTTTGCTGCTGTGTATTTTAAGAGGGTACAGAAAGGATTATGCAACATTATTTGTTGCAGACAGTCCCATCAAATGGCACACAGCACAGTGGTTTAAACACATTTGCAGTCAGACCGAGAAAGTTTTCTTCAATCTTAAAAGCAATTTAAAAATCCTTACTAAGGCAGCACTGCCAAAGTCTCCTAGATTAACATTCTGATGTACAGCTTCCCATTTCTACTTTGCTTCATGGCTTTCTTAATGTTTCACTGTCCAGCAGGATTTGCTAAACTGTTTTAATCCAAAAATACACAATTTAGCCACAGCTGAGAAGCTTGTTATGATTGCAGAATAAACTGACAAGTTATGTACTATGTGTATCTGCTGTAATTGAGTTTTATAATGTAGAAGCATCCAACTGGGCTCAGTGTCATGTAAAACAGACAATTTTTTTTGAAATATTTTACAATATTTCAAAAGCCAGACTGTTAAAACTTAAAAGCACATTGGAAAATTGATTTTTTCCCTCCTAACCATTCTTGAAAGCAGAGGGATAATAGCTTTGTTTTGCAGACTGTGAAGAAGCCACATTTTCTTTTTATTTCCTTCCACAGATCACACATTCATGCACATATTACACAATGCTGACTAGATAAAAAACATTAAACACTTTAAAAAATCAAAATAGGTATTATAGTTACTTATTAATTTTATACTAAGCTTTTAAAGGATCCTGCTTCTGATGCTGCTTTAATTATTTAGGATCCCACCCAAACCAACAGTTAAAAATTTCAGGAAAAATTACTTCTCCAAATGTATTCTAGAGAAAAATGGGAAGGAAAATGTCTAGTATTGGCCATGTACAAGTCAGCAATAAGTAGCAATAAAATCATAACAAAATAGCTTTAAAGCGTTCAATAATTAATGGCATTTCAGATACAAACAATATGTCCTGTTAACAGTCAATTCTGCTGTTCCTTTACCAGCAAGCAGGTATTTCCTCTACATTATCTGACCAGCTACTTTCACCCATGAAAGAAAGAAACCAAGGCCAGAACCTATCTAAAAAGCACACATCCTGTCTGGCTTAGCACAGCTGGCTGAAATAATGGCACAAATCCTCAACTATGAATGAGGAATATACTGGCAGAGGGAAGAGGCTGTGTAAGGATGAGTTTATTTGATCTTTCTCACCTGTAAAGAAGAAATGCCTTGCAGCCAGTACATACCAACATAACACACCCCAGAAACTGACCTATGAAGAAACTAAAAGAAGGGACTGAAGGAATATCTCATTATATCCACTTTTTCAGAAATACTCTGTAGGTCACTGGGGAGGAGCACACTGCAGCTACTGAATTAGCTCTGACAGCATCTTAGATTGTCTCCTTCTTAAACACTGCTTGTTAACCCAAAGCATGATCATCAGTATTTTTCCCAGGGGGACAATACTTATTTTTTAAAAGATGTTACAATACATATAGTTACATAATATATATTATATAAACATATTATATAACATATGCCTTAGAAGTACAAATGTATCAGTGAAATTTATTTAAATAGCGTAGCAAAACATTTTGTATGCATGTATAGTCTCCAATCACTTCATCAAAGTATGAATTTCATTTTCAGATTTTTACCAGTTCTGTTGATTCAGCACATGCTCAGAACAGATGGCAGTGGTTAGTGTACAACAGAAATCAACTTCTCAAAAAAAAACCCAAACAAAAAAAAGCCAACAAAAACCATCCAAACCCCTAAACTTACTTCCCTTTACTCCTTAATGTTTATCACACCAAAGAAAATATATCTAAGTTTCAGATTTTTATTGGACTAACAGCCCTGATATTTTAAGTGATCACAAGCCAAGAATTGCAAAACATCATTAATAAGATCATATAGACTAGTTTTGATTTTCAGGTTGCAAAATTAGTAGCAATTTGTCAAAGTTACCCATAAAAAAATAAGGGAATCAGCTGCAGTGTTTCAGTTGGAATATGAAAAAGCAGCACTAAATTATTTTGATTCTTCCTAGGTGAACACTTCAAGAATCATAACTGAAAAAAGTAAGACCTATGAATATTCTCCCCAAAAGTCTTCTTAAACACTATTTCACTAATAAAGATTTTTAAAAATGTAACCACATCTGACAGTTAACTTCCTTTTTTGGTTTAAAATGAAGAGGTAGAATTTGAGTGTGCTGACAAGCACTCAAAAATTCTCTTTTAAACTGCCATCACTTTCAAGGCATATAAGTTGGATGTGAAATACCCACCCTACCTCATTTACAAACATCCTGGGATTTTTGTAATAGGAGCTATTAAATCTTAACTTCAAGCAACCATATTGGCAGGGACCAAAAGCTCAGAAGTGCTCCTCCTAGTGGCTCCAAGATCTCAAGAGAGAAGTGGTAACAGAGCACCATAAACCCCGCCCAGGTAGGCCAGATAGTTGTGGTGTAGCTTTTCGATCTAAGCAGACAAATATTCTAGCCTAAAAAGTAAAATTGTCACGCAAGTATTTGCTTTATTTATGTCATTTTAACTGAAGTCCACGTGAAATTAAGCCTTGTTTCTGCTCCCCTGCCAAAGAAAAAGGGCAAAAAGCCTTACACCTTATAAAAGGAAAATCACCCTTCCTCTCTCCTGAAAATGAACATGCTGAGCTTTAATTAAGGCATAGGGAGGAAGGCTCCTAGTACACCACGAGCAGACTCCCTTTGCTGTTTTTCTTCTTTTGAAGAAACTTCATGCATCTGATGCTGCTGGCCAACACAGACTTCACACAGGAATTCGTGAAGGGACTGTGCTGTTCAGCAGTCAAAGGACAGCAGAGTCTTTACGTTTGCTTTGAACTTCAACATCAGGTATTACAGATCGTGTGTCTGAGTACATACTGCCAGCAAAGAAGCACTGACCTTGAACTGTATTTCTTTAAGATGGATTCCAAAATGTTTACCAGTTCCTCAGAGTTAATGAACTTTTGGGTGCTGAGCGTGTACATTTTTTCATAGAAGTCAGCAATTTCCATCCGAGCCTGAACAAAAAAACAGAGCTGTTCAGACAGGTGAGAAAGCAGCTCTTCCAAGTGAGGAGCTGTTCCTCCTAGTGCATTGTGACCCGTCGCCACCACCTTCTTCAGCTCATTATGCAGAGATGTGTAGATGGTTCGGATGGAGTCCTTTCGGCTGAAGAATGACTGACCACCTGTTCAGATAAATATGGAGGTATTACCAAAATCCAGGGACAGCAAAGATAAGACAGCAACACTGGAAAATTCTTGTACTTCTGATTATATATCTAGTTGTTTGTAAGTATTGTTTAATTACTTATTTTAACAAAGAAACAAAATTCAGTGTTTTACTCTGCAAGTAACTGAATTACAGAGCATATGCTCAGAAGAACTTTATATAATTTCATGCAAGCTACACTTGTCCCACTTCATGTCTCAGCAGCCAATGGTTGCTGCTAAACAACAACTCCTTCACAACTGCCTCAGTTATTACATGACTTTTAAGAAACCCAGGGTTCAGTTAAAATTACTATGTTACATGACCTGGAAATACTTTTATCTATGGAAGTCAGAAGAATTAAGTCATCATGACTTGACCGATCAAACTTCAATAGCCTCCACCCCTATAAATAACTCTAGAACTTTTCCGGAGAATTCCCTTAACAATCCCTCTTCAGTTGTGAAGCACTCAAATTCACGAAGCAATCTTTAAATGGAAACCATGTGACATCTGTGCATACAGATCAAATGTTTCTAAATGTCCCTATACAATCTCACTATAAACCAGAACTCAAAGGGAAAACAGTCACACTCTATCCCAGTGAGACCACAGTGCACATTAATCCATAACTAAAACTTGAAGGGCAGGAGGGAGAACAAGAAGGCATCTGTGCTCCTTTCTGCCTGCTCAACACTAGGAGGAATTTAAAAGAGAAAAGAAGACAGGAGCAAAGGGTCAAAGTAAAATATATTTAACTTTGACATACAGAAAGACTGTACAAATATACTAGCCTTATTTCATAGTTTCTATTTACAGAAAACCTAATGGGCACTCAACAGCTGCAGCAGAGCAAAGAGCACAGGGATTGAGTCTGAATCTTTTAAAGATTCCAAATTTAGGTTCCACTTTGAAACAGTTTATAAATTTTGTAATGGTGGATAGCTCTTTCCATATTCCTTTTACACATACAGTGTTCAAAGGTGACCACTGACATTTCAGGTAGAAAGGTAGAGAACTGGCTATCACAGTGAAACAGCTCCCATTGTAAGACATGAGTAGCCCCCCCCAGACACAGGCAGGAGGAAGAATCATCTATTGCAGTTGTTCATAAAGTAAATAAATAAACAAAACTTTGCCCTTTCTGTTATCACCATTATCCTTTCTGCAAACACCAAATTCACTCTATAAAGTCAGCATTATAGACAGAGTTTCGGCTGTAAAGATCTTATAATAGCTCCAAGTCACCATTTAAACAACAAAGCCGAATTTTCTTGATGATTTAATGAGCTATGCATCAGACTCATACCCTTTGATCTATTTTCCATGCCCATCTGCAGTTCAAAAAGAAAATAAGCAGCTTTGCCCAAAGGGTAACACGAAAGCTTGTCCTGTGCTAGTTTGGGATTTTTCTATTCACACACTGACAAAACACGAAGCAGCTGAGATCGTGGCCAAAGCTTCCTGAGATCCAGCAGTATCTCATGGGTAACAACCTCTAGGGCGCTATCTCCAGCCCCGAGTTCTTACACATACCCACCTCTAATATAAGGTGAAAAAGCTTTAACGCTTTGGTCACCCCCGTAAGCTCATCTTTGCCTACATCTAAGCCAGAGCATCTGAACACAAAACCACCTCTGGCTAAATGTGGGGAAAGGCGGGAAGGTACCCTGCCCGCCAATGAAGAGATGCATCGACTGGCACAACAGCCAGTGTGCCCCCTGCACGGCACCTGGCCTCTCGTCCGTTCTTTAAGGGCAGCACAAATGGCACAGCCGGTTTCTCAACGGGCCCACGGCCACTTAGTAAACCAGCACTTGTCTCTCAGACGCCGAGGCAGGGCCCCCAGGGCCCTCGGAGACGCAGCACCGTGCAAACGCCGGCTGCCAGGGGACCTCGCGGCCGCCCGCTCCGCACCCGCGGAGCCCAGCGCGGGGCAGGCCCCCATCCCGGGGCCGGCGCGGCGCGGGTTGGGAGAGCCGGTCCCTCCCTCCCCGGAGCGGTACCTAGCTTCTGTCCCAGGAAGGTCATGCTGTGATAGGCCTTCTCGGCCGCCGCCAGGTGCGCCAGCCCGGCCAGCAGCGCCAGCCAGCTGGACCCCGCGCTCTTGTTGGCCTCCCGCTCCTTCTCCACATTGTCCTTGGCCTTGTCGTAGGAGAAGATGCCTAGGTGGGAGAAGAAGGTCTCCAGCACGGCCTGCTCCACCGGCACCGGCGCTCCCAGCGGGATCGACTCCCCCATCCCGCCCGGCGCCTCCGCAGCAGCCGCCACTNTCCGGCGGCCGCCCGCCCGCGCGAGAGAACACGTGACCCGCGGGGCGGGGAGAGGCCGGCACGGGGTCACGTGACGGGGCTCGCGCGTCTGGCGGGCGGGCAGCGGAAGAGCCCGGGAGCGCCGGGACCCGGTTCCCCCCGCCCGCACTGTGCGCACCGGCCCTGGCTCCTGCTGCCCCCTCGCCTCCGCCCTGCGTTTCATGCTGTAAGCTTAAAGCTGAAACCCACTCTCCTGCTAAGTTGTTCTTTCCGTTAAAAAAAGTTCTAAACCCCAAGGGCTTGAGGCTGTTATTCTCATCTCTTTGACTCCCACAGGACCCTCCAGCTACTTTAGGTTTATAGTTTCTCCCTCCCTTGCGACTGGGAGACTCTGGATTGCCCACATTAATCCCATTTTCTTCAGTTCATATTTCAGACAGAAGAGCTACTTGAACTGATTCTCCGTGGAGGCCATGAGGAGCACAACGCTGCCAGGCAGTAGAAGGGGAGCGTGCTGTGGCAGCACTGACTGGTCCCAGTTCTACAGAGCTATCCACCCTTGCACTGAAAGACAGCTCCCCTCCAGGTTGAGTTGCACGTCTCCAGCTAACCCAGAAGGGACATTCCCAGTTTCCTCTGCACAGTATCTCCCTTCACTCCTAACAGCACCTGAAGCTGTTTTTAGGCTGACATCGGGACAAAACACAGCATCAGTTCTTTAGCACTGGTATGACCCAGTAACTGACTGCCTCTTGTTCAGGAAACACCATCACTGAAAATGGGCATCTGATGCAAGCACCAGCTTTAGGTATGAAGCAGCCTTTAAAATACACCGTAATGACACAGTGTCTGCAAGCTTCCTACTGTAAACAAAGTAGCCTGAGGATTTGGGCTTGGATATAAAAATTGTCATCATTTTCTTTCACTGGTCCAATAATAGGATAAATCTGCCAAGCCCTTCATCACTTTTCTAAGCACAGGCACTTCTGCATGCATACTTGTGAGCCTATTAAGAGCAGCGTGTAACATCCCTGAAAAGGTTCCATTTAGAAATAAAATTTTGGCTTTAAATGGTTAAAATTTGAAGCAGCTTAACTAAAGTTATGAGGTCTTTATTCCTACAGGTGACAAGTCTGAGTTCTGCATGCACCCAAAGCTGTCTTCTTCCTGAATTCAACTTTTCACTGAGTGTGCCAAAAGAAAAAAATGGATGTTGGATTTTACAGCTGCTCAACAACAGACATCTCTGACCTGGAAAGATGGTTATTAAAATTTCACTTGTTGATGGGATGTTTTGGTAATTTAAGTCAGCACCTGAAACACTCACCTGTTCAAGGCAATCCCAGCTGTAAATAGTAGGCTGCCAATGGTTTACAGAAAATAAAAGAGTAATCAGGGGGACTCCTAGATAATCAGGACACTGTCTCCAAAAGACAACTGGGAGTGAAAGGTTCCAGTAAGACCTTTATTGCAACACATAGTTGACAACATGTTTTTGTATTTAATAGAAAGTATTTGGTCTCTTGGTAGTGAAACGTGGTTTGTGCTGGCGACGCAGAACTCTGTGTGGCAGCGGGAACTTGATCTTAGAATCCTGCAAGAAAGATGTTTCTATGTTAACTGAGGTATTAGATGAACAACAGAAAACAGTTTGCAATAAATAGCCAAGTTACATTCAGTAACTAACTTACACTTAGAAAAGTAATCCATCCACAAATTAATACATACTTCACAGGACTTAACAAAGACCTTAATTTTGCATTCTTTTTTTCAAAGTAATGCCAGTAAGACACGTTTTCTGCCCCATAACATGTATTTGCTTTATAGCAACTTTCTTCCAAATACTTCTAGCAATAAAAGCCTTCATCATAATATACCATAATCATAAACATATGCACCCAAGTTTGGTTCCTGCTGTATTTCTGGCTGCAAAGCAAACCTATACCACACAACAGATCCCCTCTTCCAGTCCAACGTTAGATGAGGACACTGTGGCCACTGCAGTGCTGGCTCACTTACATGGAACTGCTTGACTGCTGGTCTGCGGCACTTGCTGGCAGCAATTTCCTCAACCTTCATGATCTGAATAGAGTGAGCACGGGCACGATGACGGGCTCCCATATCACGGTCTGGAACAACAGAACTCATTAAAAATAAATTTCATGACATTTTCAGTTCAAGAATCTTACAGCCTTTTGTTCAATAAATGTTCATAGTGCCATCTACAACTTCTAAAATTTCCGATCAGCTGTAATTACGATCACTGTTTCTATTATAGTACAGTGATGGTACAAATATCACAAAGCCAGCAAGCAGCAGCAGCAAATTCTTCCTATGAGTTCTAAGTAAGCGCCTCAACAGGAAGTGCCATCTTACTCTTCTTGTCCAATTTCAAGAAAGTACACAGACACAATTAAGATACCTAGGACTATTTAATCTCTTGCAAGAGAAGAAAGTCCTGTGATTCAGAATCAACACTTAAATATGATTACTGGAAAGACACATGAACTTCAAAATACTTTCCCTTCCAACAGGAAGGTGCAAGAAAAGGTAGGACCTGAGGATATCTTTACTTTTATTGAAATTGACCAGCAATAGAACCATTAATTGATGTTCCTCCCACATAATCAGGCTTTCAGAATAGGTGGAAGCATCTGTACTTGGGCTACCTGAAAATTCCTCTATTCAGCAGTGCAAATCACTGGCTTCAAATCACATCCATAGCTAGTTCCACAAGGTATGTCTGTTAAAATACTACTGTATTTCCCATGAAGATCTAACACACCTATTAAAAACTTACATGTCAGAACTATTCACGAACATAAAAGTATCAGTCATTGTATCATAAAAAATATGGTTCCCGGGTCTCTTAAGCAATCCTTCACTATGTTAATTAACAGGGATTATCATATGCTCATGTTGAACCTTAAATTTCACTTTCAACAGCACTTCAGCTTTTGAAAGGCGACAAGATACATTTAATATTTGCACACATGACAAGAATATCATTATTAAGAACAATATTCTTTGGGTTTTTATGTGCAATCTGTAGTGCTTGTAACACCTTAGGTCAAATATCAACAGCATCAGCTATATAAACTGTATAAGGAGAGGTAACAAGTCAGATACCACATGTATAACAGCTAAACATCTATGGAACATCTGGCACCTCCCTCCTTTAATTTTCCAGCGCTTCAGTTATTTTACCACGGATTAAGGCAGCATGCTTTATGTCCACTTTGAGATTTAATCTTCTGCTTGTATTTTATACCTCAAACAGTCACATATACTTACAACACTGAGTGACAGCACCCGCAGTGGTCAAATCTCTGTACTCCCTGTACATGTTGTGGGTTCCACTACGAGAATCATAGCGCAACCAAATACCAAAATTTTTTACCCGCAGAGGGGACTTCTCATACACCTGGAATTACACAAGAACATAGAAGTGGTTAGAGATGATGTACTATCACCATTTTACAATTTTAATAATAAATATTTTAGAGCTCTAACGAAACCACTGTTTTAAGTCTTGCTGTCAAAAAACAACTCTTTGGTCTCTTTCTCCTTACCAACATAGACGGATTTATGTCTTGGTAATTCAGAGTGGAAAGCTTTAGTAATTCAAAGAGAAATACAAGATTTCAGCTCTAAAGAGTGCTTTTGAAGTATCAAGATAGAGGAGTGTAAGCATACAAACATCCACTTTCGCAGGGTTATGAATATCCAGATGCCTCTTAAAAGGTGTATTGCCCAATGAACCAAGTCTAAGAAGGAGAAAGCAACACTAAGCAACACATGGCTCATAATTTTGAAGCAGTAAGTTTCTATTTAGTTTACAGGACATATACCACTACGTTCAAAAGTCAAACTTGTCACTCCTTTTCACAGCAACTGAAAGATGAATGGCTTTTAACCTCACACCCAATAACTGTGATTCCTGTAAAATCCTTCCACATAAACCTGCTGGGATTCCATAAGAACCTCCGGCGTTTTTAGGTTTTTAATCCTTCACCTGGCCACAGTACACAATCTCTCCAGAAGACTTCTTCATCTTCTTCAGCTGAGAAACAAAGTACCAGAACCGGGACTTGGCGACGACATGGTTCGGAGCGAAGATGCGCATGCGGTACAGAGGAGGCGTCGTGCACTTCGGCGTGGGCAGGCAGCGCCCGACCACCTTGTACTCCCGCAGCTGGAGGAACACGAAACACAGGCGACCCGCAGTGAGTGAAACGCGGATCCACCACCGCGCCCGCCCCGCGCCGAGCCCGCCACAGGATCCATGGCTCCAGAAAAGCACAGCAAGACGAGAGGAGCTCGGTCCAGAAGTGGAGAGAGCCCCTTGCGCCAGGCGGGTCGATCGCCCCGCGGATCTCCCCGCGATGCCGCCCGCCGATCTGGTCCCACACCCGGCGGGAGCGGCGCCGCCGCCATGTTGGCCGCTCGCCGCCTCACGGGCCAGGCGGCGCCTTTAGGGCACACACAGGCCGCTCTCGAGTGCCACAACGCGCCATCGCCGCCCTCCCAACGGCCACGTCGGCCCCACTCCCGGTCCCGGCTGCGCCCGCCGTGCCCCGGCCCGTACTCACGGTGCCCGACGCCTTCATGGCGCTCCTCCACCGCGGCCCGCAGGAAAGGAAAGGGACGGCCGCGTGCGCCGCCGCCTCACGTCAGTCATCCGGCCCCGCCCCCGGCGGCCCGTGCGGCGATTGGCTGCGAGCAGCGCGCCATTGGAGGATGCTGCTGTCAGTCTCCGCGCGCTGCCCGGCGTTCCGGGCTGGAGGCGCCGCGTGGCCCGGCCCGGCCGTCGCCCGTCCTGCCCCGTGCGCTGCGCGCAGCCCGGCCCCGGCCTCGGCCCCCTGAGCTCATCACCGGCGCCACGGGCCTGCATGGTCCCGATAGGAGACCTGGCTGTCCGTGACTTCGTTTCCCGCCGGGCCTGCTGGCATTGGCGCACAGGACGTGGCAGGGAGGCTCCAGACGGAGGCACCGCACTCCCCTCGGGGCGGTAGCCGGGAGCGGAGGGCTGTCGGGGGAACCTCTCTCCCCCATCGTCCCCTGGGAGAGCGAGGTCACTGACTACCGAGAGGTTGCTCCTGCGGATCGCTCTCACGCACTCAGTTCCATGGGATCCCTCTGTTTTGCGGCTGCTTCCGCCGGGCGATCGCTCCTCGCTGCACCGTGAGCGGGCAGCGGCTCTGCTGGCAGGACAAGCGTCTCTCGAGCTTTGGGCGCCTCACGCCATTGAGAGCTGCGCTGCCGTAGCCACGGGACAGGAGCGGATTTTGCACTGAACGATAGTGTAACTGCAGCGCGGCTAGGACGGGTTTGTAATGCAGTTGTTCGCCTTTAGGTCGCTTTTAAGTCTGGCCCGACGGCCACGCGGGCATGTGGTGACGCCAGCCCCCTTACCCGGCGCTGCGCTGCAGAGCCCTGTGCGCAGGAGCGCAGTGCCGCGTGTGCAGACACAGCTGCATCGCTCCTCACGGACAAGCCCACGCCCTGCCCTGTGCGGGTCCCCAAGCAGGTCGTTCCGGCCGTAACTGCGGAGCTCGCACCAGCAGCCCAGCCCAGCCCCGCCCCGCCCCGCCAACCCAGCATGATTTCCGAAACTGGGACAGCCATAGTTTATCCCGCCGGTGCGGTCGGTTTTACAGCGGTGTCGGCCGTACCGAGTTGGGGGGTGGGACTACGGCTCCCAGGTTACCCCGTGGCTGGGGCACATCCCGGCGTGCCCCGCGGCCGGCCGGCTTGGCGGAGAGGGGCGGTTCTATTTCTCCTCCTCCTCCTCCTTCTCCTCCTCCCCCTCCTCCCGCCGCCAGCCGAGGCGGTGCGGCCCGGCCCGCTCCGCTCCCTGTGCTCGTGGCGGCTGCGGAGCCGTTGGGGTGGGTGGGAGCACTGACGGCGGCGATGGAGCACTGACCGGGAAGGTACCGGCGGGGGGGCGCGGGCAGAATGCGACACGCGGTGCGGCTGACTCAGCCTGGGGGGGAAGGGGCAGTGTGGGCTGAGCTGGCGGCGCCCGCGGGCTCCCGCGCGTCCCCCGGCCGGTTCCCTCAGCCCGGGGCCGCCTCCCCAGTAGTCGAGAGGCTCCGGGGAAAAGGGTGAGGTACCTCCGTCTGGGGGACAGCGAGGACCGCAGCCGGCCGGGCCTCGCCGGCCCTGCCATGCGGGTGCCACGAAAAGTATCTGTTTTTCTCTGTAATACACGCTGCAGTCTGCGGTGCAGTTGTGTTTGTGAGTGCTGCCGCCTCGGTGGCTTTTCATCCGCTGGGGTTCCGGTGGGGGAAGGAAGAAATCGTAGGACGCCAGCGTGAGGGGAGGGAGGGACCTCCCCGCACCTCCATATTCCGCTGGTCCCGGCGTGGTCGGAGCGGCGGGTCCCTGCCGCGGGTGCGAGGCCTGGGTCGCTCCCAGCGGCCTGGGACGGCGCCGGAGAGGTTTAAGGACACCCCGGCAGCTACCCGGCCGCCGAGCTGGACACGGGGGGCTGTGAATTCCCGACACCCGCCCCGGCTGCGCTGCGGAGCGGTGTTGGCTCTTCCCAGCCACAGGAGACCGGGCTCTGACCGAGCCTGGGTCGGGGGCAAGGAGGCCTTAATCCTTACGGGGAATTCCTGCCAGTAAAACTGTGCCGTTTCTAATGTTACTTTCAGAAAGAAATACTTTTTCAGTCCAGTTGAAAAGTTGTCGGCGTAGCAGTGGTTACACAGCTGTTGGCTTTAACCGCGTGCTGGGTCAGTGCGAAGGGTCTAGAGCCCAGAGGCTGTAAATGTGCCCAAGGTTTGCAGCAAACAAAACCGCAAAAAAGATTGTAAAAGTTGAATTTTAATGTCTTTGTTTTATTAGAGAGACAACTTGAGGAAATTCAAATGAGGCACGCCACTGGCTCCCCCTGTGCTATCACATCTTGTAGATACTTAAAATAACTGCTACACATGAAGCTTTCTTTAATTGCACATTTTTCCCGTGGTTAGCATCTGTAGTTAAAATGCTTTGAATGCTTTCATTATTGGGGTATATGTGGACAGAAGTATACACTTTGGCCACATTTGTATTAATTGGGCAATCTTCCCCACTTGAAGTGAGTTGGTTTTTTTTTCCTCCTCCTCTCTGCTATGAAAACAATCTTTACTATTAAATACATTTCTAAGTATTTAGTAGGGGAAAGGGAATAAACTATTCTGATGAGACATACCTGTATGACTTCACTGGTAAGGAGCTGCATCCTCCTAATTACTGTGAGATGAGTTTGCTACCCGACATGGTGTACTGCTTAACAAAAAAAAAATCTCTGAGTAAATAAGACAATACTTTCTGCACAGCTGCTTATTAGCAATTAATATTATCAATTGTTTTTCTAAATAAAACTTGGATTAATGACGTACTTGATGCTACAGCTTCAATCCATTTTGCAATGGATTTTGTGAATTATTAGTACTATTAAAATTACAGTTCAGTTTTGCTTTTGAAGTGTAACTGGCTGGTTAAATAGATTCGTGGTAGAAAAGTTACCTGCTTAAGTAAAACCATGAG
The DNA here is from genome assembly GCA_013399225.1 of Rhipidura dahli. NCBI lineage: Eukaryota > Metazoa > Chordata > Aves > Passeriformes > Rhipiduridae > Rhipidura > Rhipidura dahli. Next base: position 120,120 of record VXAC01005215.1, on the reverse strand, counting down.
GCATGAAAAGCTGTTTTATTAGCTTTTGCAAGAGGCTTATTCAAATATTTAACTCACTGATTGTCTTTTAAAGTTGGCTAGTCAAGATGAAACTGAGAAAAGGCTATATGAAAGAAGTTGAAATTTTAAATACACTCATAAGGCATTTAGAAAATTAGTAGAACTGATTGGCATTGCTGTTAGCAATATCAAGTGGAGAGAATACATTTTTGAGTCACATTTTTTTTAATAGCAAATTTTGTCACCCAGGTATAAATCATCTGCCCAAAAGATAGTAATGTACTGATATCAGCAGGCAAATATGCAAAAAAAAAAAAAAAAGCTTCTGTATATTAAATAATTGTGTAACTCAGGACCAGACCGTAATCAAAAGATGCTATAAAAAAAATCATTTTCCCTTCAGCATTTTTTTTTTTTTAAATTTGTCTCTTCTGGATGTTGCTAATGGGGAAAACAGACTGGGGGCTGGGGATGCAGAGGGAGAAGACTCAGCACAGCAGGTTTAATCCCCAAAGATTCTGCCCCCAGGGGGATCACTGTGACTAAGGCAGTCTGCGAGGCTTCTTTTGCCACGAGTCATCGCTTTGTTCCAGACTTTCTGGTTTCTATACTGCCGAAACCTGCAAATTTTTTTGTATGAACTCAATTTTACTTATTAAATTGCTTTTCATTATGCACTTTGGCATAGTGTATTCTGTCTTGACTCTTCTATAAAAGTCTGTTACCACATTCAATTCTGGGCTCTCCTTTTCAGTTCTGCTTGCTGTTGCTTGTCACTGTGCCACCTTTCTTCCCGTGGGGGAGGGTGAACAGTACAGCGTGCATGAGATGCAATACTAAGAAATTCGAAGTTCTACCCATGGGTATGTAGGCAGCTTCAAACCACAGCTCCTTTGTATTTCATCTCTTCCTCTTGTCTCTTCCTTTCCTCTACCTCCTACATACTTACGTAACAAGGCCTGATTTCAGCCCTAATTAACTGTTACCATGGGGGGGAGGCGGGGCAGAGATCTGAAGGATAGATGGATTTTTGTCCCCTCCTGTTATTTAACAGCATCCTAGTATTGGACAGAAAAGTTTTAATATTTTTTAATTCTCTGTGTTTTACTAGAGCACTGCAGAACAGTCTATAGAGGCAAGCCATCTTTAGAACAGTTGTCTAGCTCACTTGTTAATTTTACACTGAATTTTCTAAATAAAAATGGTTGCTAGTAAATCAGCACCCATCAGTAGGAACAGAAAGCTTTTGTTAACAATGCGGTATAGTGTATTTTGTGGTTAATTTCTAAGACACTTGCATGTGCTTGCTTTAGAAGAAAGACCTCCTAATGACTTTGCCCCCACCATGGGAAATACTTCATAAGTGAGTTTATGAAGCTTCTTAACTATATTGGAGTTTAGTAGTGGTTTTATGTGTGGGTTTTTTTGGTTTTTTTTTTTTTTTTTTTTTTTGCAGTGTGGTGGCAGGGGAAAAAAAACCTGTGACCTTTCATTTAAGGAGTAGATTTATGCGTATGCCATATCTTGCTGAAACTTCTGCATGCTTGAAATTCAAGCCTTTCAGTTTAATACATAATGGCATCTTTCTGTTAACCAAGTTCTTTTTTCAAGAGAACTGAAATATATGAAGACTTTAAAGTTTCCTTATTCAGTACAAAATAAAGTAATGCGAAAAAGTGATTAAAGGACTTAGAATTCTGATATCTGTATCAGAAGTATGTGCATTCATGTTTAGTTGGAGTACATTGTTTGAGGTTTGTGGGCCAACTTGCGTCATTGTTGCTGTCCTGGTTTTAATTCTTCTAGTTCTGCTGAGCAAATAAACTTTCTCTTTATTTGCAGATGATCGTATTTTCCCCTCTAGAAGAAGTGGGCAAAGCAGTTAGGAACAGGAAACAACGGATATAGCAAGAGAGATGGATGAACAGGCCCTTTTAGGGCTAAACCCAAATGCTGATGCAGACTTCAGACAAAGAGTATGCAATTAATTTCCTCTTCTCTCCGATAACTGGATGTGGTTTTGCAGTGCAAAACTCTCATGTTTTCATGGGCTTAGGGGGTTTGGTGGGTTTATTTTGTAAGCCTGTGCATAGGGTTTGTGGTGGAAATACAAAACAAAGTCCTGTTGCAAACATGTAAGCTGAGGGTTGTGTATTATCAATTCTGTTACACTTCAGTTGAATTGCACTTAACATGCATAGAATTTATATTTCTGGACTCTTGACTATTTAAGTTTTTTCAGTTCTCTGTACCTGTTGGTCAACTCCTTACATAGGTTCTCATGGAATGAAAATCAGCCACAGAAAACAATTTGCTTGAACTTGGCCTGTTGATTCTTAAAAATTTTTTAACCATAATTTTAAGTGGATTACCTAGCTTTTTAATGAAATGTGTGGGTTTAATAGTAGTGAAGCTTGTGTTGCTGTGAAGTAGGTTAAGAAAGTAATCATGGTATGTGGGTAACATTTACTGCATAAGAGATGCTCTTATGAAAAGACATTATTATTTATATAACTATTTATTGAGTAATTATCTCTGCTTACTGATTACCATGTTGATTTAACTGTCTACAAGGTAGCTTCTAGTAAAATCTTCCAGGAATGAGGATGTTAATCCCATGGTTTTATGTTTGTAAAACAAATCCTGGAATATTTAAAACAGTTGCAAAAGTGTTTTGATTTGCTAAGCAGCCTGTTAAATATGTTGGTTCTGGGTATTTGTCCTTTTTAAAAGGATGGATATAGCTAACCTTTAGTGGTCTGTTAATTGAATATCACTAAAACTGGAAGCTTTTAGATATATTGACCTTTTAACTATGTGGTCTGTCCAGTTTTGAAATATTTCATAGCAGAAGGGGATCTCCCTTTTCCACTGTCGTGTAAGATGTAACATAAGGGAAGTATCAAACCATTTCTAGTAAAGCAATATATTAAGCATAAAAAAATCACTAGTACTAACTACAGGAAGTGAATTCTTATTTTAGAATTTAGTTCTGAATAATTACTTTGGGAGATGACTTTGGTAATGGGAACCTTTATGAACTAATGCAAAAAGCAGCCCCTAAAAATATCCAACAGCCAAACCTCTTCCTCAAAATACAGGCATTCATAGAATTGAAATAATGTTGTTAATCTAATCTCTGCTTCAAAACTTGCTTTACTGTTCTGTATTACAGGCTACACTGAGTCATAAAGCAATTAAATCAAATTAACTGTTGTCAAAAGTGTTTAGAAGTCCTGATAAGTAAATTGATTGTCTAAAATTGGGTAGATGTTTTCTTGATTTCTGTAGAAGATTCATAAACTGACAGTTGTCCAGGTGGTCAGCATTTGAGTGTTGTTTGAGCTTGGGTTGTTGAATACAAGCAAAGCGGTGCAACAAAAATAGCGAGTTGTTTTCAGTGAAAAATCTAAAATCACCACCTCTTTGGAGTTTGTGGAAGGAATTTTAACTTGGATGTGAACTTCCATCTAAATAGAAAGGCCCTGAGCAAGCTACTCTAGTCAACTGTATCTCTGGAGGTTCCATCTAACATCAACACTTCTGATTCTATGACCTCTGCATTCAAGTAACAAAAATGTTTGTATTGAATATGAAGTGGAAATGGGCACCTATGATATTAGCATTTGGTAAAAACCCACTCGGTGTTAAGGTGATTAGGGAGCCACTGGAATGTATTCAAATAGTGTTGTTTTTTTGAAGAAGAGCTGTTTAAATACGAGGGCAAGTGTGAATGAGATGTATTGCTATGTGCCTTGTTCTTTTTTAAGTGAAACTTACCTTCATTTTTGCAGGCACTAGCCTACTTTGAGCAGCTCAAGATATCTCAGGATGCTTGGCAGGTCTGTGCAGAAGCATTAGCTCAGAGTATATACAGGTATTGTAACTAATAATTTTTTATTTTCTTATTTTTCTTACTTTTTAGTAATATGTGTGGGTCTGATTTAGCTGTGCAGCATAATAGGCAAACTAAATTGTTGAAAGTTAATACGGTCTTCACACTATTTTTAGTATCATAGTTGATCTGTGGCCTCTGTATAATGCCTTTCAAGGAAGAACAATGTATGAATTAAACTCCATGATAATTTAGTAGCCTAAAGACTGCTGGTGTTTAAAATCAGGGGAAAAGAAGAGTTGAAAATTGTCCACTGTGAGATTACAGACTTTATATGCAGTAATCTCCTAAGTAGTTCCTTGCCCCTGTTCTGTGGAGTTAGCCATCCCATTTTTCAAGATGCAGAAAGTGTGTAATCATCACTATTTTTGCACATAATTGTGTATTTACATCAAAAATACTAGGTTGTTGCTGTTTCACAGAATAATTCAAATTGGATGGAAATTGAGGGGTGCATATCTCCTGAATAACAGCAGTAGTTTATAGTCAATGCTTTTTTTGTAAATGATTTATCAAAACTACTGACTCCAGGAGAATGTGTAGTAATTAAAACCACATAAGATTAGAAATTATAGTCTTTAAAAAGTACATCATGATTGTTGCAACTTTTAGATAAGATGAAAGAGTGTTGTGGATGACAGTGCATGTGGAATGTCTGTTCTTTATACCTCAGTTTGTCTTTACCTTTGATTTTTAAGATGCAGTGTACAACTTGCACTCAGTGTAGTAGTGGGCCTTGAACTTACTATTTTGTACAGGCAGGATACAGTCAGAATTGTGGTTTTGTTTGCTCAATTCTGAAATCAAACCAGAACAACTAGGTGGCTATAAAAAAAAGAGACTAGTATCAAACATAAATATTAGTTTAACAGTTGCTCATTTCTGCCACATTAACTGCTCAAGGATTTGACATTTTTGCTTTGAAGTAACAGTAGCAGCAGGTTTGCTTTTTTCTGGTGCCAGAGGGGCAATCTGATTGTAGTATTTGAGGATTTTTTTTCTTCACAGAAATGTATAGCATATTGCTTCCAGTAACAGAGTTTTCTTTTCTAGTGATGATCACATCAAGTTCTTCTGCTTTCAAGTTCTGGAACATCAAGTTAAGTTCAAGTGAGTAATTTTTCTTGACACCGCCCATATACATCCCTTTAATTTTCCCTTTTTATTCTGCTTGCAAATAAGCTTATTATGGTATCTGTTGCCTAGTTGTGGTTGATGAGGTGTCTGTAGTCTGGTCCAGAGAGCTTTCTTGTATTTCTTTACCTTTTCCTTGGAGAGGTTTTGAGCAGCATGCTCTGCTCTCAGCTAGTCTTAAGATCTGTGTATGGCCCAGTGCAGACCCAATTAGCAAAGACTGCTTGAGACTTAGCTGTTCCTGTCTGGAGGTTCAAGCCTTACTCCGTACTCTCAATAATTTTTGCAGCCATGCTCTGTACAGAATCCTGGACTTCAGACAGAGCCCTCTCTATTCATTAAATAACCGTGGCAGAGATGTTGCGAAAGTAGTCTTTTCACTGACTGGTGGTTTCATAGAACCATAATTCTAGGGGAAAAATACTTTTTAATAATAAAATATTCACTGCACATAACTAAATTTTTTTCTCGCTTTGGGCTCCTTTGGTCTGGAATTGAGCAACATGGAATCTTTGAATATCATCATGACTGCTTGTAATACACTGAACATGTGGGTCCAGAGTTTAGATAGGAGTAAGATGTATTTTGTGTCTGGTTTTTAGTTAGGTATGAGTGCAAATGTTAAAGACTTTTTTTATTTACCTTCTTGTACCTCACTGTCCACTTTGTTCTGCTTGTTTCATTACTGTCACCTGCTTCCTGGAGTATGTTTTCTCTTGTTTTCCTGCTGCTTATTTTCTTCAAACATTTTTGGTGGGGTGCTTTTTCCCCCCTCTTTAATGAATAGCTGGCTGTGACAGGAACACTGGAGTCCCATTCAGCAGTCATTCCTATTAAGGGCTCTACAAGCCTATAGCTAACTCTCTTTGCAATAGAGTATTTTCAGCTTCACTAGTCCTGGCAGAGGTATGGGTAGTATTTGAAGTGGGCTGGATATAATGTCAAAATTTGCCAGGACTGTATGTATGACATAAAGCAGAATTACTTCTTTGGGTTTTTTGACATAAGTCTGATAATAAATGTAGTGTAGATCAGATCAGTGAAGGACTTCTTGTACTAACTAGTGATAGTCTTCAATGTGTAGTAAACAAGTTCAAGCATATACAGATCTCTCTTCTTTTCCCCTTGGCTTATGGTCGAATGTGTGTTTTTATCAGGCTTGTAGGTCCTGTCCCTGATAGAGCAGCCTTCCTGCAAAATTTCAAGCTCCTATTCCAATATAGGAGGCAGTAATGCCTCAAAATGTGATCCATTACTATGGTTAAAGTGTTTTTCATTATTTTTGCCTTTGAGTCAAAATTTTAACACACAGATAGCTTTGTAAATTGCTGTCCTAGAAACCTTTCATTTACGTTAATGTGGAACATTATATACCGTGTAAAAGTTTTTGTTTTACTGAGTGGTGGTCGTTGTTGTGAAGCACAGTTCTATTTTGACCTCAATATTTTTTATTTCAGATACTCTGAACTTACTGAAGTCCAGCAGCAGCTAATTAGGGAAACACTCATAACATGGCTGCAAGCACAGGTATGTACGTCCTTCACAGCAGTCTTACGTGTTAGACTTTTAGGCTAACATAGGGCATTGAGTGTGGACTAAATGTTTAATCTGTCATTTGAGTTTAAAGATGGCTTCCTGAAGATATTTGGTATCTGGTGGTTAAAGGTTTGTGAGAATATTTTTTAAGTGTTGTAAAGAAATCCATACCTGAACTTATTACTAAATATATGACTCTTGCATCAGATAATGATTGTGGTTTAATCAATTATGTGTGAAATAAGGTTCCCTTTAGAGAGGTGTAATACAGATTCCATACATTTCTGAGTGTCTGGAGGAGGAGCAGTAATTCTGTTTCTAAGACCCTCCTGAGTGAACTCCTGTCTACTTAAAATGCTGGCAGATGTTTATGGCTCCTCTGTTAGTACCAGGGCAGAGTGTAGAGTACTCTTTCTTATGGAATTAGTTACTGTAGCCAAAATTGTAATATCAGCTATTCCTGGGAGTTTGCAGTCAGCAGAACCATCCACTGGGCTTGTACAAGTCTTTGCCCATACCTGCCATTGTATAGTTGTCGTTTGACCTCTGCACTGAAGATTAACATAGTTGCTGTGTAGAAAACTTAACAGTAGAAAATGGAATATAACACAACTTGAAAAAGACCAGATCATTATGTAGTGGATTAAATTGCTTTTCGCTTTGTGGCAAACTTTTCCATTCAGGAGTTTATAAAAGGGAGAGGAGAGGAGATTGGTAGTGACAGATTTTATTTTTTCTCCTTAGGTTTAGGAACTTCCCTTACTCTTCTTAGCATTAACATCTATCACAGGCACAAGATAGCTACAGGAGGGACTGTAACTTTCACCAAACTGACAGATGACCTTTTAGACTTTAAGTAGTACACTTAATGCCTTGGTACTGAATGAAAGGCTTAGGACTGCATCACCTATAGAGAACGTTTTCCCTGTTGCATGACAATTTAGCCAAATTTTCTTCAAATTCCTTGGAAAGGTAAGGGTTTATTTATTGGTCTCAGCCAGGAAGAGAGGTACTACATTAACCACTACAGAGTTCAACAAACCCATATGATTCTTCCCGAATTTATTAAGGATATACAGATGAAATGTCTTGTTTCTGCCAGATGCTGAATCCCCAGCCTGAGAAGACTTTTATTCGCAACAAAGCAGCACAAGTCTTTGCATTGCTTTTTGTTACTGAATATCTCACAAAATGGCCCAAGTTTTTTTTTGACATTCTGTCAGTAGTTGACCTTAATCCACGAGGTGTGGATATGTACCTCAGAATCCTGATGGCTGTTGATGCTGAGCTGGTGGACCGGGATGTTGTTCATACATCAGAGGCAAGTTATTTTTTTGCGTTAACACTTGTTTTAAGTTTTTAAGAAGTTCTGTGACTTTAACTAAAGCAGAATTTCCTTTTTTCCTGTGGCAGTTCTGCCTTAGACATGTTAGGTGGTTTAAATCCAAAAGCCATACATTGTTTAATGTTTTTTATGATTTCATACTTTTCAGTTTTTGTTGGTTTTTTTTTTTTGCTTGAAAGCTTGCAAGCAAAAACTTATGAATCGAGTTTGCCAAAGTAATGCTAGACTGACTCATTTTAAAATGTTAGTTTTTTCTAGTGCATGTTTTAAGGGATCCTAACATGAAAAGTCCATTTAATGATACAGAGAGGTGCTCTTCTTTTTCGGCCTTTTTTTTTCAGTGTTTGGGCATTGTGGTTAGAAAAAAGGAAAACCTTGGATATTTTGGTTTTATTTGTTGGGAAAAAAAAAAGCATTCTCTCTGGGTTTCTGATTTATTTATCTTGCTGTGACATGTGATGTCTGGCAGTGGATACAAAAATGCTGATAATTTGACAAGATGCTAATCTGTGACAAGACTGATTTATCCTTTTCTGTATTGATAGGAGGCTCGTAGGAACACCTTATTAAAAGATACTATGAGAGAACAGTGCATTCCAAGTTTGGTGGAATCGTGGTACCAAATCTTACAAAATTATCAATATAATAACTCAGAGTTGACATGCCAGTGCCTTGAAGTAGTTGGAGCTTATGTATCCTGGATAGATTTGAGCCTGATAGCCAATGAAAGGTAAGAAGGTTTTGATGGAAAGGGTTTGCAAAAATAAGCTTGATAGTGTGCTGACTGTATAGAATGAAATAGAATTAAAAATCATCTTTGAAGGACTTGTATCTTTGGAGGTTTGGGAATTTTAGGAGAGTGATTGGTTTTGCAAGCCAAGCTGATAAAATGGCTGAAATAAACGCTACTCAGTTTGCTGTGTTCTCTTTAAAATGTGGAAAATGTAGAGTTTTGTCAGTACAATAGACTTTAACACTGTTTTATAAAAAGAGATCATTGTAAATCTGCACACAAATAATATAAAGCTCCTATGCAATGTTACTTTGTACATATAAAGCTAAACTTTTTTTTCCCCTGAAGGTTTATAAATATGCTGCTAGGTCACATGTCTGTGGAAGTTCTCCGGGAAGAAGCTTGTGATTGTTTGTTTGAAATTGTAAATAAGGGAATGGACCCAATTGATAAAACAAAATTGGTTGAGTCTTTATGTCAAGTTTTGCAGTCTGCTGGCCTCTTCAGTATTGATCAGGTTTGTGTATTGATTTTTAACAATAGGAATGAGTCACAGGTTTCTGACAGTTCTTAAATAAGCAGATGTTGAAAATTATAAAACAGTCCATAGATTAGAGGGAAGTACTTGTGCTTTTGCATCAAAGCTGAACACTTCTTACAGTTTTCTCACGTTTAAATTTAAGACCTTATTAATAATGTTCATTATTAATTTAAACACACTGTGTTTCATTCTAGAAGCAAGGTGTTATGTAACTCCTCTGTTCCTCTCCTAAAACATGTTGTGCCTACTGTTGATACTGCTGTGTGTTTCCGTGTCTTGAATCTTCCCTCCTGAATGATTCTGTAATTGGTATTGTAGCCAGGATAGCTGATCTAATGTCTCACCCTAAAAAATTCTGTGCATAATTAGGTAGGGGAAAGAGCTTTCTTAAGGACACGTATACTGTATTGCATATGTGTACCATCAAACATGAGGCTTGAAATGCTTATCTGTAAGCTGGAAAAGTATACCTACTAACTAAACACACATTCCCTGGCAGTTGTCATGTTGAAGGAACAGCTGTTCACTCCCTGCTCTGGAGAAAGAGCAGCCAGTCCTTAAGAAGCTGTAGTTCTTAGATTGCAAGGCTTTTACCTCTTAATTTTGAAACCTTTGTCAAATTTGTATTCCTACTAATAAACATCTTAGCTCAGTCTGTCTTAGATAGACTTGTTATTCTTTCACTTTTCTACAGTTATGGCAGAGACCAAAGCATCTCTTTAAGGTGACTGCTTTAGGGGTATGTCTCAATTCTGATCAAAGTGTTTCTGCAAAAGCGAGCTAGAAATATTTATTACAAACTCCCTCTTCCAGGCAGTACTGAAAGGTTCCCATTATCAGTATTTCTGAAGTGAGCTACAGCTGTTAATTCTTTGAAGTTTTCCCATAAAAAGATTTTCCTCTTATACAGCCTAAAATTTATAGTAGGCATGTACTGCTGCTTTTATTTTGAATCTGCTGTTGCTGTAAAGAGAGAAACAAATCTGAAGAGATGAAGCAAGCTACTGTCGTGTAATGGAGGACAGCCAAATCTGGCATTGCTTTAACTTTATCTCTCCATTCCCAGGGGAAAATGAACCAGGCAATTGTAGTTTCCAGCTAGGAGACAAGTGTTGGTTTAATTCTACATACTAGACATGGGTAGTACAGTCTGTAATCTCATGTTATTTAAACCTAAACTCTGTTAGTATTTGTAATCCGGTGTTTTTTCTTTCAGGAAGATGATGTGGATTTTCTGGCCAGATTTTCTAAGCTGGTCAATGGAATGGGGCAAGCATTAATAGCTAGTTGGACTAAACTGATAAAAAATGGTGATATGAAGAGTGCTCAAGACACTCTGCAAGCTATTGAAGCAAAAGTGGCCCTAATGTTGCAACTTCTAATTCATGAAGATGATGACATCTCTTCTAACATCATTGGCTTTTGTTACGACTACCTTCACATCCTGAAACAAGTAAATATATCTGGCTTCAATTTAACACCCATTCTGACATGGTTTTATTTGATTTTGGTGTGAATGTTTCATACTATGTACAAACTGACTTGCAAAATAGGTTTTTTAACTAATTAGCATTCAGTATCTTTAATGCCTATGGTCATGCTATTTCTGTAGTGTTGTTTAGAGATCTGAAGGAGTTTAGTTAAATCTTATGTTAAGGGGAAAAAAGGCTTGCAGATTATATGGCAAGTCTTTCTTTTCCTATTAGACAGTAATGAAGGAGTTAGAATACAAAAAAATAACACTTGAATTTTATTTTACAGCTTTCTGCACTTTCAGACCAACAAAAAGCTAATGTAGAGGTAGGTGGGTTTTTCTTTTACTACAGATTCTATACTTAAAGGACACATTAGAGCAGTATATTTCATTTTGCTGAAACAAATCACATTTCATTTATATGCCTCAGTGTGTATGTGGCAGTAATTAAAAGAGAAGACTTAAAAGTAAGGACAGTGTGTTCCATCTTTTGCTAAGTAACTACACTTGTTTCTTTAAATAGTAAACCTATATTGAATTGTGTATGAAGATGAAAGCTATTTTAGAACTGGTCTTCCCAAACAACCCTTATGCATATGTTGGCAAACTCCTCTGCAGGCTCTGCTTTTCACAGAATATTCTTAAATCATCAGGGAAGAGTTGTTTTATTTTTATTTTTATTAAAACTTGCCCTAATTCCAAAGGATTAGAAGAAGTCTAGGAAGGGTTGTCATAAATATAACCTTTAATAATATAAGTTAAACTTAAGAAAGATGTAACAATTGAGAGGTAACATTTGTAATTATGAGCAATTATATGTTAAACATTACAACAAATATACATTAAGCTCAAATTTATATGCTTGAGTTTAGATAATCTTGAGTCTATATGTAAAACATTGTTTAAATACGTAAAGCTTATGACCAGTTTTGGAAGTAATAAACTTAAATGGATTTTTCAGCCCAGTCCTTCTATTTTGTTTCTTTAACTGTTCTGCACCAATATAGGTGTACTAATTTGGATGTTGAACTGGTTAGGTTGGTGCAGTTATTTTGTAAGGTCATACAGCTAACAGGTATGATTCCTTTTCCTTTACAAAGAAAACTGGATTCTGTACCTGTTCTAACATAAAAAAATGGATAATTGTGAATTTGGATAATTATGGTGTAGACTATCTTGGTCTCCTTTGTCTCTTTTGTCTGTTTAAATTGGATTAGGTAACACAATAAGAGAACTTTGATAATAACACTGATTTTTTTTTATTTTTGTGACTGTCTTTTGTTCTTACAACTACTTGGTGTCAAAGTAGCTATTTCTTCAAGATGACCAAGAATTTCACCTCAGTAACTTAGGTTTCATTCATTGGTCCATTTTGGTGTTGATGAATTTCAGGTTTTGCAGTTAAAATGAAAAATAGTAATCAATATTTATTTGTCAAAAGGATTTTTTTTTTCATTTGGTTTTATTCAGACTTAAGTGGAGCTAAGATCAAGCCTTTATATCTGCTTTAGGATGTACCAACAGTCCTTACTAAGGTTATATTGCACTTCACTGCTCTAATTGTTCTGACAACTTGCTGCTGCAAGTCATGGACGAAGGTGTAGAGAGACCTTCCCATTGAGTGACAAGGTGCAGGAAAGGTCCCCTTGCTTTCTGAACTTCTCAGAGAGGAGTCTAGGTGCAGCTGGATCCAGTCCTCCTAGACTTAGTCAATGGTTTATGTATAAAGGATTGTGTAGGTGTAATTGAAGCTTTTTGCAACTTTGTTCTGCAGGATTAAGGAGGGCAAATCAAATATATAAATGATTTATTTTATTGATGTCAATGACAATGATTAAACTAAAAGACTTGAACCAGAAGTATTTACCACATGCAATGGAGAATAGTTATAAGTACTTATAGTACTTAATAGTTATAAGTTATAAGTACTACAGTACAGTGCACTGTTTTCTTGAAGCAGTGTTGAAACAGCAGTATTAAAGATAGGAAAACACTTACTGAATAGACATTGATGTTACCCACACCAATTACTATGAACTATTAGAGAAGCTGATGTTATTGCTAAGCTGATGTACCCCTTTAAAATAGTATCTTGAACAACCTGTTTAGTTTCCTCTGCCTAGATCAGTCATCTTGATTGTTTTCAATGTGAACTGAGCAGCACAAATTCCAAGCAGGAAAATAAAGCTAGATATCAGAGACTGAGAGCTCCAAAACCTTTATGCTGTCTGTCTGGAATAACATCTGTGTATTGTTTGGATGTAATCCATCTGTTTTGATTTGGACTGTTAACTTCTGTTAAACCATTGAAAATAACAGTTTGAAAGGCATTAAAAATATTTGTAAACACATAACACTAGCTTTAATGTTTTCTTTACTCTAGTATTTTCAACTGTTGTTTCTTATAATTTGTCTGCTTCTATGTTTACTGTTCTGTTTTTATCTTAGGCAATCATGTTGGCTGTTATGAAGAAGTTGACATATGATGAAGAATATAATTTTGAAAATGAGGTAATGTGTTACAGAAATAAACACACATGCAACCTAATTATATGTAGTAAAACTTGATCACACTTCTAAAATCTGTACTTTTCACAGACTAAAGATTTAAAGGTAGGAAGCAAGGGTCCATGGGGTGAGGTTTTTTCCTGCTTGGAAAGCTTCTAGGCATGTCTGCATAGGACAAAACAACATAGTAAAGGTATATCCAAGCCAGCTGAGTTAACAGTATTTGTGGCTGTGGTTGTACAGAGCTATTCCTAGGCAAATACAGCTGTGCTGATAACTAAACATAGCTGTTGAGGTGGCTTGTACAGTGCGAATTTGCATGTTGCTGCATGTCAGTTCTGTCTTGCAAAAACACTTGAGAAGTATTGTGCAATGAAATTCTCAAAAGACGTGCTCCTTGAGCTACTGGATATGGTCAAAATGCTGCAAAAATACGCTAAAGGTGGGGTAAGGTCTTCGATTTAATTTTCTTTCCATGCTTAACATCTCTGTCAGCCAACAATAATGATGGAGTATGTGAGACAGACTTACTTTGCCCTGGCTGTTCAGAGAGCTATAGTCTTAAAAGGGTTAACTTTAACTGTATCCAGTCCATCATAAATCTTGTCAGTCCAATTTTAAAACTAAGCTAGATGCTGAGAAAGAATGTCTTTGAGGAGTGAGTCAATTTTTAAGAATTGGGTCAATAAGGCCTTGCCAAGAGCATTTTCTTTCTTGTACTTTTGGCTGGTTTTCATTTTGGAAAGCCTTTTTAGTATGTTTCTGGATTGAATTCAGTGAATCTCAACATATTATAACCAGCCATAAAAGGAGCTTGCTGTTATGCTGCAAGAGCACTAGATGAGCATTATTGAATTCTCTGTGTGCTAAACTGGTTTTGTATGTACATGTTTTTCTTTAGGTGTAATTGTCAAAAATGGTTGTGGATGAATTTAAACATGAAAATAAGGACTTTACTGATGCGAGTGGGTTTTTTTTGGTAGGGTGAAGATGAAGCAATGTTTGTGGAGTACAGAAAACAGTTGAAACTGTTGCTGGACAGACTTGCTCAGGTTTCACCAGAATTACTGTTGGCATCTGTCCGCAGAGTTTTTAACACTACGCTTCAGTAAGTTGGGATTCATCACTTGTTCTGTGTGATGCCTTTTTGATGTTGGGTTTTTATTTTCCTTTTGTAAACTGTCGGTCTGTAGTAACATGTGTGAGGCAGCAAAGTCAAGTCGATTGACAGAATGGGCTTGTTACAACTTAATCATATATGTGACTTTGTATAATCTGTTGCTCAGCTCAGAAAGAAAAAGCTCTCTTTCTGTAACCTTAAATGGTAGCTTTTCTTTCCTAGAGATATTTTTTGATCTTTGTCACTTACCTACACAGCAACAGATGTTTGGACAGGTGTTTACTTTGCCACATCTCATAATTTTCCTTGAGGTGTAAATATTATGCATTACTTTTATCAGAAAAACAAGGTTGGATGGGGGGAAATAAAGTATTTTTGTTAAAAAAAAAAAAGTAGATCAAATCCTGAAAACTGCATGCAAGTAAAGAAACATTACTGGTTTCCTGGCTAGGAGGATGGTTATGTGTATACAAATAGGAATCCAACATTGTTTGTGTCTGCCTTGTACCTTAACCAAGCCTCTTCTTATGTGAAGCTGAATGGCTTGTCCATGTGTCATAGTAAGTGGGTTTGTACCTAAATGAGCCCATAAGAAATCTGTAGCTTTCAAGCTGAAACTGGAGAAAGAAAGTTGGTGGTTGTTTGATGAGAAAGTGGTATTTTAGAGGCTAAAGCCTTTCACAAGCATCCTGAATTACTGCCTGGGCCTTCCAGTGTTATCCTTAATTTAAATATGTTGTATTTATGCTGTGCATCTGAAGAAGGCTCAGGAGAAAATATTAACATGATAGAACTGTGATTATTTCATAAGGTACTAAAGGGTAATTTGATCTTCATATTCTTTCTCTAGGAACTGGCAGACTACACGATTTATGGAAGTAGAAGTAGCAATAAGGCTGCTGTATATGTTGGCTGAGGCTCTTCCTGTGTCTCATGGTGCTCACTTCTCTGGTGATGTTACTAAAGCTACAGCTTTGCAAGACATGATGAGAACTGTAAGCATGTCTTCAGAGCTGTTTAAAAGTGCCAGTAAAGACTGGAATGTTCCAGTTCAAATGGCTCTTCTTAATTAGTAGCATGTCACTTATGTCACTTAGTTAGGGTTTATAAGCAGCTAGAATACTAACTTGCTAATGCTTTTATTTTTAGCTGGTGACTTCTGGTGTTAGTGCCTATCAACACACATCAGTGACCCTGGAATTTTTTGAAACAGTGGTTAGATATGAAAAATTCTTTGCTGTTGAACCTCAGCACATTCCAACTGTACTAGTAAGTTTCATCTTATTTACATTTTTAACTAGGTGAGACTAAATATGTTCTTTAAACTTAGGAAATTTTCCTGTTCTTTGAAGGTCACTAAGGAAGCTGAGTTTCTTAACTCGTTGGATGATTAGATTTCCCCCCTGCCTTGTTTAGGGATTCTAAGACTGCATTGCTTTATTGATTGCAGATGGCATTTTTAGATCACCGTGGTCTTCGTCATACAAGTCCCAAAGTACGAAGTCGAACGGCTTACCTCTTTTCCAGATTTGTCAAGTCTCTTAAGTGAGTAAATAAATATATCCAAGTGGCACTGAATGTATTGTACACACTTCTGTATGTCACAGTTGTCATTGAAACAGGCTGGGCTTCAGATGGACTGCAGTGAAGTAAAATATCAAAACAGTGCTCTAGCAGGGTTTTCCTATTGTGTAACACTGAGCTAGCAGTGAAAATATTTGTCACAGAACACAGAAGTGGAATACGTGTGCCTAGAATATTTTGATCAGATGTTAAAGCTGATCAACAATATAAATGTCTGTTCTCCTTCTTCTCAGTAAGCAGAGTTGAGTGTGAGTGGATCTGGAGATTTTCAAGAGTAACTCTTCCCTGTTGCTAAGTAAATTTTGAATAGTTTTAGAATTTGTACTGATGAAGTTTCTCAGTGTATGAGTCCTTTGAACAGTCTTGTCCTGTTGGTCTTATTTCACAGGCATGTATTTAATATAGAGACAGAAGAAGCTCAGAGGTGGCTCAGATTTCAGCATGCTTTTATTTTTCAACTGTTAATCAAAATCCGTCACTTTAAATGATGCATGTTTTTTAAAAATGAGGGAAAGAAAGAAATGGTTATTTCCCACTATGCCATGTATTTATTTGGCCTACCCACTAGCATCATACCCATAAGCCAGATTTTTCTGTGGCAGTGCTTTGGTATTTAAAGGGAATTCCTATATGGAGAAGATAGTTTAGTGTTTAACTTCACAGCTTAAACAAAGTATCTTGAAACCTGTAAAAATGCATGTGCTTTTAAGTAGTGTTATCTACTTGTGTTTTACTTCAGTAAGCAAATGAATCCCTTTATTGAAGATGTTCTGAACAGAATACAGGACCTGATGGAACTTTCTCCTCCTGTGAGTATTTGCCGCAGGCTTTTGTAATGAGTGAGGCTTGCACTTACTCATCAGTGTGCCTGGGTACTTGCTGAATTGTAAGCTTAGCATGCAAACATTTAAGCACAAATAATTATCCTGCTTTTTTGGTGTGAGATCACTTGCACACCTTACTTTTGTACCTAATTGTAATAATCTTGCTTATGTGGATTTCTGGGAATATAGCGTAGAGATGGGTGTATATAAAAGGCTGTGAACTTTGAGAAGACAGTCTTGATAGAGGACACTTAGTGAATTATGCCTGTTATCTTCCATTTTAGGAAAATGGCTACCAGGCACTGTTAAGCAGTGATGATCAACTTTTCATTTATGAAACAGCTGGAGTGTTAATAGTTAACAGCGAATACTCTGCAGAAAGAAAACAGGTTCTGATGAGGAATTTGTTGACTCCGCTGATGGAGAAGTTCAAAGTATTGTTAGAAAAACTGATGATGGCACAAGATGAGGACAGACAGATGGCACTGGCTGACTGCCTCAATCATGCTGTTGGGTTTGCTAGGTAGGTACAGCACAGTAACACTGTCTGTTTCTGGTTTGAGTAAAAGGGAAGTACAGAGGCTTTACTTGGGAGGAGGGTCTAAGTTTTCTACTTTATTCACCTAGAAAATCATCAGTAGCTATAGAATTTCTTGTGATACCTGAGAAAATAAGTCCCCTTAGAGTCTGTTTTGGATCTAGATACAGAGAATAATGAGCAAGTTTATAATGAATCAGCATCTTATTTCTTTGCTCAGATGATTGTATGGAGCTAATCTAATCATATGTTTTTGGTAAATTGTTAAGATTTCATTCTCAAAAACTGCCGAAGTGATGCTACTTCATATCAAAGTATTCTGTTCATTAATTCCACTGTCTGGCTTCCATTTCATGAAATGGAGTATTGCAGTTTAGTGCCTGGGTTGGAAAGCATTTGTTCTCAGTGTTACTGCTTCTTCATTGTACTGGAACGTGAGCTTATGTCAAACTTGTTGTGTGCTTTAACAGCCGAACCAGCAAGGCTTTCAGCAATAAGCAAACTGTAAAACAATGTGGATGCTCAGAGGTTTATCTGGACTGCTTACAAACTTTTCTGCCAGCTCTCAGTTGTCCATTACAAAAGGAAGTTCTGAGAAGTGGTGTCCGCACTTTCCTTCACCGTATGATTATTTGCCTAGAGGAAGAAGTTCTTCCATTCATTCCTTCTGCCTCTGAACACATGCTTAAAGATTGTGAAGCAAAAGATCTTCAAGAATTCATTCCTCTTATAAACCAAATAACAGCTAAGTTTAAGGTATGATATTGCATAAGCTTTCCAGAGTCAAAGTGTTGCTGAGAGATCTTATTTTCTAGTTCCAAAAAAACGGAACTATGTTAGAACTCTGAAAATTAATAAATCAGTGTATTTTGAAGGCTACTATTGGGAGACATTGTCTTTGGTCACAGTTGTACATTGCTGGACTCACAGTGATTAAATGAGTGTTTTTTTCTTCGATTAGTCTTAAAATTTTATATTGTTCAATTTTTTGGATTTGATATTAAAATACTACTTACAGCACAGTTTTTTTTTTTTTGACACAATTAACTTCATGCCCCCCACTGAAGTTTTAAGCTAATGTTACAAAATACCCAAGATCTGAAGTGAATTTTCTCATCTTTTATAATGGGATTTCCAGAAGATATAAAGAAATATCAAATATGTGTATAGGGAGGAATATAGATTTAGAAGATCTCTGTTCTGGGTGATGTTGTATAAAAATAAACACTGAGGCTTAATGTACTGTAATTCAAAGTAGATTGACAAACACCAAGGTGTGGAAATTGCACGAGACGTGCATTAAGTAGCAGTAGGACTGTCAATAATCTAGCCAAGGCTCTTGAAGTGTAACCTTTGAGAGCCTTCCAGTTTCAAATGGTTCTAATGTAAAGTCAGTGAAACAGATGAAGCTACTAATGTGTTATGCATGTCCATTCCCTGGAGCTGCCACAAGGATATTGCACTGCTGTGGATGGTCTGGGAAATTCTTTGCTGTGTGAACAGGTTAAGAAGCCATTTAAATAAACTTTCCAGCAGAATGCAAAATTGCTGCAAGTGGAGAGAAGTACATTTTTTGATAGCATGTGGATGGACCTCTGGAGTATCTAGTCTTCAGAGCAGAGAGGGAATTTTGAAAAATCAAGTGTTTAAGAGACTAGGGAGGAAGACTCTTATTACTTTAGTCCTTTTAGCAAGTTATGCTAAAGGCAGTCTGGGATAACAGTAGATAATTAGTCTGGGAAAGATAAGGAAGATTAAAGAAAAAAGTTACAGGGGCAAGACTGGACAAATACCATGTTCAGGTGTAATATTTAAGTTTGTGTGATACAGTATCACTTCTTACTGTAACATGGTAAAATAAAGATCCTAGTTTTTATAGTCTCACCTTAAATACTTTGAAGGCATAGGAAAGAGAAAATAAAAGATAAAATCTTGCTTAAGCATTAAGAAATAAACATGAGTTGCCTCTTTGTGGAATTCTAGGGCGTGACTGAATAGCATACACCTTTAGTTTTTCAATTCATAATTAATTTAGTGCCCTTACATGTTGTAAGTGACAAGTTTATTCTGTAATGTCAGTGGGAAAACTTTTTCTTTAGTAAACCTTAAAGAAAAGTTCTATAAAAGCTGGCCTGTTGCCAGTTTTAACATCTTAGAGATGGTATTTCAGGAATTTTGAAATTGCCTGTCTGAACAAAGGGATGAGAAATCCTGAAAAACCTTTTCCGACTCAAAATGAGGCTAGACAGGACTAGTTACTTTTGTGCAAAAGGCTTAAAATACATGATGTGTAAGTCAAGGTACAGTAATGTTCATGGTGACCCTGATGCAACTTACTTTGTTGTAAGTAATTATATGAAATGACTTAACATTAAAAGTGAATCCAAGCTGAGAATTGTAATGGGCTTTCAAGTTTTAACTTCTAAATGTTCAAGTTCTCTTCTTGAGCTGACACCCTCTTCTGTTCTTCACAGACACAGGTTTCACCTTTTCTGCAACAGATGTTTATGCCACTACTTCATGCTATTTTTGAGGTGTTGCTCCTTCCAGCAGAAGAAAATGACCAGTCTGCTGCTTTAGAAAAACAAATGTTACGGAGGAGTTACTTTGCTTTTCTGCAGACAGTAACTGGCAGTGGAATGAGTGAAGTCATAGCTAATCAGGGTAAGAAATTCAGTTTCTCAAGGATTCTCTTACCTACATTTTATCTACTAAAATTATTAGTCTAGTTCCTGGCAAGTACTATTAACTATCTTACAGTAGAATGGATTAACGGAAGTATTATGTTCAACTTGTTGATTAAAATTACCTGTTGTGCAGGAATTTGGGGTTGAGAAATCCAGCTATAATAGGTATATTGTTCCTATTGATCTTTTCAGCTTAATGTGATCACCATATCTGTTAGGGCAAGAACAGTGTATCCATCTTCATGTATCATTGTATTTGTCTGGTGAATTGGAGATCATACAATATATACAATGTATAGCAGTGTTCAGACTGCTGGGCAAGACCACTTACAGTTGCCACTCTTCATTGTGTTTGTTTTTGGAAGGACACATCAGTAAATCCTGTGAACTTCTATTACTGTTGCTTGGTCTTGTTATCTATGGTAGCAGGCATCGTGTGACTTAGTATGTATGTAGTTACCAGGTTTTCCTCACCTTTACTGGCCAGATGTAAATGAGTTCTTTTCATAGTGGGAATTTGAAATCAGATATCTAGTTACTTGATACTTTCAGTGATTTTTTTTTTTTTTTAAATTTGAGTTCCATCAAAATGGTTAGGGACTTAAGAAAGCTTAAAGTGACTCATCTGCTAAGTGGAGCTCAGAATTCCTTTCCCCTGTCCTAAAATGGTGGTAATACTGCTGGGAAAGGAAAAAGTAGCATTTAGTGATGAGAGCTTTCTTGAAATAGGCACTTGGTAGTTGCAATGGGCCAAGAAATTTCTAAAGGAATCAAACAAATAAGCATAGATGCAGCACAGAAATTTTAAATGTGTGAAAAATATCTTGCCATATGTTGGAAGATAAGCTAACTACTTCAGTGCTGCTCAGTTTTAATTAACTCTTCCAAGTTTAAGTAGAGAGGAGAAAGTCTGTATTTGTAAACAGGTCAAAGTACAGCCCTCACCTTTGTGTGTGTTAAAGGCCAGAAGAGCAATTTAAATCTCCAACATTGAAAAAAAAAATTATAACCTAAATAAGAGTTGTCTTGCATCGTAGGGGAAACTTCCCAAAAATAATTGAGATTTGTGCAAAAAAGAGCTATTTTGAAGTTGAAGCATGTCTTCCAGGTCAGTATTTATATAAAATAGTGTAAGAGTACCAAAACATTTTAGGCTGCAATTTGAAGTGACAAGCTCATTTTAATGTGTTTAAGGTGCAGAAAATGTGGAACGTGTGTTGTTCACTGTCATTCAAGGAGCAGTGGATTACCCAGATCCTATTGCACAGAAGACTTGTTTTATTATTCTTTCTAAGTTGGTGGAGCTTTGGGGTAAGAATGTCTTTCCAGAATTCCTTTCCATCTGCTACTACCCATGAAGCAATAATAGAACCTGAAATATTATTTTTCTTTTTAGGAGGTAAAGATGGACCAGTAGGTTTTGCAGACTTTGTCTACAAGCACATTGTTCCTGCATGTTTCTTAGCACCTTTGAAGCAAACATTTGACTTAGCAGATGCCCAGACAGTACTGGTATGTATTATGGATGGTTTTTTTGCATTCATTCTTGTGGGGCAGCTTCAAGCTAACAAACCTACAATAGCCATGTAGTATTAAAGACTGTCATCTCAGAAATCTCCCTTAGGTTTTGTGGGATTTTTTTTAAATTTAGGTATCTGTATGATTAATTATTGAATATTTGGGGAGTGTATTCTGTTGTTTACCTAGGCTCAAAATCAACTGGAGATCTAAATATTTAACATTGACCTGCATTACTTATTAACTAAGGTTCAGTGAAAGCTAACAGCACACAGAGTTGGTTGTTTTCTAGTTCATTTTGCGTTCAGCTGTGCAGAAATTTTTCTGATTAGAGTGGAACAAAACCTTGAAGGTCAAGACTTGGCATTGTGTGAGGGGAAAATGAAGGGATAATGGCATGAACTAGCCCTTGTTTTGGGCCTCATTAGGTTCTTTAGCTTGGAATAGTGAACCAGTAGAGCAGTGCAACAGTCTAATGCTCTGTATTACATTGCAGGCTTTATCAGAATGTGCAGTGACGTTAAAAACGATTCATCTCAAAAGGGTAAGCTTAATGATACTTCACAGGGAATAACTGTCAAGAGGTTTCTTTGTAGTGGTTTTATCATTTTCTTAAAGTTATATACTTACTAGGATGAATTCCTACTGTACTGTTACATAAATTAAAAGAATGATCATAATGCTGTGCATGGATACATGATTTTGGTAAATTAATGCAAAATACTGACTCTTCATTAAGGAGAAAAATTTGTTCACTTTGTTACTGTGTTAAAAGTAATCAATTGGCATTCTTTCACTTTCCAGTGTATAATTAAACTGACATAAGAGAGCAATTAGTGATGTAGTGTAGAGCACTTCTTTGTGAAGAATAAAGTATATTTTTATGTGTAGGAGACTAGATGAAAAACATTTCTGGAAAAAATAAATCTGGCATTGTCTAATGCCTATAAGAGTGTAGTGTGTTCTGGTTTTAATAGGAGATGAAATAGTTTCTATGTTTGTGTTAGGTTTTGTTATATCATTTAACCTATAGGCTTTCTTTTCTGTCAAATGCAAGTAAAAGTCACAACCACAGAAAACCACAAGAAATTTTAAACTGGTAGAGAAGAGATGGTGTTTTAACTAACGGAGTCATTTTTCCCCAAAAGCAAGGAAGAGATAAATCTGTAGGAAAACAAGCTTTGGTAAAGGAAGTAACTTACTAATGCAAATACTGTTTCTTTTAACACTCTCATGGTTAAGGAGCAGTGTTCCCCAATTTAGTATTCCCACTGCAGTACTCCAAACCATGTGCTGCTTGCTCACTCCCCCCTCCCATTCTACTCCCTCTCCCAGTGTCAGGCTGGAGAGGAGAATTGGAGGCACAAAAGATGAAGATTATGGGTTGAGAGAACATTTTCCTGCGAACAGCGGTGAAATAAGTAATACAGTAATGAAGTAAGAGGCATAACAGCAACAATATAAATAAAAGGCTACCAAAATAGCAAACTATTTACATGTGAAAAAAAAATGCTCCACACAGGAAGCGAGTTATACTCAAACCACTGCCATGCTGCTCTGGAGAGGTGTTACAGAATAACCAACCCTCCTGGCTACTGCAGAAATTACCTTGTTAGGGCCAAAAGCAGGACAAACACTACTGCTACAAAGTGACCTGGAATCTTCTCCCCTCATGTGAAGTGCATACCATGTTCTAGTTCCAGGGTAACTTCTGTGCGTTAATAAATTTAGTTTACTTTCCCTTGGTAGATCTGTTGGGTTATGTTTTTGTATTCTGCCAGCTTGTGCAGTGATCCCTCCTGTGCTGAAAGTTATCTCATAAATATAGGTAAAGAAAACAAACTGAAATGTTAATCAAAATGTTTGTTTTGCTCAAAGGTTTGGATATTTCATTTTATTACTGCTTAGTTCACTGCAGATTACACATTCAGGGTTATAAGAGGAGAAATCCTGGGTTCATCTGCTGAGTTTTGCAGTGGGAGTAGTATGGTAAAGCAGTAGGCAGATACTAATACCTAATTTTTTTTATTTCTTCCAAATGTCAATGAAATTAGAGCTGCCTCTATATTTAAATGACTTTTCCAGTTCACATTTAACAAACTGTTTGGCTCTATTGTAATTCTTATTTCAGCACAATTTTTAGTGCATTTTTCTTCTGTGTAACAGTAGATACCAACCAAATTGCAGTAGAACCTTAATGCCAAGATTGAGAAATCTTATTTGCTAACAGCTGAGAATAACATAAACATTTGAAAAGCATTACTTCTGTGTAAAATGGTCATGTAGACCATCATACAGTATAGGGCTGTGATTTTTTCATTTGTAAAAAAATATGCTTGAAAAAATTGTGTACTGCTTTTATTTAGGGTCCTGAGTGCATTCAGTACCTTCAGCAAGAGTATTTGCCTTCTCTGCAAGTAGCTCCTGAAATAATCCAGGTAGGAACTCCTAAACAAATACTTGGAAAACTCTTTTAACAATCACAAATGTTGAATGGGGAGAAATGGATATTTACAAAGTTAATCTTCTTTTATCCCAGAGTAAAATTTACTCAGTTGTTGCATATGAGAGTAGAATTCATTTATCATAAGGAATAAAGGTACTGCAAAGTTAAAAAAAACCAAGTCCAGTGCATGTAACTGTAAAAAAAAAAAAAAAAAAAAAAAAGCNAACTGTAAAAAAAAAAAAAAAAAAAAAAGAGTCCAGTGTATGTAACTCTCTAAGCAATCTTCCTACTTTAACTCAAATTTAACTTGAAGATCACCTTGTAGATTGTCATGTTTCTTTCTCCTCAGCTAAAAGTGAATCAGATGTCCTGCATTTAAAAAAAAAACCCCAAGCAAACAAATTGCTTTTCACCCTAGAATGCACTTGGACTTTCATAGCCCTTTACAAGT
Organism: Rhipidura dahli; assembly: GCA_013399225.1. NCBI lineage: Eukaryota > Metazoa > Chordata > Aves > Passeriformes > Rhipiduridae > Rhipidura > Rhipidura dahli. The sequence goes on along the minus strand of VXAC01005215.1, from coordinate 95,786 downwards.
TTTTATCCATAACACACTTTATTTGGTTGTACATTAGGGAAAATGCATGCTAACATCAATGGATTTTCATATGAATATATCTCAGGTTGTTTTATTGCTTCATTTAACTACTTTGTATTTCTTTGTTCTCATAGGAATTCTGTCAAGCACTTCAGCAGCCTGATGCTAAAGTTTTTAAAAATTACTTAAAGGTATAAAGATTTTTTTTAATAGTTTTTAGTTCCATTTGAACTTTACCATACAATTCAGTCATAGTAGTGACTTGAAGTAAAATCAAAATACTGAATTATGTAGTAGTTTTTAGCTATTAAGAATCTCCAAGTAGTAAAGCAGTTAATTGGAAAGACAGAGCAAACAACAACAAACCTACATCTATAAAATTGTCACTCATTCTTAGCACTTTGCTGTCTCAGTAGTTTGATATTCTTGTGGCTTTTGTTTAATATCTGAAAAAGCAAAAATGTGATGCCATAATTGTAGAGAATGTCAGAATGCATCATTTTTGAGGGTGTGAGTGTAGCCAAATAGCACAAGTCACATCCTTATGTATTAACCCGTATGTTAAACACAAAAATTGGCTCTTTCAAATGAATTCTCTTTTACCTCAGGCATTCCATGTCTTATATTTCCTTTGTTTTAATTTTTTAAAAATAATTTTTCACAGGTATTTTTCCAGCGAGCCAAGCCCTAAGGAAAGTACTGGAATCTCATGTACCTGTTTCCATAAAGCAGAACTCTGGTTGTTAATTTATGAAAACGCTAACTCTTGTGCCATTCAAACTGGTTTTGTTTTTAAGCAATGTTGCTTTGTGCTCACATCAGTATGTACTTTAACCTTCTGCAAAAAAGAAATGCAAATTCCCCACCTGTGTCTCAGACATGAAGGTATGTGACAACATGAAAAATTACCTGTATACACAAACTTTTATTATGTATAGGATGATTTAAGCTTACACTGTAACACATACAGCAATGAAATTACACTTATTTTTTAAATTAAATGGATTAAATGTAAAAATACCTTCAGACCATAGCAATGGTTATTAAAATGTGTACATTTTTGATACGGAGTAAAATGTTTTAATAAGACATAAAATTCATTTGTTCATGTATGGTGACATGAAAATAAAACAATCAAAGTCCTTCTTGTAGATAGTCATTTTATTGAAGTTGTCTTAATGATAAAATATATATATATACCTCCTATAAAACAGGTTGGTGTAATAAATGATTTCATTTAAAAGTAGCATATGGTTCTATCTTTTTTTTATAAAAACAATAAAATTTTATCCAGTGAAATGTTTAAGTCTCTCTGAATCATTTTAGCTGAATCTTTAAAAGCTACAGCATTCTTGAACCTACTGGCTGTTATATTTGAGTAGAACCTGGCAATTTTTCTGATGCTTAGATAATAAATTGTATTGCTCCCTTGCATGGAAGATGTTGGCAGAAAGGAAGAATTGCATTCACTGCAATATTTCAGTAATGTCAGTGGTCTGTACAGTAGTTTTTAGTAGAATGCTGCTACTTTTATTGTATCTCTAACATGTCAGCTTTTTGTAACTATTTCATAGGGGCAGGGGAAAGTTCTGAGTCTTGCCATGGGATTTATAATACTTTCCTCATGAACTCATGTCCTTATTAAAAAGCTGACTTACCTCTAGCATAATCAGATGAGCATTTTTCCTAGACTCTATGGTGCTGTGTTCCTCAGTCACTTTAATTGAAAAATAAATGGGAAGGTGGGTCAGAAGCAGCATCTGGGATCAGTGTGGGGTGATATTTTGAGGATACTGCCATTTTCATTTTTCAGTTGAGGGAAGAAATACCTTTACTGTCTTCAATAGGACAATATCACTTCTGTCAGATTTTGTTCCTGATTTATATGTGTTTAATCAAAAGGTTCTTTTATTTGATTAATTGTATCACAGAATGAGTGCTTGTGTTGCTTTTCATATTTCCTAGTTTCACAGTCCTGTTTCCCTCTCTTTGCTGCCATACCAATGCTCCATTTCATTTTCTCCCATAGCACTAGAAACCTTCCCTCTCTGACTTGGTGCTTTCCACGTGTTGCCATTCTCCTGCACCTCCCCAGCACACCTGACACTGCAGCTATGGCTGAGCATTTCCTGCCAGTCTTCTGTGTCTGGCTTGGCCTTCTTCCCCTGCAGTTATGGAAGTTTTACCACACAGAGGGAAGAGCTTTCACTAGGCAGATTATGAAGTGGACAATAAAGCTTCCATCTTTAGCAAAGCTTCTTGGGTTTAAGTCACAGTGTGATGGAGTAACTTAGTTTTCATATATGATTAAGGGTTTTGCCTTCTCAAGTAAGGGCAGTACTGCTAAGAGGACGATTTAGCTATTATCAAATTAGAGCCTCATGAGCAAGTTCTTTAAACTGGCCACTGCGAAAAGAGACCCTTCCTCAATCCCACCATCTTTCACCCATCTCACAGGTCCCTTTGTGCCAAATCTGGAGCTCATCTATGCCCATAATCAGCTATCCAGGAAGCTGAAGCAGCAGAAACACTTCCCCCTCACAGTGTGTTGCCTGCTCTGGGGGTGGCAGGTGAGAATGGATATAAAGCAGAGAGTGCCAAATGTAGGAGCGAGCCATGTGTGGCACCCATTAGCCTGCCTCTATTATAAACTTGTACCCTGCCCTCCCATCCGTCACTGAATGAGTAGCCTGTAGGATGAGTAGTCTGCATCTTCAGAGAATGTAAGTTGGTTCAGCCTGAAGAATTAAAAAAGGATTTTTTTACTTTTGTATGCTGTCTCTCTGTTCAATCAGACTTATGCAACATGAGCTCTAAAGCAGCACCTCTGGGGTAGTTTCTGTATCTTTAGCTTAACATGTAATTACTGATTCTGGCTACTAGGAGGGTTTTGGTTTTTTTTTTTTTTTTTTTTTAATTTCCTTCAGTGGTACAGAGAGAGCAGATCTGCAGCTGCTGTATCACAGTTGGGTTATGTGGTGGGCAGGCAGTGCCTAGTAACTATGCAAAGAATCAAGGTTTAGGAAAGCAATTGCTGGGTTTCTACATCTTTACTTTTGGCTGGAATTCCAATAGTGTACAGCTACAGACTGCTGAATTTGTGAATATGAATCAGAATCCAAATACAAGAGAGGTGAGGAATAGCAAAAGTTCTACTTTTATGTTAAAAAGAAATGGAAACAAGCAGAGTGAAAAAAATATAGAATGAAACTGCAATGGCACTTTTCTTTTTGGTGTGTTTTTTTCCTATTCTTAAGTTGGGCATAACATTTTCCTCTGATTCACACTTTTAAACATTTAAAGGTTAGAGAAGATCTTCTGTGCATAAGGATCACTGATTATCTTACAAACATACCGCAACAAAAATGAAACGTTTGGCTCATGTGAACCATATGAATCTTTTCAATTGCTTCAAGAAGAGGGAAAAGCACATGGATGGTAACTGCAGTGAGAGCAGTCAGTGGCCAGCCCCAGGGACTGGGTGCCACTGCATCTGAGATACTCTAGGTCTTAAATAAACAAAGTCCTGGGGAATCTGGTTTGAAGTCAGCACTGACACTGCTTTGAGCAGGTCAGTGGACCAGAGACCTCATTCATCCTGAATGAGATTGTGATTTAAAACATCCAGTTCCTAAAGTGGAAGCAAGTACATATTCACAAAGAAAAGTTCACAGGCGTTCTCCTGATTTTGTTGGGGCCCTCGCTAAAACCCGTATTAACAATCTGGTGAATACCTCTGAAGAAGACAAAGCTGGCTCATGGGTGTCCACCTGATAGAAAAATACAGCTTGCAAAGCTGGGTACAGAGGAAAGGGTAACAGAACTAAACCATGTAACTTCTGAGGACCACTGCAGTGCTTTGAAAGATGCAAGGACAGAACACAAATGTAGTAGGGAACTACTCCCTCTACAATATAGCATTATAAAGCAAAGTTCAGATGCCAACAAATGGGGAAAATAAATTAAACATTTATATTAAGACCATAAGTGCATCAAAGTCAATTTATCAGTTTCACTAAGGAGAACTTTGCAAAAAGCTTAGTGCCCTGTAAAAAGTGAAGCAGAGATAGTCTGAACTTGTGATAGAAATTAAAAAGGGTAAGATAGTAACAATAAACAAAGCCTGTGAGCAAGAGGCTGCTGTCAGTACCTCAAGAGACTAGGCTTCCAAGATTTGGGATGATGACACTTCCAAACAGGAAACATACAGGATCAAAAACGGGATCGTCTTGGGATAAAAAAAAAAAAATTCACTATTTTCACACTATAATTATGATCAGATTACATTATACATATATTATAAAATAATCAATATTTCTCATTATAAAGATCGTTTACTGGAACAGCAACATTACTGGACAGACAAAAAACACATAGCAAGGGGTAAATCAGCCGGGAACTTTGGTTTAAAACCTATCAGTAACAACTGAGCGGGATCAGGGATGTGAAAACTACCAGGATTTCGTCAGGTTTAAACAAGGTGAAACAGAGAAATTGAACGGGGCGGGAAAACATTTCTCCCGGGTATCCCCTGAGCCCGCCGAGGGGAGGCGGGGGTCCCACAGCTCCGGCTCGGCGGCCTGGGGCGGGGTAGAGGCAGCTCAGCCTCGGGGAGCCGAGGAAGCGAAACCTCCGCCACCAGACCCGTTACGCAGCAAAAAAAAATCCCCAGGGCACCCTCCCTGGAACCGCTCCAAGCCCGGTGGCAACATCGCGCCAGAGAAAACACCCTGAGTGACCACTTTTGTACAGCGTACGACTCTCACTTTCCCGTGTTTCCCAGATATTTCCCGGCCTCGCGGCTCACCGCCTCGGGGGCGGGCGCTGCTCCCTCAGCCCAAAGCGCGGGGCTCCCCTCTGGCCCCGCCGGGTGGGAAGGGCGCGGAGGCAGCGAAGCCCGGGCGGTGCCTGGCCCGCTCCGCCTCCCCGCGCCGCGGCAGGAAGCCGNATGAGGCGCGGCCGGCCCGTGGCCTCGGCGGCGTGCCCGGGGCCCGGCCCTTGCCCCGGTCTCGGTGACTTGTGTCCCCGTGAATGTGCCTCAGTAAGCGGCGTCACCTTCGTGACTGTAGGAGTTGTTAAAGTTTTACCTCGGGAATCTCCTCCTGCTGTGGGGATGAGCCGCGGGGATGTTGCCGCCGTAGCCCATGTCTCTGAGAGAGGGCCGTGGCCCTCCGTTGTTTTCCAGGAGCTGCAGTCCCAGACAGGCCGAGTCCCCTTCCTGCATTACGGACTGGACATGCCGAGAGTAGGGGTGATGAGCAGCACTGGAGCCAGGCTTGCCATTTGTTCTGTGTGCCTTTGGAAGAATGTGCTGTTTCCTTAGGGTTCAAGCAGCACGTTGTGTGGCTAAGGGCAGGGTATTTCCATGATTCAGATGCCAGCTGTTGGACAAGAAGCTCCCGTAAGGAGGTTGCAGCTGAAGAAAGCAGGAGCTTTAAGGGAGGAAGCTTCTTTTCTAAGCCTTGAGAGAGGGCATACAGGGAAGTATAAAACGTTAATAGTTACCAGACTGTAAATAACATTTATTTGGAGCATCAGCACCTTGCCTGTTGGCTTTGTTCGCCCTTAAACAGAAAGAGCCATCACTTTAACTTCATCATCTGTCCCTGCTTGCCTGGTGAAGTTGAACATTGCAGCTGTCAACAGGGGAGCCATACCTGCTTTGTGTGCTTATCCCGTGTGCCTGAGGTAACAGAAAACTCCTTCATATTAATTAGAAGCAGTCAGTACTCCTGCTTGAAAGCATTGGGAGTTTTTTAAAAAATCACATTAGCAATGCAGTCTTTTTTTATTACAATCCCCTCTGCTGATAAATTAAGAAAGTAGTAGCATGACCAGAACCAGAAAGATACTAAATATAAAGCACCTAAAAAGCAGCCCTCAAGTCCCTGAAATGCTAATGAGTCATGGGGGACAATAAATCAAACTGCTAGCTGGAGAGATTTCTTCAGATGTATGTGAGGAGTTTTGCTTAATGACCATAAGTGTGATGTGAAGAAATAGAAAGTTCAGCATGAAGTCTGGTGACAGAATCAATCATACAGTTAGAGCTTTTTTCTTTTTTTTTTTTTAATTTTAATAGGAAACCCTTAGCAACTTGATTTAGGAATATAGTGGAAGAAATGAAAACTTGACATGCTGAATATTTAGCAAAGATCAGTTATGACTTTGTCAGAGAACGCAAAGTCTTAAATCAAAGGAGGCCTAACATGTTATTCTATCTAACTGTTGCAATTTGAAGGTTAAAGCTGAATGAGACTTCATACCTTAAAAGTGAAGACTGCCAAAAAGAGTGTACTGTTTTAACAAAAAAAAAGGGTAAGAGTGCAATATTGACTTCATTTTGCTGCTTAATATGTACCCTTGGATCAATATTGATATATTTATATCTGTAGTTTTAAGAGTGGAAAAACTCCAGACCTTGAGAATCCATTAAATGACTTGCTGGTTTGGGGTTTTTCTTGATATCTACTGAATGATACTGAAGATCATCTGTTGCAGTCATGTCCTTTTGTTTTTTCATCCACTGACCTTTGTGCATACTTAATTGTAAAGTAAGAAGGTAAGGAAAAGAGCTGATTTTGTACATAAGCTACCTTTATAATTTTGGGAAATGTAATAATTCATTTTTTAATAGGCTAATAATTTTTGGTTTTATTTGAACAGATGTGGATGAAGAATTACTCTGCACTTTCTCTCTGATTAGAAAGAATTTGTTATGGTTCTATGTCTTGGTATGAGTCTAATGAACGTTGTTTTGAAGTAAATCACAAAATGCATGGTTACTGGTAATGTGCCAGCTGGCTTCTTACAAGCAGAGTTTTAATTATGAGAGGACTGTTTTAACTTGAAAATTTTACAGATGGTTTACAGAGCAGCCTGTGCATTATTTCTTTTCGTCCTCTCTGCCTTACCTTCTGTGTCTGCATCATGGGTAGCTCTTCAGCATCTCCAGTAATTGCCTGATGGGAGAAATCATCTTATTCTACTTTTGCAAATTGTCTTGTCAGAGTCAACCAAGAATTGTAAAGGTGGGGGATGTGGTGTTAGGTTGTTGTTGTTGTTTAGATTTGACATAAAACCTTTTGTCCCTTCCAGAGGCATTAAGAACTTTACCTAGATTTTGCAAATGGCACTGCTGCATGACTCTCAATTAGTTGTAGAGTAGTGTCAGGTCTTCGCGTTGTGTCTTTGCATTTGGTATGCTGCATGTTATCACCTGGATGTTTTGGGACAGCTTTGCAAAAGCTTCACATCTCCCGTGAGCGAAGAGCTAAATGAAGGTGTGCAATCTGCAGTGACTACACGCAGAGAAATGTGCTCAGAGTAATGAGATTGCATGTGTGTCTGCAGTGTAGCAGGGCAGGATCAGGGGCAGTGCACGGGAGTGTGCTCCAGCTGGCTGCTGGGTCATGCGGCTTTGTCCGCTCTCCTGCCGTGTGCTCTGGGGGGCTCCCGTGTCACCTTGTGCACCAGGGAGCTCTTAGAAGGTGCCAGTCACCTTCTGGTGACAAACACAGGAAATTCTGTCATGCCTCTTCTTCAATAATTACAGGAAAGGCTTCTTTCTTTGAGTATCAGTCAGCAGTTTCCTGTCAAGTATCACGTGCGAGTAACATGCAGGGTCCCCTGCCAAGCTGAACAAAGATGGCTACTGTAGGAGCTTCCCCTGCTCCAGCTGCCATTCTGCTTTTGAGATTCTTTAGGTTTGGGAAGCTGCATCTTTGATTTTAGAGCCTTATGCTAGATTTAATGGCAAAATCAGTGTGTTAATTAAACCAAAAAGTTAAGGGTATTCACCTGCATCTTCTGCTGTTTTGGCAAACAGGAAGATGTGGCAGTTCTAATGTTTTATTTTATGGTAATAATTTTAATTTAATCAAACTTTTTTTCCTCTTTCTTTTGAATCTGTGATGACCCGAGTATTTGACAGTTCATATTTCAGGAAGGGTGGGGAAGCCAGGCTGTCTCCCTGGATGTGACATACCCAAATAGGAAATTTTAGAAATGACAGAAGTGTCCCTTAATTTCTTTCAGTAGTAACTGCTGGATCTAGAAAGTGAATGAAAATACTTGTGTCGATTGTGACTATTTTTGAGTTCATGTAAAAATAGCATTCTATGAGTTGTTAGTCCAGTTCCTTTACAGTTCTACTGAAATGCAACTTCCAGAGCCAAAGTGATCTAAAATATCTGTGTACTTATCTGCCATCATCTCGAATGTCTCTTCTTTGGGATATGTACAGAATAATGGAAGTCAGTTACAGGTCTTGCTTTCCTTTAGAAGATCTTGTGCACGTGTTTTTGTCTCTTTTCTATATATTTTGTTACTTCATCGTTTAAACGCCATGTACAACACTAAAGGGATTATAAAGCTTTTACCTTTCCAGATGATTTTTCACATAAAGTTTAGGGAATACAGACCTTAAATGCAGAGAAGTGTTGTGTCAATGGCATTAGTTTTGATTGTTGGGCTTGTTTTTGTTTCCATGTTTCACCTCTTATTCCTCTGCTTGATTGTTCTTAATTCTCCATGTGTTTGGAGTTGGGGTTTGGATATTTATATTTCCTTCTGATTAAAGTAAGTCCCTTCCATGTATTTTACTAAATTATAATTCAGTGTATTGAACTTTCTGTTTTTAAGGTGAAAAAGAAAACTGTCTAATCAAAGAGCGAAGATGCAGAGCACTTCAAATTACCTCTGGCTGTTGTCTGACATTCTAGGACAGGGAGCGACTGCAAATGTTTTCCGGGGACGACAGAAGGTTTGTGAGGAATTTTCATATGCAAGTTGCGTCTTGAAATCAACAAAAAAAGTTCAAGATTTAGGCCTAAAGCAAATGTATCTGTGTAATTGTTCATGCTTAGTTTTTAATTCTTAATATTTTCCATTGAATTAGAGTTCCGTAGTTAGATTTCTAAGGATTTGTTTTTAATGTTGTATTTGTTGTAATGTTGTATTATTTTTCCTTGTAAAATATTAACTGTTATGAATTCTTCAATCCCTTTTCTTTAATTTTATGGAAAAAATAAACCTTGTTTAAGAATTTGAAAAGGAATAAATGACCTACCAGTTTCTGTTATATGATCCTATGATTTATATCTTCGTTAAATTGTCTTTTAATTTTTTTAATCTGTTCTTTTAAAACCTGTTTTGGTGATTTTTATTATTTTTGTGCATGAAATATTCTTACTGTAGTGGATGAAGCTGTTGTTAGTTGTCTTTAAATCAGTGCTTTTTAAATGTCTTCTTGGTTATGTGCCTTGAGTAATCAATGCTAAATAGTATTTTTTTTGCCATGTGAATGATACACTGATGTATGTGTATGTTGCAGCCTGAGTGAGGGGTTGAGCTGACCTTACTTGCGTAGGTCACTCTATTCCTATGAGTTTCACAGTATGGCTCACAAAGTGAAGATAAGTGTAGTTGTTAAAGTTCCCTTACAGTAATGACAGTCTGTGTGAAATCAGTACAAAGTGATTTGTAGGCTATAGTGTTTCTATGTTCCACATTTAAGTGTGAAACCACTTTAAGCAATATTTTAGCAATAATTTGTCCTTTTCTGGGTGAGTGAATTTCAACACAGAACGATTCCCGTGCAAAGCAGTTTCGTGGTTGCACCTGTCATCACCCTCACTAATCTGAGCCTGTGACCTGCAGCTCATTGACAGGGGGAGAAAGCTTTTACCTGGGCACCAGCAGTGCATGTGAATGTGCTGCAAAGCACACCTTGTCTAAGCACAGGAAGGCTGTGTCCTTAGAAACAATCTGTTGCACAAACTGCTAGTGCAAGCTTATTCCTAGAGTGGGTACAGGGAGATGCTTTGTCCTGAGAGAGGGACAGGAGTTACACTTATAGCTGGGGCTTAGTCTGACTTGAGAACTTAAGTCTGATTAAGCTCATGATTGTGTTTCTGACACTTATTATGTGGGTTTGAACTGTTTCAGGAATTTACATGAGTGGCATGTAGTGCTTGAAACTGCCTTTGAAAAATCAAAATTCTAGTTTATCAGTGTAAACAGAACAGTGAAGAAAGAGAGAGTAATGTTCAGCTACGACAAATTGTCTTTTAACTTAAGCAAGCCAAGTAGTGCATGCCTCTCATTGATAAATGCAAGTAACTCTTACTGAAAAAATATTTTTCAGCTAAGTTTATGAGTAATTCTTAAATGTGTAGCCTTTCTTATGCTAACTGTTCTTTTTTTCAAAAGCACTTAGGTTTTGTGACCTAAGGAATTTCCATTCTGCTAGTCTGTTTGCTTCTAGTCTACATTAAATTAAATCAATTTAATTTTTTTAGCAGAGTCTTTATTTACACCTTAGCACAAAATACTATTTTGAAATATTTCTGGTCTGGTTATGCTCACATGTACAACAGAAGATCTCAAAATGCTTGGATAATGTCTGTGTGTACATTTACAATCTTTTGCTTCTGTTTGATGAGTAGTTTGTTTGTTTTCAACAGAAAACTGGGGATTTGTACGCTGTCAAAGTATTTAACAGTATAAGTTTCCTTCGTCCTGTGGATGTTCAGATGCGAGAGTTTGAAGTATTGAAGAAACTAAATCATAAGAACATTGTCAAATTGTTTGCCATTGAGGAAGAGGTAATGCATTGTTGTAGTTGTGATCTGAGATGCATGGAAGTAACCGCAGTAACTGGTTTTTTGTTTTATCCATATACAGCATATAGTTACATTTCTAAAGAATGGTAACATATATGATGATGCAAATACTCCCACCCAACCACCACCATATTCTGGTTTTCTTTCTTCTTTGTTGTTGTTTTTGCTGTTGAAGTAATACGCTTGCTTTCAGGAGGTGAAACACATTCAGTGTGTAGGCACAGGTTTGTGTTTGATGATTCTTCATCTCAAGAAGCTACTGTCCTAAGTTTTATCTTGAATTAGGATTTCTAAGCTATCTACATGTATCAATATTTAATAGTTGAATAATGGAACTGTTTATAGTTGAAAATGTTTTGGTAATCCTGACAATTTTATGCTTTTCCTTTGCAACCAACTGAAATGGTGACATAGGATACTATTATACAGTAGAACTGTATAATAGTATAAATTGCAGCAGCTGAGCTGAAACTGAGACTGATTGAAATGACCAGGATGCTGAGATGAGTAAAGAGTAAAGGACAGTCATTACTCTCAGCACTTATGGTGTGTAGTTTCTCACTTGTCCACCTGTCAATACTGCTGTCAACCTGCTAGTGCCTAGAACTTGAGGCTTTCTCAGTTATTTTCCCCGCTCCAAGATGGAATACATGAAACAATATAAAACTCCACCTGTACTTCTTTTGAAGATCACCAGAATGGGATTTATGATATAGCTGTAGATTTTACTTTTTTTTTCTTTTTTGAAAGTGACATCTTGTGGTTATTGATAATTTCTGGCATTGGTGTCACAATAGTCAGATTCTTAATCTCTTTTGATTTTTTTTTCAGACAACTACTAGACACAAAGTACTAGTTATGGAATTTTGTCCATGTGGGAGTTTGTACACAGTTTTAGAGGAGCCATCTAATGCCTTTGGTTTGCCAGAGTCTGAGTTCTTAATTGTTTTGAGAGATGTGGGTATGTAGACTTTGCTCTTTGGTCTAATTGTTGACTGAAACAAACTCATACTTGTTTTGTTTATCTTGAAACAGCAAGAGACAAATTTAAATGACTGTCAGCTAATTGAAAAACTTAATATGGTCATATGGAATCACATCTTTTATTTTTGTTTATGTTGGTATATAGGTAGCAGCATTAAGAAATCATTTCTGTGTGAAGTATTGATATAATTTTTTTTCTTTATTTCAAGATTATTTTTCACACATTGAACGAACTTCTAGTGAGAATTTCAGAAGAGTAAAATAGAAAAATAATATGGTTTACTTGTGTTTACCTGCTATAAATTTTTTCTCCTAATTTACCTGCTATAAAATTTGCTTTATGGGAAAGATGTTACTGAGAGCAGGAAATGCTGTAATTTAGCTGTTTGGAAAGAAAAAAAAAAGCAATCTGTGGTCATGGTCTTTTTGTTAATTGAGTGTCTCTTCTCATTCCCATTTCTCAATAAGAGCATAAGCATGTCTTCTTAGTTACAATTCAGTGTTTGCACAGTCTGTGTCACAATGTGTACATGAATTTTGTATTTATTTTTCCAATTGAAGTGGCTGGGATGAATCATCTCCGTGAGAATGGAATAGTGCACCGTGACATCAAGCCAGGCAATATAATGCGTGTTATTGGTGAAGATGGTCAGTCTGTTTACAAACTTACAGATTTTGGTGCAGCAAGAGAACTTGAAGATGATGAACAATTTGTTTCTCTCTATGGCACAGAAGAGTATTTAGTAAGCCCATGTGATTTAATTTTGTGTTGAAGCAATGTATGAAGCCTGAGGCCCTCCGTGATTATAGTTGAATGGGTGAAGGTCAGGTTGTTGGGAATTGGTATTTAAACCTTTGTATTAAAATTGTTTTTATAACTTTCTGCTGGACTTTTTCACCTTGGGTCATGCCATTTTCTGCTAATGTAAATACATCAGGCTTGAAATAATTTCCAGGTCCAACTTCAACTGTTGCCTTGTGTGAAAGGAGGAACAATGTTCTAATTATGAATATATTTGCCTTTGTTTCTGTAGATGGGTTTTAGTTTGTGTTTGAGCTACTTGGATGACGTTAGGTGCAGTTAAGATTCATGTGAAACATGAATCTAACCAAAGAGAGGCAGGTAGAGAAGTATCAAGACAAGCACCTTAGCATGATTTTCTTCCTGCTGTGTTTTCCCATATGTGTATCATAACTGATATTCTACTCTGCTATGGGTGTTTTTTCAGTTTGGTTTCTGTTGTTTCAAAATCATCTGGAGGAATAGAGAATTTCTTCTCTTCTTTAGTGGTCTTTTATACTACTAGTCACTCTTCAGCTGATTTTTAAAATATTTTTTGCCAAGTTTTTAATAAAAGTGACTGTCTTACCTAGGAATGTAGTGATATTTGTCAGAATAGCTTAAGCAACTTATGATACAGGCAAGCCTTGTTTTTTGAAAGAACTGAAAGTTTAGACAGACAAATTACCTTGCTGTGAAAGGATAGATTGGTTTTTTATCTTTATAAAGCTACATAAAGCAATTGTAACTTTTTTCTTTTCTCTTTAGCATCCTGATATGTATGAGCGAGCAGTTTTGAGAAAAGAGCATCAGAAAAAGTATGGAGCAACAGTTGATCTGTGGAGCATAGGGGTGACCTTTTACCATGCTGCAACAGGGAGTTTGCCTTTCCGACCTTTTGAAGGACCTCGTAGAAACAAGGAAGTGATGTAGGTAATTTAGAAGGAGAATTTTATCTGTTGGTAAATTACATCAGGCCTTGAAATGCTTTTTACCAAGCAATCCTCCACACATACAGTAAAATTTAAAACGGTGAAACTGTTTAAGGAAAAATACTCTCTTGTTGTGGTATAGCCCCAGTAGGCAGCTGAACATAACTCAGCTGTTCTCTCAGCCCTCGATAGTGGCATGGGGAAGAGAATTGGAAGGGTGAATGTGCAAAAACTCATAAGTTGAGTTAAAGACAGTTTAATAAGTAGAAAAGCCCCACAACAAACAGCAGCCCTTGCCTCTTAAACCCGAAGGGTTAACAAAACCAAGAGAAAGAAGTAATGCAGAAAAATCCCCAGTTGCTCATGACCAGCCAACTGATGCTCAGTCAGTCCCTGACCAAATGCCACGCTAGCAAATTTTTCCCCACCTTCTCTTTAGCTTCTGTTGCTGAGTAATATGGTATGGTATGCAATATCCCTTGGGTCAGCTGTCCTCCCGTATCCTCTTCCAGCTTCTTGGCTTACCCCAGCCTGCTTGCTGGTGGGGCAGTAGAAAAGTAGAAGAGGCTGTGATACTGTGTAAGCACTGCTCAGCAATGGCTAAACATTCCTTTGTCATTAACACTGTTTTGGTCACAAATCCAAAACATGGCACCATGCACTACCATGAAGAAACTTAACTCTACCCCAGCCAAAATCAGTAGAAACATTCTGCTTCAACAGGGATTTTACTGTGTGGCACCTTAAGATCTGAATTAAGCATTTGAATTGAGAAAGACCTGAATTGAGCTCCCCCAAAACACTGATGTTTTTCCACACATCTTTCCTTCAGCCTGGCACTAGGCTGGTCTATTGCAGTGCCATATAAATAGCTTGGATACTTGGGCAAAATTATGGTATTCTGAAATGGGTTTTCAGTGCTTCAAAGTTTTGTTGTCCCTTAAATGACAGTCTTCCCCAGGAGTCTTGAAATGGGTGCACTATCCATGAGACTGACATTTGAACAGTATAGTTGTGGACTACAGCTGAAGATAGCAGGGCTGGCTCCTGAATGGAAAACAAGAAGTTGCGTCTGTGATGTGATGATTGTATTCAATTCCTGTTTCATCTTGGTCTGGCTCTATTTTGTTTTTCTGTGTGTTGCATTTTAAAAATAAAGCAAGGTGGTACTTGGGACCTCTAACACATCAATAACATCTCTGTTCTGGTACTCTGTGTAAAGCTGACTCCACTTTTCTTAGTTGAAGAAATTGCCCATCTTGTGATGTTTTTCCCATAAGAATTCTTGTTGTAGATGTTTGAGAGATGTTTTGTGTACACCTTGTCCTCCCTAAAGAGAAAGCACAACTGAAATTTTCTGTTGCAAAAAACCCGTTGCTCCTCATTAATTTCATGAAAAATTTGAGAAATACTTGCCTGTGCAATACAATGTTAAACAATGCCAAATTGTATCCAGGTTTCTGGATGTTCCTTATGTTCCTTCTCTATGCCCAAGCCACTTTGTGGTGGCTAAATGTCATTTCTTGCTATAGAACATGCTAGAAGTTACCATTTTATGTGTAAATTGAACTCAATTGACTTTGATTAATTCACTCTTGTGAAAAACTTTGGTTTCCTTCAGTATGCTGGAAATATGTCCTGAACTTTTCCCTTAGGCTGACGTAGACAAAGTTACTTCTCTAGCATAGCTTTTTGTTCTTTACTTTTCTGGCACTGCTCTGCCAGGTTGTAAGTGAAGCTTCCTAACTGTTGCACCGTCTACAAATTTAGGCTAACCTGTCATTTAAATTTGTATTATTGCTGCCCCTTTGAGGATTAGTTACTAGACCTGTGTATGTATAAGAGGTAGTAGTTGAAGTCTCCATCATTTCTGTAATGTATTGCAGGTATAAAATAATCACTGGAAAGCCTTCTGGTGCTATTTCTGGAGTACAGAAAGCAGAGAATGGACCTATTGAGTGGAGTTGGGAAATGCCTGTTTCTTGTAGCCTTTCAAAGTAAGTTTGAACAAAGAAATGTTCACAAAATGTTTCAATGGCACTTGATTGGGTTTTTCCAGTCGTTTTCTAGGATTGTGTCTTTGGATCAGAGATTTGACACAGTTTTGTCTTTGAACTCTTCAGTACAGTCTGATTTGGTTATAAAGTGTTTTTTTTCTTGCTATCTGTCCAAATAGTTTTATGATTGCTAATTTACAAATGAGCACATCTGTTGTGGTTTGAGAAGAAAGATTATTACTGCATTTTCTTCACCCTCGGGAATGAAGAATCAATACCTTTGATGGCCCTCATTTCTTGCAAAAATGTGACTTGAGACATGACAGAGATTAGGCAGTAGCAAGGAAATGATAAGCAAAGAAAGTTCAGAGGCTTACTTTTTGCTGGGAAAAAGGTCACAGCACATTTTAACACATATTTGTATCTTTTCAATTTTATCATCATATTTTTGCTTCATATGTCCATAATATCCAATAGGAAGAACCAGAAAAGATCTAATTTTGGTATGACTTTGAAAATGCCTCCCATAACCCATTTACCCATTTACCTTCCTGAGACTTCTTCCGTACTTTAAAGTTACTAATCCTTCATGGTAAAGGAGGAAATAAATTACTCTATGAAGAGACTCTAGAAGCAAACTTTTCTGAAAGCCAAATGTGTACATCCTTAAGGGGTGTAGAGCCTAAGTCTGGTTTATAGAATTTCATTAGTTCAGAGTGTACAGAACTTGCAATTTGAATGTGTTTTTCAAAATACTGCTCATTTGTTTCCTCTGCTTATTCTGTATAATTGAACTGCTTGAAATTATAAAGGAAGCGGATTTTTTCATTAAACACCTGTTTACAGTAATACTTTTAAGTAGCATTCAAACAGTATTTAGTGTTATAAGTTTAGTACTAAAGTGAGTTTGAGCACGTCATCCACTGACCTCTAATGGGGTCAGCAATGTGCTTGCAAGCTGCTGCAGCTTGCTTTAAAATGTTACCTGTTACCCTGGCTTGATGTGTACATAATGTTAAAATTTTGGAGAAGTTGTTCATGGTAATGCACAAGTGGGATTCATAAAGTTCCTTACCATTCAGATGCTCAAGGTAGAAATGCAAGAAATTTAAGCTGACCTTTCTCCTAGAATAGTAACAACTGTAAGGCAATAGTTGCACGGGTTTTTTTGCAGCATTCAAGCTGCATGTGCAGAGTACTTTTTTATCCCCATCTCAATCAGGATGAATTCTTAGTCTTGACAATTTGAGTAATGAGTCTTTTCTAATCCAGCTGATTTTGATTGAAAGCAACATAGTGTTGCATCTCCACCAGGAAATCCTAAATGGCAGTAGCTTGCCTCAGAGTGATATGTTGTGGTGTGTGGGGTGGCCTGGGTGAAATGCTACTGCAGTGGTAGAAGGTGGCCTCAGCTCAACAATGTAGACTTACTAAATTTTATGTAATTTTTGCAGCATCTGTGAAATATCTCAAGTACCAAGAAAAAATACCTGATAGTCAAGCCTAAAAATGAAAGATTTAGAGTACGTGTATTTATGAAAAACAACGGACATTGCCATTGAACATTTTGTTGCTCAATGTAGGAAAAAAGGCACTGATATATTCTTTAAGGGATAATAGATGTGTATTCATGAGGAAGTATGAATTCATTTGAGTAAGTCAAATGAATTATTGCAATTGGTTTGCAATGTAAAACATTCCAAGTAGAACCAAGTTGTCTCATCTCTTCCTGGTGTCCTCTAGGGGTCTGCAAGTACTGCTCACACCTGTCCTTGCGAATATTCTTGAAGCAGACCAGGAAAAATGCTGGGGATTTGACCAGTTTTTTGCAGAGACGAGTGACATACTGCACCGAATAATAATCCACATCTTTTCATTACAGCAGATGACCTTGCACAAAGTTTATATTCACAACTATAATACGTAAGTGTTCTCTCTCTCTATTTTTGTTACTTTGCTCTTGTTCAGGCTAACAGCACTGTGACCTCAGATCACCACAGTTACAAATTCAGTAGCCTGTGGCCTCATGTCACCAGTGTTACGAATTCAGCAGCCTTTCCTTGGCAGTTTATCTGAGGAAGTGGAAGGGCACTATTCTCCTGCATAGTCATAGTGAAAACATAAAAATAAGGTCATTAAAGGTCAAATCAACTGATCTTACACTTAGTCTTATCAAATGTCAGAACACAGACTTAATCCTGGATGTGTTAACAATATGTCTGTTTTCCCAATAGAGGCAAACTCATCGCACATTTTTATACATTCCTTATTTACAAAGTAGTTTTCTTGAGACTGTATTCATCTCTTGCTTATCTTGTTCTCAAGCATGCAAAAAGCACACATTGTCTCTGATATAAAACTCTCACCGGGGTTCTGAAGTGGTAATTGGTACAGTTCAGGATCCTGATTTATATGGGGTTCATTTTATGACAATGAAGTGCTGATGTTAAAAGCTGTAAGCTGTACAAATATAAATGCCTTTTCTCTGCTGTATTACAGATAATACAGAGTGTGTGTTTAGTTCTAATACATGGATACATCCTGTTATTTCATCAAATGTGTAAATACATTTCTGTCCACTTCAATTTTTCTTTTATTTTTCTTTTCCATCATTTTTCTTTTGAGACAGCCCAAATAGTGTTTCTGCAGAGAAATTTTTCTTCTACTTTTTTATTATTATTTACATGTATGATTATCTATAAACTAGCTGTAGTATTAAGAAGCTATAGTATACTAGTGCTGCACCGGAGGCAAACTGGTCCTTCTGTTAGTGTACTGAAGGTTTTTCTTCTTTGTGGGAGGTTTTGCTAGTTTGGTTTGGCTTGGTTTCTTGGTTGCTGTTGTGGTGGTAGGTTTTCGTGGTGGGGAGAGGTGTGGTGGTATTATAAGTTCTTATCCTTGTATCTATTGATTGCTGTAAATAAAATTTCGGAGTGTCTTTGGTCTTCCTTATCACTGCTGTTTTAAGAAATAATCTGGCTATCTGTTAGCTTACAGGCTGAATTTAATTTTTTCACATGTAAAACACCAGACTTTTCTTTTGGAGAGACCATCCATCTCTTTTGAAGAAAAGGGTACGCCTTAGAAAACTTATGTATGCTTCCTTCCCCTCATCTGTTGTTGCCTGTTTTTACTGACCTTCAGACCAGAGCAAGTTTGTTTAGACAGACATGTTTTCGTGAAAAATCAGAGGTAGAAAGGAAGTTTGATATTTTGCAGGAAATAGCATTTATTTTTGTAACACAGCAACCTAGATCCTTAGGCAACGTGCTGCTTTCTTTCTACTTAGAAGTCAAGTGCTTTACATGTAAACCCAGTTCTTAATTAATCAGAAATAAAAGCAATTTTTATTTAAATAATACAAAATATGAATTGTTGAACTATTGTAGTGAGTCTAACTGCTACTGATTATATTGTTTGTATTATAGAGCTGCTATATTTCATGAGCTGGTCTACAAACAGACAAAAATACCATCTCAGAATCAAGAACTGATATATGAAGGTCGGCGCTTAATACTAGAGCCTGGCAGATTGGCACAGCACTTCCCCAGAACAACTGAGGAGAATCCTATCTTTGTAGTAAGCAGAGAGGCTGTGACCATTGTTGGATTAATCTATGAAGAAGGTATATGAAAGTAATTTCCCTTTTCTTGCAGCTATCTTTTTAAAATAGTTTGGGATACTTAATGTAATTGTTTTATGTCTGTTATGTCTTAGAAACAGTGTTGGAAATTTTCTTTTGTTGTTATCTGAAGTTCTAAGTATGCAGTCCAATGTTTTTCACAACTGCTGAGTATTTGGAACATTTTTACAGAAACAGGAGGTGCTTGTAATGTTCCAAGTCCTTTGAACCTGAACGTTTGTATGCTAAGATGTAGTGGTGCTTAGAGAGTTCTGTGCTTTTTTGAAGCACAACATTTTAAACAAGTACAAAGAAACATTATAGAAAGTAATTCAAAGCTGGTTCTTTTATTCCATTATTCACTAAGTGGAAAGTCAAGTTTTACTTAATTTTTTTTTTTGTCATGAATGTGGTTAGCCTTTCAGTTAACAGAAGTGGTCTTTACAATGTACATTTGCTCAGAAGATAAGGTAATGCCATAACAGGGGGTAAAAAAAGAAATCAAGACTTTGAATTTCCATTTATCATTGAGAGGCTTTTAGAGGGGCCTATGCCGGAGCCCCTTTTTTAAAAATGGTGAGCTGGAGGACATGGCTGCAGGTGAGAGGTCAGTGTTGCTTTTGTCACTAAATACTGACTGCTCAGGCCAGCTGGCACTCTCACAGACGTGCCGAAGAGTGTGGGTAGGTGAGCTGTTTGTAGAAGGCTCAATAAGGCCCTTATATTGTGTCACAGAGCTTTCTGAAGGAGCCAGTGAGCATGAGAACAAGGAGATAGGCTAATAGGGGCTACCTGAGGTTTAGAAAAGCTCTTTGGTGAAGTCCTGCCCTTAAGAGCCTCAATGAAAATAAGCAGCCATGTGATAAAAAGGGAATGGTCTCCTGTGCAGGCAAACATGGGGCTGAAGAACAGAGACAAACAGTTGGCTCTCTCAATGGAGAGACTGCTGGTAGAGACCTGCATGAAATCTCTGCTGTGCAACATGTTCAGAAGTGAGTCTGGAAAAGGAAGGACAATTTGCTGAAGATACCAAGTTAATGAAAACACTTAAGAGGAAGGCTGGTTTTAAAAGTGTGCATGAGAACCACATGATATTAAAAGGCATCATAGCAGTGTACAGGGTGGGGAGGGAAAGCAGTCTGAATTTTTGAAGCCACTTCTGGAAAATAATAAAATACAGATACTTGTTTTATGTTTCAGTTTTACTTCCTAAAGTTCATCAACGTTACGATTTGGATGGGGATGCCAGTATGGCTAAAGTGAGTAATTACCATTTTAGATTATATACCTGTCTTGGATAATGATACTGAAATGAAAGCTACTTCATTTTCAAATTAATAATGTTAATAAAATGATCTCAATATGCTAATGAGGATTCTGATAGATAGAAATATATTTGTTAACAAGGGATCTAAAAGTATATTAAAGCTGTACTTTGTATATAAAATATGGTTTGGTTTTTTTTTAAAAAGCCAAACCCAAAGCCCATTCTTCTAAATTCAAAGTGCTCTGTTACTGTATATTTCGGTGTTGGGGGAAAAAGGACCCCGACACTGTGTAGTCCTGAAATTAGTTAGAAGCTGATGTTGCAAAATTTAACATTAGAAAAATAACTCTTGCTCAATAGAGAGGAGTCTGTAGGACTCTCAGGAAAGGTGGAATTTCTTTTGCCTCTTAAAAACTTTCTCTGGGAGACAAGTAAAGATGTTTCATTCTTTTGGTTGTTTTTTTAAAACTACTGAATGTATGCACAGCCATGCTTGACTTTGTGACAGCCATTTATACACATGAAATACTGACTGCTGAAGAGCATTCTATACAGACATGGAAATCCTGAAAATGTATGTCCCTTTAAATACCAGTAATCTTCAGAATTAATAAACAGAAAGGCATCAGTGGATACTAATTATTTAAAATATTGTAAAGGATAATATCTGAAACTTTATTCTCAATGCTAAATAATACAGCAATCTTGTAAGTGAAGTTGGGTAAACAAAGAGAGTCTCTAGCCTTAGAATTAAAAAAAGGGTCAGTTTTTACAAGTTCCTTATAATGTATGTGGTTGATTCCTAAACTGTTGATGAAATGTACTTGTGACTTTGACAGTAAGTAACTTTGAAATAGTGTGACTTTGAAATAGTAAATTGTGTCATTTTTGTTTGTGAGGTTTGTTTTCATCCCTAACAGATGCTTCAGCGTAAGTGGAAAACCCATGTTTAGCTCTGCCTTCATGATAGGTGTTTGGTTGTTGCCTGACTAAAGTTTAGGCCAAGTGGTGCATTTTAAAGTACCATCCTCATGTTGCTCTTTATTTTAATAATCTGCATTTCTTTGTTGTGTTGTATTGACTTGAAGCAATTGTTAAGTGAGTGCCAGATCAGTACTTATGTTGGGTTTTTTTCCTCCAGGCAGTGACAGGTATTGTATGTTATGCCTGCAGAGTTGCCAGTTCTTTGCTACTTTACCAGGAGCTGATGCGAAAAGGAATTCGATGGCTAATGTAAGCAATTGATTACATTTTATTATGTTGGGGTTTTTTTTTAATTGAAATATGCCTTGATTATCAATACATAGTTCTGTGATCTCTTGATATCTTGGGAGGTTTTGTTTATCCTTGGGTAAGGACAGGCTGAATTTTCTCCTTTTTTTCTGTCATTAAGGAAACAATTTTTTTTTTTTTTACAATAAAAGTTAAGTTGTTTGCAAATTTACTTTCTTCTGTGGATCATTTAATGTCTGGTAACATGCAGATACAATTAAACAGCTTGCACAAGGTATTTCTGTATGACGATTATGTTAATGCATCTCTAACTAAAAGCAATTCCTCCTGCCAGTTATTTCTGCAGATATATTCTTGTGTTACTGATTGCTGGTAGGATGGCAGTTGAATACTTTTGTTATAGACTAATGCTTCACTTTTTTAGTGAAATAATCAAGGATGATTACAATGAAATGGTTCATAAAAAGGCAGAGATTGTCATCAGGCTGGATTTCTGCAGCAGAAACATTGAGAAAGCTGAGAAAATGTGAGTAGAAGCACTACACCAGACACAATGATTTTTCATTATCATTTTTAGTGACAACAGTGTTTTAAGTTATGATTATTTAGTGTTTTTTCATATAAAAATTTGCATCAACATGGATTTTCTGATGACAATGACTTAAGCAGATTTAGTCATATGTGTTACTCAAATTAGAGTGTTAATTTTGCTCCTTAACCCGATGAGGACAAGTGATTACTAATGAGTGGTAACTGTGTGTGTTCTTTTTCTCCTTTGTTCTCTGACTCAGCTCATTTGCTCTTATTGACTAGAAGCTACAGTAAAGCTTGCACTAAGAACCGAGTAGCTTTGCTTTCCTTAGTGCTTTTGTCACTGAGTTTGGTTGCATATGGCTTTAAATACTGCCCCCTTAAACAGTTTTAAGACTGCAGCGTTTTCTGTGTGGAAGGAATTTTAATGTTGAAATATAACATAGAGCAGCTGCAAAAAGAACCCCCAAATAACCAAACCCACCTCCCCTTGCCCCCTCCCAAAAAGGTGTTATTCTTATGCGGTGTGATAGGAACTTTAAATGCCACCTCTTCTTAGCATTCTCCTATGGGTGGTAGTTTTCCTGTTGAACCTACAGCCAGTCTTCCTTAAGTGCTGTCTTAGTCATAGGATTCTCTAAACTTGCCACCAGGCTGCTCTGAAAATGCAGATACCCAGAAGATGATTAATGCAGGCATGTAAAACCACTGGGTTTGCAGAGTAGACTTAAGAATAGACTTAAACCTGTTAGAGCTGCTATGCCTGTGCAAATTTAACTCCTTGTGTGCAGTAATTGTGGATACCCAAGGGTTTCCACAGATTTGTTTGTGTACCAGACCTACCTTAAAATCCAGGTGTGTCTGTACTGGCTTCAAAAACACCACAACTTGCAAGATAACACTATACTGTGCAGCCTAGCTACAAATCGTCAGGGCAGGAACCCAAACTCTTCTTCAAGCCCATTTGCACTAGTTGGCAGGACTAGATCTTGTTCAGTCTGTGTTTGGTTCAGATAGTTTCTTCCTGTATTCTGCCAGAAGAAAGCCATTTAGAGCTCAGAAGGAACCACCACCAGATTTGTGACTCTGGTACACTCAAGAGTAACTCAGCAGCAGTTTGTAAGAAAATGATGTTCATTTGCAAACTGGAGTAGTTCTCATGTGAACAGAAATTTTCTGTGTGTTTGCGCATGGTCTTCTGGCCTCTTACAAAGAGGCAGGATTTTCAGTTTGTTTGACTTTGCTAACTCCCTAAAACTCTTCTAAAGGACATGTGCTCGTTTGTCCTTCCTTTTCAAGGCTTTGCTTCAAAGCATGACAATGCAAAGTCTTTGTTTGAAAAGGTAAATAAAGCACTGAACTTTAGTGAAGTATGTATTTTTGAAAGCAGTTGAGCTGTTTGTGATGTTGTTTTTAAAAATAAAATGTACATGAGACTCCATAGGAAAAATATTGTCCTGAATAATTTATTTGGTGCTTAAGCTATGGTCATATGGAAGCTATCAGTATGAACAGATGGTCCTGCTATCCCAGCCTGTAAACATTTAATCCAGTAAATTTTCTCAGAATAGCATTTTGGTGCACTGAAGTATTAGTTTGTTAATGACTACCTTAAGTACCTTTACTTTGATAAGATTTTAAAAATTACTTGATGAAAGGAAATATTCTTTCACTTGCCTGTCAAGTACAAGTAATGAGACTAGAATGAAGAATTCAGAAATGAAAGTTTCAAACTTCTTTTTTAACAGTTCCAATGTAGGAAAAAATCAAGGAACGTTTTTTTAAATCTAAAATGTTTCCATTGTTAATGGCCACTTAAATTTGTCAGTTCCATGGTTGTTGCTTGACAGAGACTGTATTTCATATATAAAAAGAGGCAGTTACTGAATTCAAGGAATACTTGGAGTGTAGTCACTGCTTGTTTATTTTCTTTGTTAACTGCTTTTTTTTGCTGGTCAGATATGAGAATTTGATGCAGATCAACTTAGAAGCATCAGAAGTGGATGAAATTTCAGAGATACACACAAAACTCTTGCGTGTAAGTGTCTTACAAAGTTACCCTGTCATTCTGAAAATGACTTCTGTTTCTACAGAAAAAGTCAAATACACAACAACACAGGCCTCTGTGAATAACAACTCTGAATTTTCAGTGTAACTTCTAGATTGCCAGTAGTTGTTAAAATGTCCATACTAATGTGAATGTCTTTCTGAAAACAGAGCAAATCCTTTTGTATTAGCTCAGTGTAGTGAAAATAAGTTCCTGAAAATACATTACTGTTTTCTAAAATACTCAAGAATTATAACCCTGAAATATATTTTACTATGCTTTTTTTTTTTCTTTTCCATTTTTTTCCTTTCCTTAAGGAACTATTTACTGCTTTTTTGGCTTTCCAAATAGTTGCATACACAAACACACTTCAGAGTGATTTGCTTTGAAATATGCATCATGTTTCCAGGCATATAAGAAAAAATTGAAAATAACTTAATACACTAGGAGCAGGTATAAAGTTCTCCATTCTAAAAGCAAAAGATGATTAGTGCATTTTTGTTTTGAAGGTTGTATAAACTGTAGTGAAAGGAAGGTATGAATTATTTGGATAGTTATATGAATTCTTAAACCAAAAGAATAAGGGTAGAAGTAAATAAGGGATATATGAAAGGTTGAAAGTTATTGTTGAAAGAAAAGAAATTTTAACTAATAGAAATGCTGGTGTCAAATGTGATTAAAGAAAGAATTTTCTTTAATAATACCTTGCTTTATCTGCTTCTAACATAGCCTAGGCAGATAATTGTACCTATTTCTTTAATGGAGATCAGTGAAACAAATGGGTTTATAGTATTAACGTGCTAAAGTAATACTCAAGTAATTTTTCACTTTACTCAGTGATAAGGTTGAACCTTTTTGCTCTTATGCAGCTCTCCAGCTCGCAGGGCATAATAGAAACTAGTCTTCAAGATATCAAAACCAAACTTTCTCCTGGTGGTTTACTGGCTGACACGTGGGCAAATCAGGAGGGCATGCATCCAGAAGACAGAAAGTGAGTAACTGAACTTGTTGTTCTAATATGTGTTGAATTCTGCATTGAGTTGTAGTTCATAAAACTCATTAATAGGTACTTAAGTACAAAATACCTCATTTTCTTCCTTTTGTCACTCTAGTCCAGAAAGGTTGCAGGCACTGCTGTCTTCCATCACAGACATCTACTATCAGTTCAAGAAAGACAAAGCAGAACGAAGTAAGTAACTTATGTGATTCACTTTTAACATAAAATGTAATGCAAAGGACAGTGCAGTCTTAGTTTGACTAGGGTGCTATTGGTAGATATGGAGAGTTGGCCACAGTGCATTTGTCTGTAGGTCCTTAGTGTGATACCATGCTAAAGCCCATATGAGTGAAACACCACTATTAATAGCATTACATTTAAATTGCAAGACTGGAGAGGAGGAAAAAAGTATATGATCACTTTCACCTATCAAAAGAAGGAAATTGTGTGGGAAATGGGTATACCTAGTAGAGTTTTGCATAAATATAACTAAGAGAATTAGATTGGTAATGTCTGTCATCTGCTCTGATCCTAGGGCTTCCTTACAATGAAGAACAAATACACAAGTTTGACAAGTAAGTTTTGAAGTTACCTTTGGGAACTACCTTGATTGCTTTCGGATCCTCCAGGTGCTCTTGCCAGTGACCCATTCTATTGATTTTCATTGTAAATCGTAACCTCTTTGGGATTGCTTTGTAAAAAATTTCTTTTAAATATCTTAAATACATAGGGAGACCAGCATAGGATAATGAGGTGCTTCCTGGCTGTAGAGCTTTTCACTGATAAGCCTTATAAATGCAAAATACCTGTTTGTTATCTGGGCGGAACTGTTTCTTAGGAAGTACACTTTTTTCCTGGGTTTTTTTCAGGGAGGAAAAAGCCCTGAGTAAGATTGAAATGACTTTGTAGCTAAGGTGGAGATCATTTTCAACAGATGAGTGAAATATGGACTACCTGAATGAAATTCTAGAATGATCTACTCTTACAGGAAATATATCACACAAAATTAATTTTAATGCCATTCTCTATGCCTGTTTAAAATTGTCACTCACGCAAGGTGTCCACATTAAGCATCTGTGTGTAACTTGGCTCTCTAAACTCCCATAGTTTCCACTGATTCTATACTGCTGTACTTGTCTCAGGATTTATTCAGTTCCTCATATGCAGATGCCTAATGCCACGTATGTTGCCCTGAAGTATCTGAGACTGGGAGGTAGGACACAAGTCAGATGGGAAACCTACACCTTTCTGGACAGATGGTCAGAAGCAGGGCAGGATATCTTTGCTGGAGAAGAGAAGGAGTCCTCCTAGCAGCCATCCAGTAGCTGAAGGGGGGGCCTACAAAGAAGCCAGAGAGTGACTCTTCATTAGCAACTTCAGTGACAGGACAAGGTGTAATGGCTTCAAACTGAAAGAAGGGAAGTTTAGGTTGGATACATTGAAGAAGTTCTTCTCTGTGAAGATGCTGAGACACTGGAACAGGTTGTACAGAGAAGTTGCAGCTGCCCCATCCCTGGCAGTGGTCTGTGACTATGGGGGGGTTGTAACTAGATGATTTTTATGGTCCCTTCCAACTCAAACCATTCTAAGATTCTATCTCAAATGATGTAAGAAGCTTATGTTTAAGTAAATAAATTGTTCTCCTAGTGGGTGGTCAGTTGCATGGTTCCCTAGACTTTGCTGATTGCTGCATGAATTTAGACACCACTTACGTAATTTTCTAAAAAGCCTTGTTCTTGCTGCCATGAGTATGGCTTCACTGACAATACAGATATAAAGCTGTCATGCAGAGGGCATAGCCATGCCACTTGATTTCCCTCTAGTGAAAGCTAAACTGGATAACTGCCAAGCAGAGGAGAGAGGTTTCTACTGCTAAAACCATGTCCTTGCATTAGTATATGATAAACTTCAAATAAATATGTTTCATTTTCATGGTTGGAATACTGGTATATTTTTTACCACAGGTATCTCCCTGGGACTGTACAGATTTGAGATCCTAAGTCCATCTCTTTTATACTTGACTCAGCCCAGGGGGAAATGGCAGTGGCTTTTGTTACGGACTGTGTGCTATTAGCAGCAGAGGCTGGCCTTTGTAATATTTACCTCTAGGCAGATAAGGGAGCAGCACTCAATTTGAATTTTTTTTTCTGGTTGAATGATAGGTATGCATTCCTGATGTCAGTTCAGCTAGAATTTAATTAACCGATAGCTATCATGCAAGACTTTATGAAATAATTGAAATTTCCAAGTAGCTGCAGTAGGAAAGTACAAAATGATTAGGACTTTTGTCCTTTCCATTTAGAATCCTTAAATATACCAGCTGACTCGAAGATGACATTTGACCATTTATTCATATACAAATATGAATACAAATACAAATGAAATGCTTTACGTAATTTTTTTTTTCTCCCTGCTAGGGGAGATTTTCGAGACATAAATTCTCAGGTTGTGTAGAATGTTGAGTTCTTACACATTACAACAGTATGAATGATGGTGACTGCACAGATTTTAAGTCCACAAACCTTTCTCCAAATTTCAGAAAGTTAAAGGTATGAGGTTTTGAAAGCAGGATGACACTGTTTTGGTTGTTTCTGTGTTGCAGGCAGAAGCTTTATTTGCATGCTACAAAAGCCATTGCTCTTTTCAAAGATGAATGTGTCAGCAAGTATGATACATTTTTGGACAAAGCTGAGGACTGGACAAGGCAAGCTATTGATTTCTTTAATATTTGGTAATGTTCACTGCACCACTTTTATATAGGCAGCTCTTAAAAGAAAACTCTTTTCTTTTAGGAAAATGCTGCACACAAGGAAGCAGTTACTGACTCTCACCAACCAGTGTTTTGGCATTGAAGAAGAGGTGTCTAAATACCAGGATTATATAAATGAGGTAGAATGCTCCAAAATTATGTGAAGCATTTGCATAGATAAAAGATTTCCACGTATTTTCATGTCAATAGTGTTGTTTATAGTGAGTCTTACATTAATGCAGTTGTGTTAAAATACAGGGCTTTGTGGGTATAGTGTCTACAGTAGCTTCATTGCTATTTCAGAGTAGACTACAGAATGGTGTTATTTTTTGAATAATTTAATAATGTGATTTTTTGAATTGTGACTTGAT
Source organism: Rhipidura dahli (assembly GCA_013399225.1). NCBI lineage: Eukaryota > Metazoa > Chordata > Aves > Passeriformes > Rhipiduridae > Rhipidura > Rhipidura dahli. The sequence continues at coordinate 67,650 of VXAC01005215.1, read as the reverse complement.
TTTAGAATTTGGTGGGGTTAGTTTGGTTTGGGGTGGGTTTTTTTTTATTTGGGTGAGGTTTTTTTGGTGGGGTTTGTGGGTTTGGATGTTTTGGGGTTTGTGGGTTGGGGGTTTTTTTGGTAATGTTAGCCTTTCCCCAAAAAAAATTCAGTGCAAATGGATGTGGGTTCATTGAGAAATGTTCTGTGTAACTGTTATAATAATATTTTCGGAGGACCTGGAGGATTACCCTAATTCTCTTAGGCAGTATAAAAACGCTACTTCCATAGTCAAGATTATGGGATACATACTGAAGGGTGTTAAACTAATGATATGGACAGTGACTCTGCAGGATGCAAACTTACCAGAATTACCTCAAGACTGAGAGAATAAGAGCATTTTCATGTGGTAAAATTCTATTTTTTAGAAAGGAAAGATAAATGAAAGAAAAGCCCTTGCTAAGTGTAAAATCGGTTTAGGAGTGGTGGACAGCAGCATTTTACTTGTTACTTTTATTTTAGTAGCACCACAAGTCCATTGATTAGGATCCAGTTGCCCTAGGATATCTACAGACATAACAAATAGATAATTCTTCCTTTCCAGAATTTATTATGAAAGTATTAGATAGGAAGATGGAACAAACCAGGGAATTGTAGGTCGTGTCAATACAAAACTTGCTGTGATGTTCTCAGCTTAGAGCATATCAGCCACCTTAGTACTGTAATGAATTTATGTGGTATCACATAAATTATCCTTAAAAAAGGATTGTAGGGTGGGCATCAAGATATACATGACAACGTCTATTGTAACTTAAATTTCCTTTTTATCTGTTACAGTTACAAGATGCCCTGCCACAGAAAATGTTTGCAGCTTCCAGTGGGATGAAACATACAATGAATACAGTCTATCCAAGCTCAAACACATTAGTAGAAATGACTCTTGGGTGAGAATTTTGTAATGGGATTGATGTTGTATACTTGCCATACAGAGAAATGAAAAAAATTTAATTTGCTTAGTGACTGCTCTGTTAAGATCAAGAATTTTACATTGCTTGAGTGGTGGCACAGATTTGGAAGTGAGTGGGGGACAGCTCTAATGTATCATCTCTTTGTAAATAAACAACTGACCTGTGCCTTATTTTGTATGTAATGGCAAGTTGCTGGAAACTGTGGTGGTGGGTGATCAGAGCAGGTAACTATTCCTATAAAAACTGTAATCTTTCTTTTGCTTCTGGTTACCACAGGATGAAGAAACTAAAGGAGGAAATGGAAGGTGTTGTTAAAGAGCTGGCTGAAAACAATCACATTTTGAAAAGGCAAGCAATTATTTTCCCTTTTGGGGCTGAGACTAGGGGCAGGCCTAATTTGGTACATTGTGTAGATCCAGAATTTAAACTAAGGGAACAATTCTATAACATCTCTAGCTGTAAATATATTTTGAACTGTTCAAATGAACTGTAACAAAAAAAAATATTCAAAACCTTGGAACATTGCTGTAAAATTGTTCTGACACAGCTATTTTTGTGGCATTTTTGTTTCATGGTACTTTGGTTTAGCTAATAAAAATTCCTGTTGCAGAGACAGATCAGTTCTGAATTTAAACACAATACTATTGCATTCATGCAGTGGTGTCTTTTAATTCCTCAATTTTAGATGTTATTTTTAACAACTGTGGAATTATACCAATCTGAATTAATGACTTTGCAGTTTTCAGATAGCTTAAGTAAAGAGGCAGGTATGTTTCTTAAAATCTTGAGAGGGTATTGTCATTATCACAAACAGACTGATGATGGTTTTTGTCCTGTGATGATGAGAAAATACATAAAAATAAGCATCTCCTGAATGTTCCAGGGTAAATTGCTGGTAGAGTGGAGTTCAGCTTCAAGCTGAATTAGTTTTGTTTTGTTCCCCACTCCCAGTCCTGTACTTGCAGCACAGCTTCCTCTCTTCCATCTTCTTTGCAGATACAAAAGTTAAGTACAGAGGCCTCTGTTGGCATGTGGCAAGGGAAAGGAGAACCCCATAAGTAAATTAGAGATTGATTCCATAAGCTAGTCAACCACCTAAAAATATACTTTCTTTTTGGTTTAGATTTGATGCTTTGACTAGGGATGGTGGCCTGCGGAATGTGGACTGTACCTAAGCTTCCAAAGGACCTGAAGAGGACTTGCAAATTTTTTCAAAGGGAAAAAAATACTGTTGGGACAGTTAAAGGCAGATAATAAATCTGTATCCCGGTTGGTTTTTTTTTCTTCAACAACTGTAATATTAAAGAAAATGTAAATATGTATAATATGTAAATACAAAAGAAATATATATCTTTTCTTGGTCACTTTTAGGATAGAATAACTTCTGGCAGGGAATTGAGCCCCTTGGAGGATCTCTGAGGAGTCCTGAAGGGAAAAGTATTGTTGATGAAACTGACAATTGTCTACTTTGAATATTGCCCTTTTTTTTCAGAATGCAGTTTAGTCTTTATTGCAAGAGGACTTGCAGTACTCCAGAACACTCTTGAATAAAGGGTATTTTGGATTTCCTTTAACAACCACTGTTATGTAGGAGTTTAGCTGAATGACTTTAATCATCACAGAACATGATGAATGTTTTAAATGAGATGTTTCTAAATGAGTGTGAATAGGAACTAAGAGCGCAGATAGGACAGAACAGAAGTGCATTTCTCTTTCCTTCACATCCAAACTGTTAGTTCATTTCTACTTGAGAAAGCAAATTCACAATATTTTTTTAAGTTCTCTCTGTATTTGGTGCTATGTTGTCTGTAATCACTCGACTGCTCAGTATATGGAAGCTTTGCACTCCAGCTTGTCAGAATGAATGTAAAAATTCATTTTTTGGAGTACAGCATTATCAGACTTTCCCTGAAATTTTGTTGCTCACCACAACAACAATGGGTACTTAAAACAGCTTCTTCCTAATCTTATTTGCAGGTATAATTTTTTAAAAAGGTTAAAAATTTGGTATGAGAAGAATTTGCAGGCAGTCAGTAGACTGGATAGCATCACGCATTGGTAGTAAGTGAATAGTGGAAAATAAGGTACCAGTCTAGATCTCTAAAAGGGACCACTCCTATTGCTGACTTACAAATGAGGTACCAAACTTTGATGGAAAATTTAGTAAGATTGTATATTTGTTTTCCAGCATCAGTAGTTACTACTTTCAGGATAGAAAGCACAGTACTGTGTTGCAGAGATGCAGAGTGAAACATTCTGCTCCAAAATACACAGGAGAAAGAGAACTGGAAATCAAAAGCTCTGGAAACATCCCTTTGTTTGGATACTAGATGTACATACTTGTTTCAGATGAGCATGCAAATATTACAGAACTCATTCTTTCCTTGTGGAAACCTGGCCATGGATGTTCAGTGGTGTCCAATAGCACTTCTCATTGCTGCATCACACCTGTAAAGAGCTGGACCAACTATATTTAGAATTTTCCGTAATTACTGGTGGAACATTTAGGTGTAAACTAAACAATATTGACCAGTGATAGCATCTGGTAGTTTTGTGATGCTTACTCCCTGCTTATCTGTCCAGGTCAGAGCACAAAACATTTTCATTTCCTTTTTAGAAAATATTTGGAGAGAAACTTACAAAAGTTATAAATGAGTGTTTCGTTTTAAAAGAAAAGGAAATTCACTTGCCTTGATGTCCAGGACCTGCTTTCCAGTGTTCTTGGTGAGAATCAAAAAAGGGAATTCAAACATTTTTACACTCATGCAAGCAGCTTCTGTCTTTGTCACCCAAAAAATCTAGCTATGCAAAAGGAGTGCAACAGTTTGTCATACATCTTTCCTTGGCATTCTTAACAGTTTTAAAATACTGGAATCATGTTTAACTGGAATGTTTTGATGCCTGCTTGTACATTTGTTCATTCACATCCACAGTCTCACTGAGTACCAGTAAAACACATGAATAAATGTTAAAAGAATCGGGCTCTCTAGGTGTGCATAAACTGTATTTTGTTTCCAACATTACAACGCTTTGTTGTTTCAAAGTTCTTGATCTTGAAAGAATCAAATGCTAGGTGGAATATAAAATTTCCAACTTCCTTATACTGAAGCAGTCTGAAAAAGAAAATTAATTGTAATAAAAGTATAGTCTGTATGTTGGAATATGTGCAGCATTCTTTTACATGTTTGAAAATGTTATATTTTATGTTCATTTTAAACATTGCTGGCTTTAGCCTTGCTGAACACACCAGTAATCTTAATCATGTTAAAATTTCTTTTTCTAAAGCAATTTTAACAAAGCAGTAGCTAAGGAACTTGAAGTAATCAGTTCATAATCTTCTGATTACATTATTATGAAGCAAATAATTTTTCAAGACAAAGCATAGTGTATGGTACCGTCAACTTTTTGCTCAAACTAAGTGTCCTGATGCTATGAGTCATGCTATTGATTTGCCAAAAGAAGTAATAGAAAGTAATATATGGTTCTTCTTCCTGAAGCTGGTTTACTGGTTTGGGGGGTTTAGCTGAATATATTAATTATCTGTTACTTGAACAAACCTGTCTTCATATGAATTGTGAAAATGCATGAGTGAACAGCTTAATGGCATAAATACATCATCAACCACTTATTGTACATTGTGTACTTCTTCCTTTTCATAATTTAATTTTCTGTTAATTTCAGGAATGCCTTATGAGTTTTATTTCCTTGTAAGCACAACAGAGAGCCTGAAATACGAAGTTGCAAATTGCAGCTCAGTTTGCATTATCCAGCTGTTCAGAAAATGTGCCCTGCACAACAGAACCACTAGCATAGGCAATATGGTAGAGCCACTAATTCTTCTAATTTTTTTTTTTTAACTGCTCAGTTGACATGTTTTCTGAACAATGTTAGTACTTTCAATGCTGACAAAATTCCTAGTCTCTGCTTAGTCTGAAATTGTCCACTGGTAGAACTCAATGAGTTCTAAGTAGTCAATCACTGTAGAAGTGGTGATTGTAGAACAGTTCTGGATAGTCCAGAGCAGAACTGGGAAAAAAGGGGAGTTGTTGGCTGAGAGTATTGGAAGAAGGGGGAGGTAAAAGTCTGGTAATCTGCAGGCTCTTTCAGAAGATCAGCATTCACTGTGTCTGTGGTGATAGGGTTATAGATTATTAATATAAACTAGTGCAAGCAAAAAAAACCCCAGCCTACAACTTTGGAGAAACCTTTCTAATGATAAAGAGAGCCAAGTGCCAGAATAGATTGTCCTACAAACAGCAGTACCGTTTGAAGAGGGTTTATAGGAACAGGTTAACTGGTGGGAGCTACTGTTACCGATTCTGCTATTGGCAAGGCTTCACATCCTTCTGATTTTCGGTGACCTAAACAGAAAGGGGTTTTCTTCATCCATCACAAAAAAATATGGTAGGGGATAGTTTCCCTCAGTGGAATTTGCTATTTTGTCACGGGTGCCTGAGCTGTCAGGCAGCAGTAGTTTTAGGTGCACGGCTTTTGGAGAACTTGGCTGCCTGTGGGCAAGTCAGGCCGGCAGCGGCAGGTTGAGCTGCTGGCATGCTGCAGACGGGCACGGTGCAGTTCTTCAGGGTTGTGTTGTGCTCCTGGACACTCACACGAGTGTTGAATGAACGCTCTGACTACCCATCCAGGTGTGGGTTATGGCACCATTTCCCAGCCCTGGGAAATACTTCCCCCAGTAGCTGCTTTAAGGAACTGAGGCAGATCATTTTACTGGGAACCTACTGAAGCGCATCACCAGCTCTTGTCATCTCCCTCTGTGCCAGGGGCTGCTTCAGCATCTCTGAGTACGTTTATGCCGAATGATGACCGGCGAGAGGACTGGGGAGGTCGGGGGGAGGACACGGACGCGGTGCGGCGCCTCCTTCGCCCCCGCCGCCTCCGCGCTCCCCTCGCCCGCGGCTGCCGTGTGCGTGAGGCGGGCAGAGGCGGNCCATCTTCGAGGCGCCGCCGCCGCCGGAGCCCCCGCACCGCTTCGGGCCGGCGGCGGCGGGAGCGTGGTGCGACCTGTGCTGCCGCTTCGTCCTCTCGCAGGGCCTGCGCTGCGCGGGTGAGCGGCTCCGGCGGGG